>CM055842.1:13326362-13608862 GCA_029490765.1 Euthynnus affinis
TTCGCAGGCCGACCGGTGAAGAAACAAATTTAAAACAAAGGAGCTTTCTTCACCGCTACCTCAGGGACAGATGTCCGTATTTATTATTCTAAACATCAAAGCCGCATTTTCTTTTGTTTTCCAGAGAGCAGCATTTTTAAATCCACAATGTAGTCTTGTGTAATGGAGCCAAAAAATGTCAAGCGTTGTTTTCCTGACTTTTTAGACACTTTCATGTACCGTACTGTATAATAGGACAGTGGTGACTTAGCCAGGAGCCTGGGACGTGAGAGCAGGTTTTCCTACAGAGCGCAGCTCCTGTTTGAGCTCTTGTTATGGCTGTCGCTTGTTTTCTCAGTGAGCTCTGCGCGCACTGTGTGTGAGATAGTGTGTGTGCGGGGAGAGTTGGGTATTGTTGTGGGGCAGATCTAAAAACAAACAGGCTTTGCAGGACTCAGAAGAGAGCGTGACACAAGACCAGAACCTCTTTTCCTTCGCTCACACACACACACACACACACACACGATTTACAGATCCCTCCAACATGGACGCTGGATAAACATCACTCTGGTGGGGCAGAGCGTGGAGAATTTTGGGAAACTCTGCTCGCAGTGGGAAAATAAACATATGTGACACAATGGCAGGAAAAATGAAACAAACAACAAATCCAGTTACACAAGCAGATAAGATAGAGACAAATTCAGATAAAAAAATTATGTAAAACAGGAAAAATTAAACTGAAAGACCACTAAACAACCAGCACAAACAACCACGATAAAGCTGTTTTCCAGGACGGCGTATTGGACATATTTTATCAGTGTAAGCTTTGATTAAACATCCAGAAATGACATCTGATCATTGCGCTAAATGACCTGCAATAGTGTGTTGCCAGCCCTTGCTAAGCCAAAAGCTGCAAAATGGCTGTTTACCTGAATTATTGTGCTCCGTAACATGTGCTTAGTACAGCCTGACACCTATAATCAAGACCTCTGAGGGATAATCAGATGTCAGAATCACTGCCTACACTAATCCCTGTTGTCTCCTGCTGATTTACTGTACACAATGTAGGCCATAATCCTTAATGTTACACCAGTCTCTCCTCCTTCTTGTAGTTGTGTATTTTCGTTGGCACGGAGATGTTGGCAGTGGGAGCCATTTTGATTTTATGACCATCCTGTTCGGCTATAATACGGCCTCCCCAGCACCCACCCCTCCCTACGCTGTTATGGTTGGCCTTGCAGGTCCACTCAGTGCTGTCAGGGCGGCGGATAAACAATGCCACACAAGACTCTGCCTCAGTATTAATTAGAAAAGGAAGCCCAGGATTTATCGCCCTATGCTTCTGGCTCACATCGCTGAATATGAAGTATTGTTTGTGGAAATATACCGTCACGGTGGGCAGTTATAAGTGGGAGGGCGGAAGGCTGACGCTGTCCAGCTAGAAAATGGGTTCGAAATGAGACAAAATGCAGCTGAATCGTACCAGACATGTATTTCCAGAGTAAAGTCACTTCTAGGAATAGCGGAATCAATTATGCTGTAGCTGTAGCCCAAATATAGCATACCTGCAGGTCTATACATAGATTTAATTACACAGCGTAGTGTTGTGGGAGACATGGCTAAACAGTTTTTTTTTTTTCTACAGTTGCACAGCAGGTCTAACCAAAACCGCCAATCATAATAAAACAGGGTGCAAACCCATCATTACAGGGATCAACCATCAACCCGCAGAGGGAATAATATTTTCATTGTTCATTTTCATTTTCATTCTCGCAAACCCACAAAAATATGAATGACTCAAAACACCTGCTAAGCAATAAGAAATGAATCCTGGACAAACAACACTTGTCATGAAAACAAATGTCATGAAGAAGAAGAGCAAAGAAACAAAAAAAAAAAAAGAAGGGATTGGTGGGAGGAACACATAACAGGTAACCACATGAACAAACACACACTCACAATTACACAGTTTTTGTGGTCCAATTGTTGAAGACAGAGCTGAGTCTCCTCTGGCCTGGCATGGTGTTCGTATCCATGAAACTAAAACTCTAACAGGGAACAATACTTGGAAGTAGAAACATGTACCACAGCATTCTTAGGAAATCAACAATGCAGAGAGAGAAAAAAAAAAAATCAGAAAAACAAAACAATCAAACTGCATCTCGACACTAATCAACCCTGATTGAGAAGAGCAAGGGATCGGGAACTTGGAGAGACCAGAAGCAGACCAGCAGCATGTTTATGCAGCGTTTATGTAACCTCACAGCTGCTTGCCAGCTTCTGCAAGAGTGGCCATGGGAATGAAACGGTGCATCATTGCCATTAGAAGTAGTGTATCTGATTAGCTTTCAGTCCCTTCTAAACCTGATTTCATACTGAGAGAACACCTTGAGGGACAGAGGCCCCTTTTTTTCCCCCCCAAGTACTGCAGAGTTTATTCAAGGAAAATCCGGCCATGGTGAGCGCTAAGTCCATTTCCCTGAAAGATCCCGGTCCCTCATGAGATTCCTGTACGTCCAACTGTGTGTCTACATATCAGTGAATAAAAAGTACTTTGCACCTTCTGAATCAATTTCATGCAGCTCATTTTACACGGAAATATCTGGAGGTGGTTAGATTTTTTAAGTTGTTTTGGGGGGGAGGGGTTGGATTAGAAGTGAGTTTTGGTTATGTGCAGGTGCTGTGATCTGTTTTGATTCTGTATCTCTGGAGGATAAAATATTTCCTGCTCATAAATAAGTGACTCAGGGAAAAAAAAAGAAATCTCTTCTTCTGTGAACAGGGCTGAAATAAGATGAGATATAACCACGAATGCCAAGCATCAGTATTCAATATTAATAAAAACTCAAGATGAGAGTTTTACGCTACCCAAACTAACATGTGGAGAAGCAAGTTTTATTACGTTATTATCAGATTTCACAATTGTTCCAGTGACACATTTATGCCGTATATGGTTTTCTGCCCATTTCCTTGTTTACATTTTTGCCTAATTGCTTCACATTTGGTGAAAGCTTTAATCAAATCATGCTTGCACACACCACCACATATTATATTTTGAGGATCTCTAGTCAGGCTACCACACGTGAAACAAAGATCACCTCGATTGAAATAAAAAATGAAAATATACTAATTAATAACTAACTAACTAATACTGTTTCAAGCTGTTTTTTTCCTAACAGTAAAGTGTAAAAATCTACATTCAAACCAAATATTTGTTGTTCATATTTAAAGTCAGGAGAACAATCTAACTGCAGTTAAATCATCAGACTAGGGGGAGGGATGCAGTGTGTCGTAGGTCAGAGAAGAACCACGTAGCACCACCCAGACTGAGAGACGGTTTGATGTATTCCAGCTGTGCAGCTATTAAACTATGTGAAATACAATAGTGACATGTGGACAAACAAAAATATGTTATCTTCTCATATTAAAAGAGAAGGCCAACCCACTTTGTCTTTAAAAAACAAACAAAACAAAAAAACCCACTGTGATGAGTACCCGTGTCTCCAGTTGTAAATCTACCGATTGAAAGTCTTCAGAGTTTCACACTGCAGACTGTTGCCAAACGTGGCTTTTAAGTAAATCTGCCCACAAACAACAAACTGATTTGTGCGTCACTCTAATTCATATTTTGGACTTTGGAGAACAACACACATTACATGACTAAACTACATGATTACAAGACAAATGATGACGATGAAGATGAAAGGAGAAGAAAAAGCTTGCTAAATTCCTGCAACTATTCTTTAAAAAAAAAAAAAAAAAGTCTCCAAACTTAATTTGCTAACCTTAAAACACATGAGAACAAATGCTTTTCTCTTGCCAGGAAACGCCTTTCAACTAACCGGCTCTCTCTTGCCTGCAGGGAGTCTGAGTGGATGATGGAGCCCCAACAATACCTGATTTGGAGGAGGAGGGGGGGTCAGAGGGATTTAGACCTCATACCAGCCTCCTACACATACACACACACATACACATGCTGCCTCACTTTCAGAACTGGTATAATCTGGCCTCAGGTCCAGGAAAAGTTTATGTGTAAGGTGTATGAACGCTGGGTTTGTAGCTCCGGGAGGTGAGCAGATCATCAGAAAAGGGAGGAACAGCTTGGCAAGAGAGGCTGAAAATATGCCCTCATCTTCAGCCACTCTGACCTGCAGACCTGTCTGCTCAGATATCATCTGAAAGTACATAGACTGCACAGACTGACACGTAGCAGCACCAGGAAAACAATACCTTTTTGTTCACAGGATTAAAGACACTTGCACACATGCACAGAAACACATTCCTGATATATTCAGTCAGAGTCAGAGACTGAGCGGACGGTCCAGACTGGAAAAGAGCAGACCAGAACAGCTGGTTTTGTTCTGAAGGAAAATAAAAGAGGAAGTCGCCACAGCCATAGTAACGTGAAGGCATCATGAGTAACGGTGGTCAAAACACTTGCACGCACGCATGCACGCACACACTCTCACACACCCTCACTCCCTCCTATTGTCTGGGGTAAGTATTAGTACAGTTAAGACCACCCACCTCTCCCTATGATCAAAGAGCATGGAGAGGAACAATCGAGCTATTCATGTAATCTTGTATTTAAGTGAGATTTAAAAAAGGGGACAGTGAGTGTGAGTTTAGGATTTCGACCACACTTCAGGTTTTTTTTGACTTGGTCTAGTAATCAAAAGGATCTCAGTAGCTAAAAGTGACTCATTAGCAGCGCTGCAAAGTCCGGAAAACATCTATTCAGGTTGATCTTCCAGTGTTTCTCAAGGAACAAGGAAACCTGCTGTTTTCTTACTGTAGTCTGCTTTCACTTGAGGGTAGATGATTATTGTGTGTATAAGATCTGTTTGCTCCGTGAGGAAAAACGCATATTTATTGTTTTAAAATCCACAGAGACGTGGAGCATGCTCTGGCACAATGACTGCTGGAGGGCAGAAAAATAAATACGTCCGCGTGTTTGAAACACTGGCAGGAAAAAGACGGGGCACAAGCTGAACAGGGAGTCATACACTTATACTTACACACACACTCACAGAGGATGAGTGAGGTAAGGATGAAGTAATAGGTACTCAACCTTTACTCATGGGGCGTCAGCCTAAATGCACAAAGAAAGTATAGTATAAGTATATAAAAATTTGGAGGGAACTAAAGTTGAGCATCAAACCTGGAGTAAAATTAAACATCATGAATCAGTCGCCTTTACCGACCGTCCTCATCATTTCCTTTTATAGCTCAACAGACTAGACCACTGAAGTTTACCCCCCGTCTTAAAATTGCTTCACTTTCTGTTATTTCAATTTAAGAAGACCCAGTGACAATACTGGCCGGTGCAAACAGTCCGGGACTGATAATGTGTCCCAGCGGGGCCGTAGAGCTGGTTCACACAGCAGGAGCGAAGTGGAGCGCCTGGGGGAGACGACAGCGAGCCAGACAATGAGGGGAAAACTGTGACAGCGCCTCAGCCGGGGGTGAAATATGGCAGCTGAGGGGACAAACATGAGGCAGGGAGGGTCCCCTGCATGGGAGACAGCGAGCAAAGATGGACGAGGAAGGACAAAAAAGGTGGCTGAAAGAAGAAAGGAGATGAGGATGAGGACGCTGAGGGAAGTGACAAGAGAAGGAACAGAAGAGAGGAACACAGAAGCGAGTGGAGGGAGGAAAAAAAAAAAGCGCTGAACTATTGTTATTGTTCAAGCCTTGTGCGAGAACAGAGGAGGAGCTGAGTTCTCTAGCCCTCCCTGACCTCTGGCTTAGGAGAGCGGCCTTTAGTCTTCACACAAAAGAAGATATCACACTGTTTTGGTTTGAAGTCTGAGACATAAATACATCTTCTGCTAACCCTTTTTTTTTACTGCACTGAAATTAGTGTGTGGTTATTAGAAATCACACATACTCTTCATACTGCTGACTATTGTTAAAAGCAAGATGTTTGAATATGCTTTTTATTCCTTTTAGATAGCAACTGATTTCAATGCATTTCAGTAAAGTATGAAAAGAAATATGTAGACATTTAAAACCTTTAAGACCCAAGATAGGTAAGATGGATAATCCATCACAGGGCATACTCAGTTTTTAGTAAAAATTCAATAAACCTTATTTTGAAATGTCTTCCAGGCTCACTGTGCTCTGGAGATCTCACATCTGAAAACTGAGTTTCGGTTGTCAAACAGAATGATGAAAAATCCAACAACAAGGCAAGAGATGAACACAAACACCATGAAATGTTTATTAACAGTTTTGCATTTGGAAAGCCTTGGGAGACAACGTCTGGATGTCTGAGCTTCCCACTGGCACTTGAACGCACCAAATTTGAGGACTTTGCTTTGAGCTGTTTTCAATCAATTAATTGTTTCATCTATAGAACGACTAATGAAAAAAGACACGCAAATAGCAGTTTTTTGTTCAACTAGAAGTAGGCATCTTTGCGTTTTTGCTTCCATCAAAGGTTCCAGTCTCAACTAGCTATGTACCATCCTCTATGTTCAAAGTGAAAACAACCAGTAAAGCAGTTTGAGACTAAAGCCCAACACAGGATATGACTGCAAGGTCCCAGACTGAGAGGATCAGCCCCTCAATATACCCTCCTCGGGGCAACTTATGAGCTAGAGACCACAGTGACTCCGGTGAAGGAAATTGGCATTAGAGCAAATTAAAAAAAAAAAAAAAAAAAGGAAAAAAAGAAAGAGGACACAAAGAGGCAAAGAAGGAAAAGCAAAATTCAGCTGAGTGAGGCAATGCCAGGAGAGGAAAGCAGTGAGGAAGCAAGCAAACTGGACGAGAAGCGGGCAGAACGAAGGAGATGAAAGCTGAAACGATTGGGGGGGTGGGGGAGGTGGGGGGGGGGGTGTTCACTTTGTCCATGAACCTGAGCTGCACAAGGCAATAGCTTGTGTCTTGTCAGTGGAATAGTCTCGACACATTGCAGGAAACTTATATTGTTCTGTACAAGCTGTTTCCCCCTAATAGTAGGAGAAAGGACCGCACATGCTTTGAGGAGGGGGTCCCATTTACTGAGAGACAAATGGGCTCCAAACGGTGAGAAAGTGCCTAGCAAAAAAACAAACTAATAAATACTGTGGGAGAAAAGCTGTGGGTTATCAATCACCCTCCTGCACTCAGCTTTCTGACAGGTTCTTGGCTGCTGGTGCTCTGACCTCAAAGGAAGGCCTGGTGCGTAGCTCCACTGCACCGGACTGTATGGCAGGAATCAGGCGTGTATACCTAAGAGCCACTTCACTTAATCTGATCGAAGCAACAAGTACAATTTGTTCAACCTCAGAGACACTTTCAGAGAGCAATGGGCCTGTAAACTGTACATGCACACAAAAAAAACAGATTACTGTGATAAATATGTAACGGCAGGAAGACCTGCTATTCTGATTACTCCAAATTTATCTAACATTAGTAAGTAACATTAGTAAGTAATCGGATTTCCACCCTTTCCTGTGGAAACCAACTTATTTAGTGGTTCAACGTTTCACTTTATAAACAGGATGACCAATACAGTCGTGTTCAGTTTGAGTTGTAATTGGGACAGAATTGTTTTGGGACAAGGAAGAATTTAAAAGAACATCCAGAAACCAGATTAAGGATATAGATAGTGAGTAGGAAGAATTTAGCCGCAATAAAAAGGTACCTATCTGTCTCTCTCTCTACTGCAACATGCTTACTTTTTTTTTACAAACTAGAATACAGATTAAAGTCGTGCCTGCCGAAAATGTGACCAAACAGGAGATAGCTCAAAAAATATGCCCTCTTTAGGGACGCATGGTGCCGTTTCTAAATGTGAGAGAAGATAGCTCAATTAACCCACTCTATTTCCTGACAGTAATGGCTTGTCCAGGGACTCACTATCATTAGATATGACTAAGCTAAACCAAAACATTTTTCCATTGTTTCACCAAAACAAAAAAAGACTTATGTTTAAATGTAGTATAGAAATTAATATTTTTTAAATCGTTATAATTTTATGGATTCGAGTATTTGACCTATATGCGTGTGTTTGTCCATTTTGTTGCTTACAGCAGCTAATTGCTCTTTAGTGTACAGTGGGAAATGTCTGTTAAGAGAACACTTAGTGGAGCATGTTAACAAACCCTGTTGGACAGCTCAGCAGTAAAGAGGTCAGATCAGAGTGATATTGTTACCATGTTTGCACTGTCTCACTTTTATAATCTTCTATTCTTCCACTACTTGATGCACTTTTCCAATACAGAGGCAAAACACGAACAGAATAAAACAAACGATGCGCGCCAAAACTCTAATCAAGAGAGCCGACCTGCTGCACGCTGCCAGCTGGATCAGAAAGGCAACAAGCTTAGGGGTTTTCTGTACTTTGGGGCGGGGGTCAGTGGTAGCAGGAAACATGGTTTTGTTCATCTTAAGTGCCAGAGGAACACTCAGAAGGTTTGAGGAATGTCACAACACATAACAAATCTACAGAGAATAATTCAGCTTGTAGGGTCTCTTAAGGACAACGCATTGTACGAATTTCACCTGATGCTTCGGAACGATTCCGCTTCGAGAGAAAATATAGCATAAGAACCGTTATTGAGCTTTCGCGTTGTCATACTGTTATAAAAGTGGAATCCTGTTGTCTCAGGATACACAGGAAGAGAGATGATATATGTGTCCTAAAGCTGTGACCTTTTCTTTCCATAATATGTTGCGTCAGTGATTTTAAGCAATCCGACTGTGGGACTCATTGCCGAAGAGAACAGAGCAGAGCTGGACTCAGCCGAGTGGTCCGACGCCTGCCAGACCACCGGCTCCGAAACCTGAATAAGAGGCAGGTGGGGGGTCTGAGCATGCAGGGGCAGGTCAGGAGACAGGGGGACTTACAATTAAAAAAAACGCACAGGTTGACAGAGCTGTGATAAAAAAAAAAAAGTCTGCAACAAAAGCCTACACACTGCCCGCATTTTTTTCCTGAACCTGGTGGTAAAATATTTGCTAATCTAAACTACTGTGTTCGCTGACAAATTGCTGAAATTTAAATGCCAAAGTTTTGAGTGTTTAAAGGAATATCGACGCTGTATCAGAGAGGAGCAGAGTAACACAGAGGCAGGAACCCCCTAATAATTCAGCTTGCATGGGAGAGGTTATCAGCTGAACACATTGCTGTGACGTGTGTGTGTTGTATCGCACTACTGTGTCCTTCCACCTCTGGACAGCAGGAAGCTGAGGAGCGTGCAGGCAGGCAGACACTTGGGTCAGCTCCAAAAGGAAGTATCTGGGACGGGTTGAGACTGGTCGAGATGTGCTCCATCTATATTATATACACAACACTCTTTTCCTACTTCTGTACCTCCTACTCTTTCCTCTCTCATGTTGTCCCTCCCTGTACTTTTGAACAATCTGGCGGTATAATCAAAAACATTAAAATGTAAGCCATATATCACTGTAATCACCCAGGGAAGCACATGTGTGCGTTCTCACACGAATACACAGATGTCTACACTGGGCTGCCAAACGGGATGGATAAATGACTTTGCTATTATTAGTATATTTTTCGGTGATCCCCTTTTTAATTGCTAAACCATGCATCTGCATGGATAAAAACAAACGCCTAACAGTACTGAAAAGCCTTAACAACCTGGCAAGAACTGCTTAGTGCTTAGTCTTGTGCCAAGAATCGAATACAAGGCAAAGTTGATGAAATATTCTGGATATAGAAAACAATAGGCAACTGTGGATCACAAATCATCGAACCTACCCTCCTCTTCAGGCGGTCCCTCTCCTTCAGTGTCAGTGTGTCAGCCTTAGCAATGACCGGGACAATGTTAACTTTGCTGTGGATGGCCTTCATAAACTCCACATCCAGAGGTTTTAGACTAGGAAAGAAAAAGATAACGAAAACGACAAAAGATAATTAGGATACAAAGGAAGAGACCGTTTTGAAAAGAAAAAAATAGACCTGTAAGAGAGAACTAGTAAACCACAGCCAGACAGCTCATTGTCGGTGTCCGTACGAGTGTGTGTGTTTGTTTACCCGTGTCCGAATGGAGAGATGAAGTAAAAGCAGCAGTGCACCCTGTTGTCCACTATGTGTCTTCGGTTGAGTCCGCTCTCGTCATGAAGGTATCGCTCAAACTGATTGTCGATGTACTGGATGATGGTCTTAAAGCTGACATCATAAATAGAAACAGGAATAAGGAGTCAGGGAAACCAAATCATGCACATAGTAATATCTGATCTTCATTGTCAAGGAGACACTGAACTAAAAGTTCTCTAGAGATGAGAAACTTGAACTGTGCCAGAAAAGTTTGTCAAAAGCTTAAAGATTTGATGTGATTCAACTACAATGAGCAGTTTTTAGAGGTGAAGAAGTGTTCTTTTTTTTCCTCAGAAGTAACCCCAAAGTAACTCTGTGGTGTGGGACCGTACAGAGGAGAGGTGTCACGGTGGTCATGTAAAGTTGTTTATCTCAAATTTTGGGTTTCATATCTTTCTGTGAGATGAGGAACGCGTCAAACTTTCTATTCCTGGTATAAAGATGAACATGTTGATAGTTTCACAACCTGAAAGTGACTACAGTTCTCTGATTTCTTGATGTCTTATTAGAACTGACTTCTGCCATTTTTTATCTTTTTGAAACAGTTTGACACTTTCACAACCCCTGTTTATGACCGATTAGCTGTGACATAGAAAAAAAACCACACAAACATAATTAATGCATTTATACATCTTCTAGGCAGACGGCACATTATGAAAATTGAGTTGTAGAGTCAACATTTAGTCCTCTCTATTTTTGTTGAAGTTTTATTATGGCTGTGTGGTAGATGAACATATCAATATATTGTCTTGTGTTTGCTGTTCAGCAGGAAAAAATACTGATATGTTTCTGATACTGATATGTAAAAACTACTTATAGACTTGATTTAACTGATCTGTGTTCAGTTTAAGAGCCGTCTATGTCTGAGCAGTGCTTTAATCCTAATGATTACTTTTAATCTTTAATGATATAAATAGAGAGAAATGTATTAGACACAAACTGCAGAGAGGAATCAAAGGAGAAATTATTGTTTGTCTCCTACTTGACCTCCTCTGAACTTTTGTGTCTTTGATAGCCTTTGTAGGAAAGTACATGTGTCCAGGAGTATGATAATACAGTCATGAAAGGCCAATCAACAGGAAGTGAATACTTCACCGGGGAGGCTGCATTGACACTGCTGACATGAGAACGCCACACAAGCAAACACACACACACACACACACACACGAAAAATGTCTTTAAGGAAGTCTAGACAGAGGGAATGCAGAGGGAGGAGAGGCAGAGAAGAAGGGAGTTAAAGATGAAACTTGAGAGAGGGAGTTATGGAGGCAAGGATGAGAGAGCATGCTGGGCAGGAAACATGTCCCAAGTTGTTATCACATCTCGCTCCTCCACATCACACAAACACACCAGTCCTGGCTGTTGATAGCATCTCCGTATCCAGGGGTGTCGACCACAGTGAGGCGAAGCTTCACTCCTCTTTCTTCGATCTCCACGGTCGATGCCTCAATCTGCACCGTCCTCTCGATCTTCTCTGTTGAAGTGGGCGCATGAGAATAATTGGTGGGAGAAATAAAAAGAAACACTTTCTACCTGAGTAGATTCATAATAGTAATATCTGAACATTCCTGCCTCTGTTACGTGCTCCGTTACACAAGCCACATGTTTCAAGAAGGACTTGAAATCATGGGTTATGTCACCTAACACAGCTATGTGTTTTCTTAACTGTGCAGAATGACCAGGGAGGCCTCAATAATTGTTTTAAAGCCAAAACAAGCCCTAAACCAAGTCAAGTCATAAGAAGGGTAAGGTCATATTCTGAGACTAAGACATTCCCAACATTCCTGTTGAAATAATGCTCTGCTGGAGACATTGCAGCAGACAATTCTCTATTATTACAGTGTGCGTATCTGTGTGTGTGTGTGTTTGTGTGTGTACGTGTGTAAAGGGGGAGTATACCTGCGGCACCAGGGATGTAGCGTTCAGGGTAGAGATCAGTAAGAAACAGGCTGTTTATAAGTGTCGATTTACCCAAACCAGACTCCCCTGAAAAACAAAGATAGAAAAGAAACATACAGCTCTACTGTCAAAAGAAATAATATATATCTAGCTCTAAATTAATGAATCTGAGAGAGTAATAATCACCCACCTACAACCATCAGGGTGAATTCAAACCCTTTTTTCACAGACTTTCGGTGCACCTGGTTTGGGAGGTTGGCAAACCCTACGTAACCTGCTGCATCTGGGAACTGTAGGGTACAAAAAACATACAAATTATTAAAGAAAAACTGAAAATAATAAGTAAGCATTACACTAAACACAAAAATATGTAATTTTTCACATTTAGTGGATGACAATTACTTTTTTTTTTAACAGAATGTACACTCCTACATTTGACTATTTCTCAGTAACTGTGCTAACAAACTCCTCTCTGATATTTTTCATGAGTTTATGATGTGTATGTGTAAAAAAGTGCAAGTGAGACTATAAGAGTGAGATTGATGATGATGCATATCATTGAGAAATTCCAACAGGCAATAAAGCCCAGCCATGAAACACTTGACTTACATTTATACAGGATATCCTCTCTGGATGCCTGTGCAAGCGTGTGTGCATGAGATTACAAGTGCCATGAGTCTGAATCACCACTGCCTTATTAGAAACCCCTCCTGTGTGTGTGTGTGTGTGTGTGTGTACTCTGTAATGATCTGTAGTGTACAATATGTTAGAGTGTACAAACGGTGATGTGGTGAAATTTCAGCACGTCACTCACCTTCCCTTTCTCTCCAGATTGAGACATTGCTGCTACTGTTTACCGGCTGTCTGACGAGCCTGCCGGTAAAAAAAAAAAAAAAAAGATAGAGCGTTAATGACAGACAAAAAAGCAGATAAACCGGCTACTTAAAAAGGTTCCAGTTAACTTCATTCCTAGCAGAAAAACACTTCTTCCAGGAATACTGATTAAAATCCTTATCAACAACTCACTCAAGATTTTCTCTAATAAAGAAACTCACTTCTAGTCCAGTACTTGGCGTAAAGTAACGTAATGCTAATGTTGCTTTGGTGCTTTGAATATTACATGGTCATGGCTACCAGACTACACCAGTCTTTTGGCAAAAATCATAAATTCCTCTATAAATATTGATATACTGTATATAAAGTAAAGAAAATCAGTGGAGACAGAATAAGCAGACAACATGACAATTTTGCTAGCTGACAAATATATTGATGAAAAACCATAAACCTGTCCAGTTTATTGATTTTCACTATTGCCCATAATGGCCTAATATAGCCAGAGATGTTGGTGGATACAGTGGACAAATTTATATCATCTCATGGTTTAAATGGTCATATCACCCAAAGCAAATTAGACTTTGCAAGATTTCTATACGTCCATCAGATAAAAATTCATTTTATCTTTATATCACAAATATTTTATCTATTTAATTATATTTATATTGTTTATATTGACAAACTGTGAGCCCAACAGCTCCGCACACGACGGATCATTCAAGCCGACAACAACACTGTCGCCCCTGTTGAAGTCAAACTATCGCACGGAGGGAAGAGAGATTAAAGGCTCTGGGGCGACGCGTTTGTTCCCAGACCGCCATTAAACTGTTACAACCCCTGTCGCCCCCCACCCCATGCTCCTGCTTCACTTCTATAACCCTGAGCAGACGACAGAGCAACAAATCGGCTTGATAAATTAGCTACATAATGACTGAGCAGGAAGAACAGGCTCCATTTTATCATCAACACACTGGCCCTTGATAGGTGGAGTGTGATAAGCATTCGAAAGAGGCAGGCCGCCGTGCACTGCCAAACAGAGATGCACTCTGGTTACGTAATGCTAGTCTGGGGGGGTGGGTGGGGGGAGAAAAGGTGGCATGGGAACCTGGATTGACCTTTCTTTCTCCGCTTGCATGTGACTCACACTTGTGGACACTTGGGGAACTATTTCACACTGTTCAAAGGTATTAGCTGGTAGCTGGCGAGGGGCGGCAACTGTATCTACATGAAAGCTGGGCAGAGATCTGTCATACTGACAGGGTGGTTTCACCGCACGGAGAACAATAGCTGTTTATCCGTCTGGTTCCTGAAGCCTTTCCTATACAGGGCAGCTCAGCTGGGGAAGGAGGGAGAACACGTGCCTCACCTCTGACCACATGCGGGAACGCGAGGGGGAGACACCAATAATTCAGGGTGGTGGGTGGTGAAGGAGGAGTGGCGGGTTAGGGATGCAGAGGTCAAAAGGTGAAGCCAGTCAAACCAATGAGTTTGTGAGGTCTAGTTAGAAAGTTAAAAAATGTTTTAAAAGTAAAAATAATCACTGATATTAGGTAGGTGTGCCCAATATAAATATCATAGAAACCATTTAATAGTATTTTGACACTAATTTAACTTCAGTAAAACAAAATAACAATAAAAAAGTTGATCTGCAACAAATACAACAAATACTGATGAGTAATTCAAGCTAGATTCTAGCTTCTCAAATATGATTATTTACTTATTTTCTCAGTCTTTTATGATACCAAAATGAACATCTTTAGACTGACTTAGACTTTTGGACTGCTAGTTGGACAAATAAAGACATCTGAACACGTCTGTTTGGGTCACCAAAGCATGAATCCAGAAAGTCAATCTACAAATTTATCATTTAGAGCTGAAACAATTAATCAATTGACTAGTTGATTAACATTAAATACAAAATATTGTAGTGTCATTTAATCTCTTAAGTCACTTTTTAAGAAAAAATACCAAAAATGTTTGAGTTCTAGCTTCTCAGATGTCAATATTTGCTGGTTTTAACTCAATATCTGTTTCAATTTTTCACTACTTTTTGACGTTTTAGCGATTAAAAGAAAATAATCAGTAGTAAAAGCCATAAATTTAACACAATGTGATGACATTAATGAGTGTGTTTTCATTGTCAATTAGCATCTGAGTTAATGTAGGCGGGGGCCAACACAAAAGTATCAGTGTGTCTCTCTCACACATACACACACCCAAAGTGTTATTCCTAGACAGGCTCTGTGGGAACCAGTATTAGTCTGGCAGCCGATTAATTAAACCGCTCCAATATCACAGTGGTAATATCACAAAGACAACACTACAGGACAGACAGGCGGGAGGTACACTTCAATAATACTTTCTTAATAATGGCCATTTAATCGGGCCGGGCCGCTGAGCTGCTTACACGCAGCTATCAACGGGCCAGACATGGGGGAGATTAAACAGTTTGGGCCAAAAGGGAAAAATGCCACCTTAGTAAAGCCAAAGTTCTTAGCATGTAATGCATTTACAGTTGATTTATTGGCTGGATTGACGCCATGAAGGGGCAGCAGCACTAGTACAACTATTCGCCTTCCTGACAGGCGATGTTTAGGGGTCCCCAACACACACGCTCTCTCTATGGATTAAGACCTTTCTGCTCCTACTGGAAACATTGGAACAATGATTTCACACCCTGGAGATTCAGTGAACTCAGTGGCACAACAAACAAAAAAAAATGGTAATTTACTGGCAACTGATCACAGCAACAGAGACCCCACATACTGTAAACTCAGCTAACTGAACATAAAAAAAAAATTGATGTTGGACTCATGTAAATTAAGTAGTTATCGGGAATGTGAGGAAGTGGTGGCTGGCACCAGTAATAAAGATATGATACTGGTTTTTAAGCCTAGGTTTTAGTTTTCATATTAGCCCAGAGAGAGGGAAAAAAGTCACAATGGGCGGAATGAAAAAGCCTTTCAACCATGAGGAAACCAGCAGGCCTGTTCATAACAAACATACACAGAGTTTAAAGCACAGGATGGACCATTTATGATGATGGGGACAGGATAGGAAATGACTAAAAAACTAGTGGGAGTCTTTACAGCAACAAAATGTTATCGTAAAAATTGAGCTATTCACACAGCAGCTGTTCAACAGCACAATGAAGTTTAGGTGAAAAAAAAATGTTCTACATTAGTAATAAAGTGTGAAACTGAGGTCATGGTTAAAAGGTGCTGGTACATTACCGGCCTTGAGTCTGTAATTATGTTTGATCAGTGGGTGTTTATATGTGAGAGAACGCAAATAAATGAATGAACAGACACATTAATTAATTAATTATGAAGATGAATCGATTAATCTGTTAATCTGTAGCTATTTTGATAATTGAATAATTGTTTAAGTAATATTTCAATCAAAATTGCCAAATATTTGCTGATTAAAGGCGATCAATTTGTTGATTTTCTTGGTCTTATGTTACTGGAAAGTTGATATTTGAGGTTTTTTGTACTACGTGGTCAGACAAAATAAGACATTAGAGGATGTCGCTTTGGACTCCAGGATGTTATGATGTGTGTGTGTTGTTTTTTTTTATTATCATTTTCTGATTTTGAAGATTTATTGACTAAATGATTAATCAATTAATAATGATAATAATAGTTGCAGCCCTACTATACTTGATTGTATTCTTTGTTAATCTCTCATAGATTATCAGATAGTAATATCTGCAATTAAAATATTGCAAAAATGCTTAGTTGAACAGCAGAAAAATCAAGTTGTATCAATTTTGATAACTGATTTAACTCATGTTGCTGTTTTTTCTTGTTTTGTATCATTGCAAACTGAATATTTTTTATGGTTTTGACTGTTTTGGTTGCACAAAATGAACAATTTGAAGATGTCACAGAGCTCTACCAAAACAGTGATGGACATTTTTCATTTCAAGTTCAGAGACTAAAAAATTAGTCAATTAATAAAAAAAAAACAAGAACAAGTTAGTCAATAATTGAAATATCTGTTAATTGCAGCCAATCACATCCATCACAGCCTCATTATATCTATGTATTTCTACCTACAATCAGTTCAACTTTGAATTAATTTCTCAACTATGATATGAAGTGGGTAAAATAATAAATCACATATTAAAGATAACTGCTGTTATAATAATACAGGTTTTTTAAGTACTTGAAGTTATTTTTAAGATGTGTTTTTTCCCTTTTTTTTTTTACAAACTGTCTGGTAAATTAAGTCCTGCTGTGTAACATCATCATTCAAATCCCTGACACAATAGTGCTGGTCCACTTGGTTCTGTCGACATGAATCAGGTTTTGTTTTTCCATTCACACTACAGTGCAAAGCGGGAGGAAACAACCCCCTTGTAATTTTTAGTGTCAGACAGATGTCTTCCCTGGCGCTCCCTGTGCCGGGCAGTGTTGGCGAGATAAGGTCGCAGGAAGGGTAAAGGTCACAGAGCGGTGAAGGTGCTAGATCAGAGGTCCGGCATGTCTTTCATCACCTAGAGATGTTGTCCTTCTGATGGCTAACTAATCTGTGTTCAGCTGGGTAAAAAAAAAAGCTAAGTTATTTCTAAAATAAAAGGGCAGCTGCCAGCCTGAGATTACAGCTCACACGGTCTGCCATCGTGCCCATAGTGTTCACCACTCAGCAAGAAAGGAAGTGAAATATGCATGTTTCCACTGAGCCAAAAACACAATCAAAGATGGATGATAATTCTTCAATAGTGGCCCTCCGCCACATCTTAGACAGACACATAATGAGAATATGTTATTGTTTCCCCTATGTTATTGTGAAGTTGTCTAAACAAGAAATTTATTTTGTGGCCAATGTGCTTTACAGTCAAAGGTCAAGGATTAATCGGATGTTCGAAGGCGATTTCAGAGTTCAGGAATGTTATACAAAAGGGACTTACAGGAAATTTATGAAAGTCAATGCTGTGAATGGCCCTTCTTATACAGCTTTTATACGGTTTTGACTTATGTAGGCCCAATAAATGGAGAGTTTCCCTGAAGTTATCAAGTATGAAATGGGACAATGGGACAATAAATGAGTTCAAAAGCTCTAAATGGTTTTGTAATTTGGTGTTGGGATATCACCACTCTTTTGAGGAAGATTATGTCTAGTAGGACAGCTGGGTTAAGTAATGAAAAGGACTATAAAGCAATGCTTCAGTCAATGGCCAGGGGAGTTTGAAACGTGTGTGAAGGCCTCTGAAACATTTGGATGTCCACCACACCCAGTCTGTCAGACACTGACTGAGTTTACCAAACATCAACTGGGACAATGGCATTATAATTTATATGTAGCGTTAAACTACTTAGCTATTTACATACAGTAGAACTTTAACATTAATTCTCTATTTAAACACCCGTTTGATAAACTAAATTTAAGTGGTAACACAACAGTGAAACTTTGTTAACGTTACATGTCAAACTTTAGCAAGCAACAGTTGTTACCGCGGCTGGTGTCATGTTGCCAGCTCGGCTTCAACTGACTCTCCAGTGTGTCGCCTTCCTCCTGCTCAGCTTCAAATAAACAGTTTGTGGGGAGAAAAAAGCAAACAAACCACCGAGCAAGTGCCTTACCTGAGCGTAACTTTGAAATAATCTTAATCGACAGGAGCGTTTTTGCTTCTCGCCGCTGTCCCAGCCCAGGAAGGGAAACCCCGGAAACCGTCCCAGCGAGTCCGCCCTCCTCCCGTCATACCCAAACCAACGGTTATCGTGCTGCGCCACTGACGCCATTACGGCTCAACGACGGGCACGGCAGAGCCACTGAAGAGCACTGAGTGTCAGATCCAATATGGCTGCCCCAGTGTTATAGTTTCTTCAATGTAATATTCCTAGTAACGGACGCTTCTCTGCCCACCATAGACCGTATAAAGATACTGCCCACAGACTCATAAATTAGTGGGAAAAGTATTATAAATTGTGCCCATAGCTGCCAAGTTGTAGTACGCCGAGTGAAAATACATGTTAGGGCTGGAAAAAGTCCAGTAATGTTAATATTTCAGATATTTTTATGACCAAGACGTGTCCATAAACTATAAGCCAATAGATAGTCAATGTTATATGCATATCTATAATCCAGTGGTGGAGTATTATATTTACACTTTTGTACAATGTTTATACAACTATATACAACTTCATTGTTCTAGTCCACTTCTTTCAGAGGATAAATTTGTACTTTTTATTCACATTCATTACTTTATAGTTATATGAAGGTTTTGCACACATAAAAAGCTTTTAGATGGGCTTTTAAAATATTGCTGCCCAGACTATTTTTTTTAATTTTTGATAGCCAACAGTTGTCAATATAAAGCATTTAAATCAGTTAATATTAATTGATTAATAAAACTTGAGTAAAACTTTGAATGCAAGACTGCTTTGTGATACTGCTACCCAAATACTTATTCCTATGCAAAATATATTTACTTTAAATTAAAACAACATCATGTACAATACAGTAGCATATATGGAAATATTCCTCTGTAAAAGTACTATCAAGTAGTACATTTATTGAGTTACAAAGTTCAGGTGAAACTCAATAAAACTACTGTATTGTGAGTGGCTCACAAAAAAAGAACATGGTAAAAACCCATAGCGATTACAAACAAAAACAAAACAACATTATTAAAACGATTAACTTTAAAAGCAAAATCAAACCTGATTTTAAATATATAACCTTGAATAATAAAGAGAAAGTGGTGGATTCAATGTGAGATGTGTTTTTTAAATAAAAGGCAGTTTTTAACGAACTATTAAATTGTTTTTGTAAAGACTTAATACATTTAAACATGATTATGAACCTATTTTATTTCTTGTTTTCTGCTATTTAAAGACAGACAATTGAGCGCGTCATACACAGACTATTGCAGGGTGTGAGATGACTCTTTTATGTAGACTCCACCACAGACAACTGGCATTAGCCTCCATGTCTGAAAAATCAATAACAAGCGTCCTGATTCACCAAACCACTGCATTTAAGCAGCTCCATACCCTTAAAACACTCCCAATGCGCCTTCACCTCCCCTCCCCTCCCTTACCCCCTCTATTCATTGTAAATAACTGTTCAAACGCACAATGCGCCCTGGACCGCTTTATTCAGGCTCACAAATTCCCTGCGTTTCCATTGGTCCCTCGGGGATGCGGCTACAGCTGATTGGAGGAAAGTTTCTCCTTGAGTCCACACACCCCCACCCCGCAAATATTCGTGGTCCAGTGCTACTGTGATTCCAGTTGTTTTCACATCCCCTCACTAACAAAGGGACCAAGAGCTGCTGTCTCTTACATCTCCGATTAAATGTGGCGAGCGATGCGCAAGTAACAATTTGACGCTCAACGAGGCGAGAACGAAAGCGCTCAGTAAATAAAAAGCAGAGTATACACCTTTGCTATCAAGAAGAGGATCCAGGAGAGACTTTGAAAAGTTTCGGACAGACCTGATTGAACGCAAAAGCTAAAAAAAAAAAAAAAAAATGGTGTCGGCCGGACTGGAGATCGTGGGACTGTCGCTGTGCGTAATTGGCTCGCTCCTGGTGATGGTTGCGTGCGGGCTGCCTATGTGGAAGGTGACGGCTTTCATCGAAGCCAACATTGTGGTGGCTCAGACAATCTGGGACGGCTTGTGGATGTCGTGCGTGGTGCAGAGCACGGGCCAGATGCAGTGCAAGGTGCACGACTCCGTCCTCGCCCTCAGCCACGACCTGCAGGCGGCCAGAGCGCTCACCATCATCTCCTCGGTGATGGGCGTGCTGGGGCTCATGGTTGTGATCGCTGGGGCGCAGTGCACCAACTGTATCCGCACCGAATACGTTAAAGCCCGGGTGGTGAACGCCGGAGGGGTCATCTATATCATCAGTGGCTTGTTTGTGCTGGTACCTCTCTGCTGGATGGCCAACAGCATCATATCGGACTTCTACAACCCTCAGGTTCCCGCATCCAAGAAGAGAGAGATCGGCGCTGCGCTATACATCGGCTGGGCGGCCACGGCGATGCTGCTGATCGGAGGAGCGCTGCTCTGTTGCTCCTGTCCCTCCAGCGGGAACTCGGGATACTCGGTAAAATACGCACAGACCAAGAGAGCCACGCAGAACGGGGACTATGACAAGAGGAATTATGTGTAGCTGTGTGGCTCGTTGCAGGCGGTGCGTAAAAGTGACCTGCAGCTTTTGAAAAACTGTTTTTTGACGGACGTTATCTTTGCACCTGCAGTTTTTTTTTTTGTTTTTTTTTTTTTTTTTTAGAAATCTGAACTTTGAAAATCAATGGAAACAACTCTGCTGTTTTTTTTTACACTGGCCCTTCAATAAGCTCGGACCACAAATTCACAAATCCTTTTTGTATCTACAGGAGATTTTTTTTAAGACTATCAACTACGAGAGGTAGCTCACGACAAAAAGGAGTATCTTTGTTAGGTACCAGCTTTTGTAAGTTTTCGAAATGATGATTAGTATTTTGAATTGTTTACTGTTGTAACTACAAAGTTTTTTTCTTTTCTAGAGGAACTCTTGCCATTGAATATATACACCGTTGCTTTGCCTTGATGTGCACTGTCAGCACAAACCTGTACAGTAACTGAGAATGAATTGCACTCCCACACATTCAAACCCATTTCCTTTAGTGGAGCTACGCCGACATGTTGAGGACTTCAACAATGTCCAGTAACAGAAAGAAAGAAAGAAAGAAAGAAAGAAAGAAAGAAAGAAAGAAGAAAAGTGCATGCATGGTAAAGCCCTAATAAACGTTGGACAGGCTCTTGTGTTGTGCAGACGTTGATGGCGTTGACTATAAAGTTTGCAGTTTAATTTTTGACCTGTAGATCCCAGACAGCCTGAGATCTATAAGTCACAACATGAAATGTTACAGTCGGCTGCACTGAGCACCTGCAATAAAAAAATAAAAAAAAAAGGTTTTTGCATCATTGTCACTGCAGGAAATCTGTTTTCTTTTCACAAATTCTAGGAATAAACTGTTTTCTGTTGGTTTGTTGACGTTTCATGTAATGATTCATTATTCATGTATACGAAGATGCAATATTGTTTCATTTTATTAAGATTAAACTGAATATATTGTCTGAACTGCAAAGTGTGTTTTTAAAACAAAACTGAAAACTGACTTGTGATGTTCTGCCCTCCACGGCTGTGCGTAATGCATGCCGTTCCCACCATGAATCCATAAACCCCCACGGCGGGAGAAAGTATTTTGGTTAGCCATAGAAATCCAGATGACAATGCCCATTCAGCTAGAGTGGGGCTCTGCTGTTCAACTCACAATACTCCACCACCCCCACCGCCACCACCCCTCTCAGTCCACCCCCACCCCTCCTCGCTCGCAGTCAATGAAAAGCGTTCAAATTAGAGCTAAGGAGAAGTTGCTGGAATCGTCTTCCCGCAAGTCACTCCATTCATTAGTCGTCACAATCCCACATCTTCCCTTCACCGAGGAGATGCTAATGGGCTTCATGACAAAAGATTACACACCATCACTTAGAAACAAGTAGTTTATCCTGCAGGTGCTTCATGGGCACCGCGTTTATCCACACACTGTTGATGATAAACTGTAATAAATGTATTAAAGAGTTGGGCTTAACTTGTTGGGTTTAACAATAGAGAGAAAAAAAACCCCTTGATGACACAAAATGTTTCAGTGTGTGAGTAATAGCCCTCCTGTTTAAAACTGTGACTGGATTACAAAAGCTTATCCATACTTGTTTTGCTGCTCACTTAAGAATCTTAGCAGGTCATATGCCCTCCTAAAAGTTGAAAATATGGCCATGAAGAAAGTCTGCATACAGTCAGGTGAGCGTGTGATCAATGCATGTTCAGCTGTGCTATTAAAAGAGAGTGAAGGAGAATGGCAAATATTAACTGTCAGTATAAAAGAAGCACACAGAGAATAATATCAATATAATATCCTAAAATATGATAAGAAACTTAGATATATCATAAGGTTGTGGTACGGTTTAACAAAATGATCTCATATCACCATAGAAGCTTTTTTTTTTCTCCACATTTTTCAACCAGATCCCACAGTCTTCACCCACAGATGAAGTTTGCTGAGATGTCATGGAGATGGATCTGTTGACATGTGAGCTCAGTAGCTGTTATGTTATATGATTTCATCCATAGTTCATACAAAGTTGAGCGTGAAAATGCATCCATGAGGTTGGAAATAGTAGTTTGACAAAACAATCCCGACTCAATGTCCACTTACTGGCTTGTTGCATGCGCCGAGGAAGACCATGTGATGTATAGGTAAAAGGTCTGGGAAAAACAGACATAAAAGTTTTCTTTTTTTTAATCAATGTCACATTTCTAAGGTCAAGAAGAAACTTTATTGAAGAGTTGAAGCAGTTCGTGAACAGATTAGATAGTTGATCAACAGAAATTTTTGATAATTGATTAATTGTTGAAGTCAGTTTTGTACAAAAAATTTCTCTGGTTCCAGTTTCTCACAAGTAAATATTTGTCATCTTTGATATTAAACAGACAAATGGTTGGTTCTGAAAAATAAAATAAGCAATCTGAATTTATGAACTTGACATTTGTCTGACATCTTATTGAATGAAAAAGTAATCAGTTAATGAAGAAAGTAATTGGCAGATTAATCAGTAATGAAAACAATAGTTTGCGGCCCTTCTTCAATGCCTAACTCTAAAATATAACTTTTTCCCAGTCTGTGCTGCGTCTGAGTGACATTTTCACTTAGTTATAACTTACGACTGTTAAAACTGATTGATATGTGTCTCTATGATTAGACAAGATGATGTCATTGAGATAAGAACCTATGTAATGTGTGATTTAATCAATATTTCCCAACACTCCAAGTACATCTGCCTACAGTACGCATTCCTACTTTGGGCTCTCGATGAGGATTTCTAACACAAAGACACTCCCTGGAAGGTCCAGTCTGGTCTGCCTCAGTGAGATGTTTTTGTCAGATTGTTAGTTCCACTCCTCTAGTCACCGCACAGAGGGTGACGAAGCGCAGGGTATGTGTGTGTGTGTGTGTGTGTGTGTGTGTGTGTGTGTGTGTGTGAGCAAGGGGTTAAGTGAGCATATGTGTGTGTGTGTGTGTGTGTGTAGAGGGTTGGGGGTGCACCTTTAAAAAAAGGGCCCTCATTCCAATGAGGAGAGAGGCGAATAGGGCCAGCGACGTCACTCAATGGGCGCTCTCCATGGTAACCAGCCAGAACCTGCAGTTGCCTGGCTACGGGAGCCTATAATGTGGTGGTATGGATGAGCCTAATAAAAGGCCTGGCCGGCAGACATTCCTGCTAGCATGGACACACACACACACGCAGCCTATACACAGCAGTCTGGAAGATGAAGGAGGGATTTACTTAAAGCCTGTAATGGCCACTGGAAAAAAAACAGCTGTGACAGCAGAAACACATTTGTTTCATTGTGTTTTATTGTAAGAGCAAATGTTAAGTGTTGCAGAGTGGAAACGCAAATACAAGCTCTAATCAAAGGGAGTGAAGAACATGAATATAAACAAACGGGATATAAATGTCAGGGAGATGGGATTCACATTTATTGATATCACAAAAAATATCTCAGAAAAAGAGATGACATAACACACGGGGAACTATTTTGACCTATAAACTTGACCTGCCGCAGCCCGGCTGAGTCAGAGCCATGCGGTTAAGGTCATGTCAGACGTAGGTCAGGTTTGCGTGTCGTTTTCAGATTCGTGACACTGCTCAGGGTGAGCAATTTTTTTAGGTGGGGGAGATATAGGGCAGGGCCCGGGAGTCACTTCTCATGACATGATCTTTGAACTCTGAAGCTGACCTCAGGTCAGGCGAGTCTTAAGTCATTTCCCTCAACTGACCAAGCATGATCTCATCGAACACGAATACCCTGCATTTGATAGGGGGTCATGACCCTTAACCACCCCAGAGCTCTTCACACCAGCAAGTCACCTGCTCATATATTAATTTCACTTTCAGGATACTTCAAAGCAACCTTAAATGTATCAGTGTACATCATTCACAAACAAAATGAGACTTAACATTTTTATTGATTGACTCAGACTTACGTCAGAGTCAGCAGGTGCATACAGTCCACAAACGCCCCAGCTGGACAGCGCTTACTCATAGATAGTAAAGCCAAGAGTCAGCAGGTGGTTGAACGTAGAGGACAAATGTGTCTTTGTATACAGAGTTAAAGACCCCATGAGCTGTTTGTCTGAGAAACAATACGAGAGCTAACATGGTTAGAGATGGAGATCACAAAAAAACACCATGGTCCTTTTCTCCTGCAAAGACCACAAAGTTTATACGGCACAGTGACTCACGAGTTTTGTCGCAACCCAGTAGCACGACCAGGCTTCCTGTGCAGCGGACAGCGGAACAGGAAACAGGAAGGAACATGAAGGGTGTGGGAGAGGAGGAGGAGGCGGAGATGGAGGAGGGGTGGAGTGTGTGTCAGGAGAAATGGAGCTTGGTGGTTTGGTTAAACTTTTTTTTTGGGTCACATTTATCTTTTATTCCTCAGTTTGATTCAACCCTTAGAAAGAGCACATACACCTCATCTTTAAAACACATGTAAGGGACTGAAAACATCCATCATACATGTTAGTAACCTCCTATCCTTTATTCCACACTTGCTCTGTGTGGAAACATAATGTTAAGGCTAGTCAAGAGCCTGACATTTCCATAGATTCTTATCCATCATGCAGTACTATCATCGACGTCTCTGATTGGTCCCCAATTTATTCTGCAGCTTGACAATGACCCCAAACATACAGCCAGAATCATTAAAGAACTATCTTCAGCAACTAAAAGAACAAGGAGTCCTTCAACAGATGGTTTGGCCCCAACAGAGAGCCCTGATCTCAACACAGAAGTAACTGAGACGCCTAAATCCACAGAAGAACTGTTACAACTTCTACAAGATGCCTGAAACAACCGACCTGCTAAGAACCTTGAAAAACTGTGTGCAGGTGGAACTGGTGCTGATTTAAATGCTCACACCAAATATTGGTTTTATTTAGGTTTCTTCTGTTTACTGGACTTTGTATGAAGGTAATATATACATTAAAACTAATCATGACATTATTTTTGGAAGCATACTCACTTTACGTTTAGTACCTAAAACATTTGCACAGAACTGTATATCAAACATCTCAAACTGAATTACAGGAAAATGCGTCAAGTCAATTCAATTTTATTTATAAAGCACCAAATCACAATGGAAGTTATCTCAGGGCACTTTTCACACAGAGCAAATATAGACTGCAAACATCACAAAGCTTCAATGAAGAGCTGGAACAAGCCGAAACATGTGATTAATATCTATGTGATACTGTCAGACAGTGTGGAATAAGATTGATTTTTACAACCTTTAAGCTACCTAAAAGGAAGTAAACTGAAGGGGGGTTAAGGGGATTATTGCCTTTAAATGCAAAGTCTATAAAGCTACAAATGGAGGTACATACCTGAAGCTACAGGAGGCTGTCATATATTTAACCGTAACCTTAATATTTATAATAGATGGTGCCAAATATTCAATCACACTTTACATAAGATTTAAGTTTTTATGTGTAGTTTGAGACACTTCTGCAACAGTTTAAAAAGCAACGGATGAAGTGTTTTCCTAACAAAGAGATAAATGGAGTGCAAGAGGATGATTTTATCTGCCAAATATGTAATATAGGGAGTGTTTAACACCTTGCAAAACTGGTTGAATGAGAACATGTTGCAATGTACAGTATATCATCAGAGTGAAGCAATTTTAAACAGATAGAGAGCACGCATGAAAGCATGTGTTGACTTGCACATATACGTAGGTAAGCGGTGAATGACAGCCCTCTGCTGAGATGAAGAGGACGCCTGGTAGCATGAGGAATGTCTGGGTGGGATTAGGAGACATTTCTGATTTGGTATGGTTAGCAAAATGTATGTGATGAAGACGAAGAATGAAAACAACACAGCGGACTGCAAGCGGCTTGCCATGCCAACATTTATTCAGCATGTTTGCAATCAGCTCAAGGATTGAGGCACTGGTGGTGCCGCTTTTAGCTTCAGCCTCTAATTTTGGCTCCCATATTAACATACTGTGGGATATAGCAATCAGCGGCTAAGTAAACAAACAGCCAGTCTAAAGCCCACACACACACACACTCACACACACACACACTGGTGCACACACAAACAGGATCAGGATTGAGGTGTACTGACTGTATTGTTTCCACACTAATTGCATTTTGCAGGAAAACTCTTGCTCACTACTCTCAGGACTGCTGCAGAACACATGCAGAAAAATCAACACTTGAAATTTTAAAAGTTTCATTTATATCAAAACAAAACTCTTTTTTTAAAAAGGTTTTTTCTTTCTTTTGTCTTTGTGCATGCGACTGCAGTGTATTTTCAAGAATGAAAGTTGTAGTGCATGTCAGCCACTAAAGGGAGTCCTGCATGACTGAACCACCTACCACAGAGAGTCAGACTCCTCTCATCACAGCCGACTGCAGAGTGAGGCTGTTATGTTTAAGCCCGACTTCCTTCAGTCTGCCTCCCTCGTATCCCAGCGTGTAAACCCAAATATAATGTGAGCAACGTGCCAGCTGGATTTCCCCAAATGTGACTCAAAAAGGAAGTGATTTAACAGCATATTTATAGGAACCAAAAAATACCTGTACAAGATTTGTAAGTTGTTGCTGTAAATATTTGTATTTGTATATTTTACAGAAGAGATAAGTTTCATAAAATAAAAATAATAATAGAAATAATGAATGTGCAGAGTTTGGCACAAGAAGACTGTTTTTACATTTGCCTGGAGAAAGAGTGAAAGTTTCTCTCTGCTCACTGATACTTGGAGTCTACAGTGCGTAACTGTTAGGATGATTTGTGACATCACAACTACATTAGTTTGGAGCCAATCCTGGTCCTGGTCCAGTGCCTCCAGTGCACAAAAAACAGAGCATAGACTTTCGAGTGAAGGAAACATCTCGTGTCCAGCAGTTAAAATTGAGAAATGCATATTTGCATGTATGCGGATTCTGGATTATAAATGAGGGAGAAGGTGTCATTATACCTTTTTTTGTGTGGAAAACCATTTCAGACACACAGCAGAGTATTTTTACATGTGAATCTTTAATAAATGAATATTGGCTTTTGTAGCCATTTTCCACAATGTTAAACAAGGTGGTTAAACAGTTCAGGAGAGTAGAGCTACAAGTAATAAGTAGTTTCATTATCTATTAATATATTAGTTATGTTTATAATTAATATATTCATTAGTTTGTCTTTAAAATGTCAGAAAATAGAGAGAAATAGCCAAGGTGAAGTCTTCAAACATCTTGTTTGGTCCAACCAACAGTCCAAAACCAAAAGATATTCAAGATATTTATATATTCAGAGAAAAGCAGTAAATTCTCACATTTTAGAAACCTGAACCAGATTATTTTAATGATTAATCGATTCTTAAAGTTGATGTTGAATATTTTTCTGTCAATTGACTGGCTGATTTATTGAATACTCATTTCAGCACCACATGAGGGGGATTCTGACCAGTTGAAGCTGGACTATATTGCCAGAGGAAATATGCTAACCAAAGCGAACCTGACAACTGAAATGTATTTTTATTTATGCATTATGATGAACTATTAATAATCTGTAAACTGTTACGAAAAATATTTAATAAAGTAATTGGTGACAGTGTATCACATATTTTAATGTATGCTCTATTGTAAAGTGGTACAGTATAAAATTTGTTAATTTGCTCATCTCTAAATGAATGAATGAAATGAATGAAGCATAAATAAGCAGTTCAAGTACATTAAAAAAAAACCCTGAAACATGCACGATTTCTTTCAGTCCACCTGCAGTGTAACACAATTATGCAAATTCAAGTGCAAAATTGTGCAGCATCCGTCAAATTCATGGAAATTTTTTCCAGGCAGTGCTAATCTCTTTTTGCCTGAAAGCCCTTTAAAACAATAGACGAGAGGAGAGCGATTCAGGGAATAACACCCCAACTGTGAGAGGACTCCAGGGGTGAAAGGTCACAGGGGTTAGGGATCATTAAGGGCATCTGTGGGCTGACAGGCTGACATGAAGCTGGCAGCAGCAGGGCAGAAAAATATCAAAAGGTTTGATGTGAAGATTATTTTTTTTTCTGTTTTTGATGATTTTAGTGGAATGTCAGTTTGTGGCAGAAGTTTTCTGCGGTTGATTTAGATGCTGAGTTTGTGTTTATGTGTATGTGAGCATCTTCTCACAGCATGACAGACAGACAGGAAGCAGGCAGAAACAGTCAGCTGTAGCTCTTTGTGTCTGCCTGTCCAGTATAGCTAATCCTATCTGGAATCTGAGATTGTTAGAGACGGGGAGGCCAGAGGGATGAAAAAAAGAAAAAGAAAAATGAAATAGTAGTTTTAAAGGGATGCAGAGAAAGAAGGAAGTGGAGCTGGAAACGACTTTCAAAACTTCAGAAACCTAAATATAAATGTTGGAGGAGTAACTGAACACCAGACTGTGGGGGAGACTTTCACTTCCCTTTGTGTTTGCTGAGAAATATGCTCATAACTGTAACCACGCCTGATGGTGATGTCACGGTGTACCGACACACCTGGGAGTACACTTCTACATCACCACAGCAAGGTGATATGATATGAAGTTGCTCTTTAACTTCCCGCAATAAGAGCCATTATATGCACTGCGAGTACATTGTCAAACAAAACTTAACACTACAGCATCTTCTCTGATCCACACTGATGCACTTTATTTGCCTGATATTGTCGTACTGTTTCTCCTTATTGTAATTTTACCATAAAAGCTATTAAGTGATCTTATGTCCTTCATTGTTTGCACTCTAAACGTGTGGTTTTTTTATGTGTGGTCTTTTTCAGGCTGATTTTCTATATTTTTCTTATTGTCAGTGAACTAAACTATCAAACTAACAATGAACTCATCCTTACGAGTTTTATGTGCGTATCCAAAGCCTGATATATCATACTCCACTGTGCCGTAGACCACCGTTGTTGTCTAAAATCATTTCAATGAGCAGGGATGAAGGAACATCGGTGCAGCGCTTGTGGCTCATTGACACACACAATACTTGTAAGTAGGATCATTGTTGGTTTGGTTTTGCACAAGACAAGAAAAACAAGAAAAACGGTTTGCTTTTACACATGCAGCACCTTGTAAATTTGTTAGGAAAAGTTATTTATAAATAAAGATTATTATTATCTCTCTCTACTCTGTAAATATATACGTTCTTCCTCTGTTGCTCTTCTAAGAAGGTTTCTCCTTATTTAAAGGTTAGAGGCTAAAGACTGTAATTGATGAAGCATGTTGAGCAGCAGGATGAAAAGTCAAAGTCAAACACTATATATACATATACTGTATATTCATCTTTTTGGAACCAGGCAAGTCTGTAATGCAATATTTTGAGTAAACATTTTGCTTCTGACAAGTTATGACAGGTTAAGTTGCAACTTTTCCCTGATCTATATAAAAAAAAGTAAAACTTTGAATCTCAAAGCACATAAATCTGCATCATTCACACCATATAACACTGTAACCCTGCATCATTACTCCCACCGACATCCCTCTAAAACTGCACTAAGCAGCTCAGCCCAGAGGAGCAAAAGCAACACGTCTGTTTGAGAGAGAGAGAGAGAGAGAGAGAGAGAGAGAGAGGCCTTCAAACATGCTGCTGTGCACATCACCACATCGGCTGTACGATCCTGCCTTTGAGGGGATGTTTCCCTCTGTGTGTGTGTGTGTGTGTGTGTGTGTGTTGCATGCCACATTCCTCAGATGCAGAGCGGCGGAAAGGGCAGTGGCCCCACTTCAGCAGAGGTGCATAGAGAGGGGGGGTTGGAGAGCAAAGTGATTGATGGCTGAGGGGAGAAGGCCAAATGATGAGGTGAACAGGTGGATTCACTGATGGAACATCATCAGACCGCCTCAAACCAGCATCAGGTCTGCTCTTAGATCAGGTAAATTAAACAATTAGCTGATTAGTTTGTCAACAGAAAATGAATAACCAACTATTTTTGATATGCAGTGAATCTTCAGCAAATCCTCTCAGATGTGAGGTTTTGCCGTTTCTCTTTATTTTATATCGCAGTAAATTTAAATCTTGCATATTACATCTATTTTTTGAAATATTTGAAATTTTTGATTGTTGCTCTGAAAAAACAAAAGTAATATCAGGGAATTTTTTTTAAATTTTGTGATATTTTACAAATTAAACTGTCCAATTTCACCAGCCCTCTTTACTAAACCTTTCAATCTTGTTGTAAGCTTTTTGTAAAATTCTTATAACTTTTAAATCAATTTGGATTGTTTATAGTATTAATATTATATTATATTATAAATGATTATTCTCCTGCTTTGTTAGCTCATTATTTTAGTAAATTTTCCTTCTTTCCTTTGATATTTTACTGTAAAGCACTTTTTAACTGTGTTTAGAAAAGTGCTATACAAATGAAGTTTACAAATTTACTCATAAAGTTTAACAAAGCCAGTGATTCATCAAAAAATAAAATATATAATGGTTGCAGCTGAACTCTCAGATGATTACAGATGTTTATAGGTTAAATCCTGGTCCTAATAAACAACCAACATAAAAGAGAAAGTCCTAAAAAATTCTTCACATCAGGACACGGAGGAAAAACTAAGTGAAACGTGTTAAAAACTCCCTCAGACGTAAATAACGAGAGGAAACGAAGAAGTAACAACGGAAACAGAAAAGCAACTGAAGATGAGTTTATCAGCAATTCAAGATAATTATGTTGCTAAAAATAGACAGCTTCTCCACCCTCTTAACGATATAAATGTGTCTTCCACAACTTTTTTTGTGTATCTGGTGAATGTTTCCTCAAACGGTATGGGGTATTATTACTCCTGGATAACATCGCACTGATGTGACTGTAAACAATATCATTATGGAAGTAAATTGTTCTCAACCAGTTGACCCAGGGGGCGCAGTGAGTTATACACATTCATACACAATTAAGTGATGACCCATAGACACACACACACACACACACACCCTCGCTGGTCACAATAAGACATTCTGCATTAACATCCTGCTGTGGCATGATGCAGATCTCGGCACGTTTCAGTCTCACCGCTGCCAGTGTCAGTCCGGATTTTTTCCTGTGAAACCACCCGAACACCGTCCACTCTGAAGGCAATGATCTCATCCTGAACCAGGAATGATAAGGATCTCAAATCACCCCTCAGAGACCCACTCAGGCCCCACCTTTCCAGTCGCGCTGTGGGCCGACAGAAAAAAAAAAAATCACCACCGGGAGGCCTGACCTACATTCTCTAATATGGGCCAAGGTCACGGCGCTCACCTTTGCCCTACATGAGCAGCCTGAGCTCAGAAGATGTTAAGATCATTAAATTTTTAATACTTAATAACTAGAATAGTAACCCATAAGACAGTTTAACCGTTTTGTTGAACTGCAAGTTGTGCGTCAGCAAAACAAAAGATTGGATCAAGATGAAACAACTAATCAGTTTGGATCACTACTCTGTCCCCGCTGGCTGTAACTTGCCAAAAACACCAACACTCTGCCAGATCTTTGTTTCATGGCGAGAGAGAAAGTTCCCCTAACAAATGGATTTGGACCTTGTTGGAGCCCGTTTGCCAACAACCAGTAACAATGCTGGTTCTCAACCTTGGACACTGGAATAAAAAAAAATGGTGGAAAATTATAATTTAGTTTTTCTGTCGTGAGACACTTGAGACTGAAGGTCACATCCGCTAATCAAAATAAGATGGAAAGTGAAAACTATTGGCACACCTGTCATGAAGGCTGCTAGCAGGTACTTCTATGCTTCTAAGGAGTCACAAGGTATAAAAGGCTTAAAACTACAACACCAGAGAGACGATCAATCTGATTGAAAAGTCTTTTTGATTAGGACGGTTCCTGATGTTAACAGATTGAAATATCTAAATGGCAGCACTGACAATAACTCTTCTTATTTCCTTTAGCCCGAGATAAACCGGACCATATTTTACTAAAATGCAGGAGATGTTGTCTCCTCAGTTTTCTTGCAAAAGAAATTAAAAAAAAAAAAAAAAAGGATGACGTGTCAGTTTCAACTCAAGTTATATAATCACAACACCTGTTTTAAACCGTCATTTCCTCAGCGATATGATCTGCTTCACATTTTTCCTGAACCTCATCACATTTTCCATCTATATCAATGGAAACTGGTTAGAAAACGGGAAAGAAAATGATTTAGAGTATTTGAAATTATTGTTTTTTTAAACTACTGTCTAAAATCTCTAGTGGTGCAACAAAATACAACCTGGAAAATGAAGGAATTTTCCAGCGAACGCCTTAAAATGGCATGAAGGCTAAGACTTAAAACAATAAACATCTTTACACATCCAAAGATTTTCAGTTTCCTGTATGGCGTTGCTCTCACACCTCAAAACCGCAGAGTAACAATAATAATGAAGCAGTTGAATTACTTTTGTCAATCCAAGCGTTGAAGTCATTTAATATGTTTTATTACACATGTTTAAAATGTTAAATTTGTTGACCTTCTCATATACATGGTCAGGAATAAAAAGACAAACCTTCAGAATTTAAAAAGCAAAAATAAGAATCCCACACATTTACAATAAGACTGTACAATATACACACAAAACTGATAAAACCCTTAAAAACATGGATAAAGTTTTTGTACTAGTGACACTGTACACACGTCTGGTGTGATTTTTTAAAATCACATCAGACAAAGATGTGAACAGCACCAGCACTAACATTTTTCAAGCCTTTAAGACTTTAGACTCAATCTCACATTCAGTGCTGAAGGCTTTCATGACAGAAGGGTGATGAGAGCATCCAGAAACTTGCTCCTGTCCTCCGTCTTCAGTTCAATTACTGCAGAGGAAGAATCAAAGGTTAGAAGAAGTGTGTGAAGAACAACGGTACATATTCATCAGCCAGCAGTAGGGTTCCTCTGTTCAAATGTCTCCGATACCCAAAATGTTTCAGGTAGGAAAGCGTAACAATATTCTGGATAATGATTGAGAAGCAATTAACGACAAGGATCTCAAATAATGCTCATAATATAATGTAACACATGCTTCATGATGCTCAGTGATCAGTGTGCTCAACTGTCTGCTTCACAAGTTTTCATAAGTTCAACAAGAAATGAAACGGAGACAAGGCTGCCACCTGGTGTCTGATGAAGAGATGATGACTCGCTCTCATAAACATTTGTAATTATAAAGACGCTTTGTAGAAGCAAAATGATTCAATCACTTACTTGAAGTGTCGAAGTTGTCATGAAGAGTTCTGGAGCTGGTGCTTTCTGCTGCTTTCTCAAAAGCTCGGCCAAAGAAACTGTGTAAAGACGAAAGATGAGGAAATGATGATGATATTTATATTTAATAATAAATAAATAAACTTTTTGCCACAAATGGCAGCAAAAAAGGGCTTTTAGTAGTGCAGTAGTGCAGTGTCAACTTCAAACGATTTTAGTGAGAGACAAAGTAGGATTTTTTTTCTCAAAGCATCATATTAAAACGGCAATAATATGTTGATATGTACTGTAGGCCAGTAGAGTCAATTAAAGCTGCAAATATTAGTGGATTCATCAGTGAGTTGATCGACAGAAGAAAATATCAGCAGCTGTTTTGAAAAGTCATTTTTTTTTGAGCAAAAATGCCAAAAGTTTGCTGGTTTCAGCTTCAAAAATGTGATGATTTGAAGCTTTTCTGTCTCATACATGATAGTAAACTGAACATGTTCGAGTGTTGGACTGTTGATGAGACAAAACAAGATATGTGAAGATGTCACTTATTCACATGTCACTTTTTTAACAAATATCTAACATTTTATAGAAAAAAACAAATAATTTATTAATCAAGAAAATAATTAGCAGATCAATCAATAATGAAAATGATTAGTTGCAGCCCTAGAATGAAAAAAAGAGATGCACCAGATATACTAAATTTCCAATTTCTGAGGTTATAGTTTCTACAAAAACATGATTGAGGCGGCTTCATAAATTATGTTGGAGAATCATTTATCTTGAATTAGTCAGCATATTCTGAGCCTCAGCATCTCATTTGTATGGGAAAGCTGTGCTTAGATTCAGCTCAGCTCAGTTTTTGCTGTTTATATCTTATAGAGCTATAAAGTGGGGTCTTACTTCTTCTTGTCAGAAGTCTCAGACTCAGGTGGGATTCCCACAACAATGACAGTCCCCTTCTCCACGTCCTTGGGAGCAGCCATGATGAGGGGAAGCAGTTTGCACCGTTTATTCCTCGTCTGATGGACAAAACAGCATGAGTGAAAAGACATCAGTAACAGTCGTCTGCAATCTACCTCCATTTGGACAGCAGCGAGACACTCACCGAATGAACAAAAGCTTTAAGGAGATACTTTGAGAGCAGAATCAAGGCCATGGGCTTAGAAAAGAGCTTCACATCAGGGGTTCCCTGTACATAAAAAAGCAGGAGGAAGAAATGATTGAGCTGAGTATGATGTACGATGAACAAACAGTCACATACCGTATGTGCCAGTCACACAGACACTCATACCTCCATGAGGTAGCAGTAGAGGAAAGGTCCCTGTGACAGGATGAGGTTGGTACAGATGCAGCTGGCTACAGTCTGCTGGACGGCAATAAGCTTCTTCTTAGCCAGGTCGATGCCTAAATGTAGACGATCAAGGTTACTCCTACACAGACAGAGAGACAGGAAGGTGACAGAAAGTTATTTTGACATAAGTATTTTCATTACAGCTTTAAAACATTTCATGCAGGAGGTGAAATAAATCAAACCTGGTCATCTCAACTTTAGGCACTGAACTAAACAACCAGGCAATTTTATTTCTGCTACACACCTGGAGAGGGAGTCCAGAGCCTTGATGAAGTTGTCACTGTCACTCTCATCTTTCTCGGTGCTCTCCAGTAAAGCAGCAGTGGCGTGCACCATGTCGCTGGCCAGGAAACGGTTCTTAAAGCCAAAGTGAACGCCAAACGTCTGGATGCGGATATCTTTCATACTGATGGAGGAGGAAAACAAAGACGAATCATATCAAGTTGTTTGTCAATAAATGTATCCATGTGTAACCTATAAAGTCAACAGCATCACTTCCTGCTTTTCTAGATTCATACCCGTATTTGTTTGACGACTCTTCAATGACGTCTCTAAGGTTCTCTTTGATTGACATGTCCATGGAGTTGAATTTCTGACGCACTTGCTTCAGAGGAAGCCTGTTACAAATAGCACCAACAAGAATTAGTAAGTAAAGCATGTAAACCATTTCACATTACAGCCTGAGCTCAGCTTCTACTTTATAACTCGTTCTTTTGTTGATGGACATTTGAATATTAAGTAACCAAACACTTACCCCATGTCAGCCAGGAACTCCTGGAGTTTCTTTTGTCCATTTAAAGTCCAAAGTTTGAAGTTGCAGGACGTGTAACATGAATTACAGATGCTCTCATACAGAGACCAGTGCTGGTAGAGGGTTAAACGCAGGCTGAAGCAAAGATTTAAGGCAAAAAACAAAGAAAAAAAAAAAAAAAAAAAAGAGACAGAAACGGCTACAAGGAGTCTGTAAGAGTGATTACTGCAACTATGATACTTGAATATACGTGAGGGGGAAGCAGAATTATAAAGCTCCATAATGATGATGAGTCAAGATGAATTAAGGATACTCGTATTCAAAGGAGATCCTCATACAGTCGATGGAGAGAGAGTTCTCCTCATCCTCATTTCGGTGGTTATGGCGGGAAACGTGTCGCTGCATTGTGGCAATGTCTGTTATATACTTCATACTTTAAAGGATCAAGGAAGACAAAAATAACTCAATGTCAGTAAACATCTTCATGCAAATACACAGCAACCAATAAGTAAGACACTACAGCAGATATTTATTTCAAAGGGAATTATGTTTTGGAGTAATAAAATTTCTTACTGTGTGATTTTATCATGAACCCACTGGTCTGTCAGCCCAATAATGGCCCACCTGTGAAAAGAAAAAAACTCAGTCAACATCTAAAAGTCTCTACAGTCCAAAGAGCATTTGCATAAAATGTGTGCCATTAAAAAAGGGAATTACGTCAGAGCTTACCAGAGCATGTCCTTGGTGTCTTTAGTCAACATCCACGCAAGTTCAAAAACCATCATTGCAGCCTGAGAAAAGAAACACATGAAAACATCTGAATATTATTCAGACTAAAAAAACAGAAAAGTTAGCTGATGATCAACCTTCAGCTACACATAATCAACCCTTAAAAGCGTATTTAGACATACAGTAAGATCAGACTTTCTTAGTTTAAAGCTTTTGTGAAAGTTCAAACATGCAAATCAAATTCCTTTTTCAGAACTCACTGGATATCATGTGAAGAAATGTTCTAAAAGCTTTTACTCACAGACGTTCCATGGTATTCATACTGCTCATAGTCAAACAAGATTTCCCTCCTGTGAAATGAATGAAACATGTTTAAATTTAGTCATCGTACAACCTATTTGACAAATATTTTCCCATCCTTAAAAAAACAAAAACACTTCACCTCCGTGCCTCCCACTCCCTCCTCGCTCGCTGTCTCTCGATCCTCCGTTCAACTGCTCCCTGCAACGACATGAACACACTGCTACACTGTTCTGCTGAAATTCCACGTTGTGCACCAGTTCTGTTAAATACATACTTCATCAAATCTCCTCCGTTTGCCAGACGGCTCCGAGCCTTCGTCACTCTCATTTCCAGAGTCATCTCCTTCCTCATCATCTTCATCTCGAAAGATATCATCATAGGAGGGCACACCCAGGTCATCGTCCTGTTTAATTAGCAGCTTTATCTGTGGGAAGGATGAAGATGATGGTTTATAAATCTTAACTTCCACAAATGCAAATATTGATGCATTATTTCTGTTGCTCAAATAACAAACCTCAGGACCAAAACAAACAAAAACCTTAATGCTCGTGTTATGATGCTTCAAAAATACAAATAAAAAGGATCCAACGCATTTAAAAAACAATTTATAAAACTTTATCATTATCCATCACCTGGGTGTCGTTGTAGACATTTACCACATCTACAGGTCGGTGAGTGTCACAGATGAAGAAGATGGAGTCATCGTCAGGCTGCAGCATCTCAAGCAGGTCAACATTCGCCCCACAGTTGATAAGAACAAAGTACCGAAACTACACAACACAGAAAAACATAAAGGACACTGTAGCAAAATTAAACAACTCTTCTTTATGAGATAACTTAACTGAAAGAGAGACGGAACTTCGCACCTGCTCTTTGTGTTCGAGGAAGGCGGTGCTGAGGTCCTGCCAGCCTTTCACCGGCACAAGTGTGTACTGGATCTGGTCGCAGTGGAACAACGCCTGGTGAAGAAGGAAAATATCAGAAATCATTGTTTAGTTTACTAATTTATCATCATCATAAATCTTAAAACGCTTTTATTACTGTAAAAGCAGCAGGTGAATATATGTATAAATATAAGCAAAATGTTTTATCGTCTATCGTATCAAATCAAGTAGATATCTTTCAAGTCCCTCTTTTTGTTACTATACTTCCACCACAGCTCAACAGGGAAACAAAAAGGGAATTTGATGCTAAAAAGACTGTAAATGTGGCAAATACCCACTTGATATGACTAATTCAGACTGTTCATATAAATGTCAGATACACATTTAAATGCATTTTTGCATTAAATGACTGTATGGACACACTGTGGATTTTGGTCCACATCACTTACAATGAAAGCACATTTGAAGGGGATCTTTTAATAGCCAATATGAAAACAGGAGGAATGATTACAGCGAGGAAAATCTCTTTCAGTGCTCATATGGACACCTGACGGTTGTTTTAAGACAGACTTGAAACAGTTAGCTTTACATCTTTCTTACCTGCAGTATCTTACAGGCGCAGAGAGCGTCGATGTCTGATGCCACCAGGAGTGCGACTCTCTAAAAGAAGAGTACCAGAGTTTGTGTATAAATATACCATAGTAAGTATTTTGTGCTTCAAATGATAACTGACGTTATCTCTCCGCTAAACCGTAACGTAGCGTAAATACTCCTCTTGCTAGCTTATAGCTCAACAACAACGTACCTGGTTGGCAACAACTTCATAAAACTCCTTCCGTATGTCCGCGATAAACATTTTCAAGAATGTGAATTAAAAGTTATATAGACTATTAAAAGCTTAAACAACAAGCCAAACACGAGAAAATGCGGCTAAAGTCTCATGAACAGCGAGTTATTTGGCTATCTGTCAGACTCGGAGCTCTTTTTGCTGCACTGTGTTCCTTGTTGGAAATGTGGCGCCAAATCTACACGTCACAGGTCTTGCGTCATACGTATAGGACACGCCCCCCGCCATTGACAAACAGTGTTGCGTAAAAACAAAGAAACCTGAATTGAACTTTGGTTTAATTCATTTAGTTAATTAATATAACTCAGACCATGACTGGCACAAACACTCATTGATACAATCAAATAAAAATGATTGAGGAAGTGAAATAAATTATATAGTAATAAAATTATATGTAAAACAAGACAAAACAAACAAACAAACAAAAAAAAAAACTATGAAGTGTTTTTTTTAAAAAAAAAGCCTCATAAGTGTGAGAAAGGGGATTACTTAAATACAAATGTAGGGAGTCAAGTAGATTCAATGAATTTTTATTATTAATATATCTCAAGGATTTTGAAAGGACGGTTGATTCATTTTAATATCATACACAGATGCCTGTTTATACCTTTGCATTCAATAAAGCAGAAAGAAAAAAACAAAGAAAGAAGAGATCTCTTATGTCTGCTTTGGGACAAAAGCTACAAAAGAGTGTGCAAGGAACTCTGAAAAACTTATGAAACTTAATAATTAACTCATTCATTGCCCTGACAAAGCTACATTTAATTGATTCCACACTTAATTGTTAAACTACTGCCATTTCTTACTAATGAGCAGGATGATAAATTTGCAGCAACTGTAGAGTTACTTTAATGAGCTGTGATCACTGAAGCTGAGAGTCTAAAAAAAATCTAATCAGGATGTATCAGCTGACATTAGTTTAGTTTTCTTTACACAAACCATAAAATAACACATAAATATTGTGGATAAGGTTCCCTCAAATTAAGTCTTTTTCACAATTAGGACCAAAAAATGTAGTGGACAAGATGTTTTACAAATGAAAAATAAACTTCTCACAACTACTGTCACTGCTTTCTGGTGGACAAAATATAAAAACCCTTTTTCAAAATATACCTTTGGCATTTCTGCACTTCGGTTTCATGTCAATTTTACACAGTGGGGTTTTTTTAAGGGTTGAATCTCATATTTTTAGGTTCAATATCTCAATTTCAGGTAAAAGAAAACCCAAATAATGAAAAATGAAAAGAATAATTTGAAAAAAAAAGAAAAGAATGAAATATCTGGTATTGTGACCTTTTTTAACTATTTTTTTATAAATGAATCAATTGACTGAATCAATTTTAAACATATCTGTGAAGTCATATTCACCAAACTTCTTCAGATTTCTCTAAATCCATCTTTCCTTACAGTCCAGATTCCCCTCTTAAGCTATTAACATCATATTTGCATTATTACTAAACATTACAATACATCAAATTGAATTTAAAGGGTTTAAAATTCAAAAACCTAGTTTAGGAAACAGCCTTTAGTCTATTCTTGGGGAGAAAAAAATTACAGAAAATACAATCATACAGCTAAATGAAAAAAGAAAATGTGGGGGGGAAACTAAAATCATGAAATTTTACAAACCTTTTAGTGGCATCACACATTTCTTAGAGGCCTGACTGAAATGTTCCTTCAACTTTTCTAATTTAATCAGGACAGTTTGCTTCAGCACTGTTTAATCCAGTGAAGGTTTGTGCATTATAGATGGCCTATAAAATATCTATTTTGTCCTGAGGTTTCACATTTCCTGTCATTTAAACTGCAAATGTGAGGAAGACTTCAAAACAACACAAGAGCAATATGAGAAGGAAGTGTAAAAACTTGAAAATACTGCTTTACTGTTAGTGCTGCAAACTATGCTGCTTGATACTCATTATTATACCATCCTATACCTCATTTATATGTAATAAAGCTACATTTTTTTTTGTTTTTCTTTGCTTTTTATATGTAAACAATTACTGCCCGCATCACAAGCAGGAGCCTGAACATCGCAGCATAAGTTCAATAATTATCTCGCACATTCAACATCAGAATCACTGAGTCAAAAAATGAATAAATAAATAAATCAAAAGGACAATGTGTATATTGGAAGATTATTTAGAAACATCATTTTAGTGTCACCAAAAAGATTCATTAAAAGCATCACAACATATACAATCAGGATACTGTGTCAGCATGAGCGGCTGCTATTTGCTCCTACAAAGCCAAGGCAAATGATGAGCATGACGACAAAAAAACAAAACAAAAAAAAAGCAAAACAGGCAAGTTTTGGTATCATCTCGTCATGACAGAACATCCGAAGAGACACGATCAACAACCTGATATACACTGACTTTTCTGAAAATAATTTTTAAAAAATGACAAAAGAAATGGATGGAAATGTGGGGGACTCTGTATCCTGCTCTGTAAAATTCAAGAAAGAAGTGATGAGAAACAAACAACATAGCTATTAATATGTGAAACATGCAGGATTTTATCAAAATGCAGCAGAATCTAATGAACTTGTATCTGTTAACAACCTACTCAAACCCCCGTGTGCCCACAAGTATGATTCCTATTCTCATGAAATAACATTATCACATTTAGGGTAAACAAATACATACTTAAAATTCAAGTAAACTCCTACATGCCCCAAAAAATTAAATACAACACCTGTACATCATCATCTCATAAATACCTGTTAAACTGGCAAAGTAAATTAAAGATATTATATGTCTCAAAGATGTGTATAAAGTGAAGTGTTTTTTCCATCTTTGCTACTCCCTCAGTTGTAAATGGTACAATTTTCCACCCAGAAATATTCACATTTGTCTTCATTAAACTTCATCAACAATGAAATCTATGAAAATTAATATGGGTTGGTTTTTTTTCTGAGGTAAAGAAAGGCAGCATGCCAACATTTAAGTGAATCCTATACACAAAATTAAAAGTTACAGACCCAAGTGGTGTCAACGACATGACAGAGAGCATACACTGTTACATGCAGTATATACTTCATTCATTAACAGAGAGCAAAGAAGTAAACAAAGGCACAAAATTCACCAGGTTTTTCTGCCAAGTTTGGTCTGAAACCGTTGCAATCCAGTTCTGATTTTAGCTGGATTTTATGACGACAAACAAAAGTGCTTTGACCCTGCAAAACTTTGGCTGGTTTGACACGCAAACAAAAAACACGATGAGGTTCCTTTAAGTTTCTCACGTTTCAAACTGCAAAAAAAACAAAAAAAACAACAACACTATTTTCTGTCTAAATTTGACACTTTCTATCAAATTTTAAACTAACAATTCAACCGTAATTAAAAGGATGAAAAAAGGATGGGAAAAAAAAACATTAAACAGAACAGAAATACGTAAAACAGACTACAAGTGTTCAATTTGTTAAACTAAATCTATTAACAGGACAGAAAACCTGACCAGCAGGAGCACTGGGAGGCTAGCACCATCACCTGCAGAGGCTACAGTCTGACCCCACTCAGGTTCATCATCAGAAAGATCTACTGTCACTCCAAAAAAAAAAAAAAATAAAAAAAATACAAATAAAAATAAACAACCCCTGTGACATCTCTTCATCTCCGCTGAACATTCACACTTTGTTTGAACGGGTCGGCCGCTGAGCCAGTGTGCAGTGACAGAAAAAAAGAAACAAGACCTACAGAAAGCCTGAGACCACTGAAAAAAACATCTATATTCTCTTACAGTCATATTAACGTCTGACGATATTTTGATGTGCTGTCCAGTTAGACCAGAGATCTGATTTTAAAGAATTATAAATAAGTACAGCAGGCACTGCAATAATCTGTAAGTACGAGTCGAGTGTAACTGCTACATCAGGATGTTATCAAGATATGAAGTGATATATCAATTCATTAATATGTGAACGGTAACGGGTTGACATTCAAAATATAGGAAGACAAAAGAGATTTAAAGCACTCGAGATGGAGACAGTAGAGCAAAACTGAGAAGACCAAAGATGCGACGCAAGTTGTTGAGATAAGTTGCTGGATTCACCTCCAAAACAGACATCCTGGTCTGGTTATTTTATCCATTAACAATTTCTTAATTGATTTTCTAAAAGGTTGATTGTATCACAATAACTATATATTTATATATTGTTATTGTGATTCAAAATGACGTATACTGTTATAAAAAGGATTGCCCACCCTGAATTTCAGACATGAAGAGCCCACATCAACGACTCATACTTTACCAGGTTTGTTCATCCAAAATACAACCTGGTGAAGAGAATCTAAGTGCAAAGGTCAACTAATGATTCAAAGGTTTCAACCGCACGTCACGGTAGAGATGCACCCAAGTGCACACCTTTTCAACCAAAATTTAAAATATGGGTACCTTACTATGTGGGATTGATATGGATCATTTCTATGTAAGGTCACATGAGACCAGAGACCAGAACTGATAGTGGAAGACACTGTCTTAATAAGATCACCAATACCGATCAAGCGGGGCATCCACATAAAGCACATCTCAGCGACTGCATCAGACTCAGGTCTAATCATGTGACCTAAAGTTATGTGCTTGTCATATTTTGGGGGGGTTAAGACTGTCCCAGTCGACGTTGTGACTGGTTTTGGTCTGATGTTGAGATGCAGCTGGAATCTCTGAATCATTAGTAAGCAGATGTTTGAACTTAAGATTCTCATTTTACCTCTTCGAGTCTCAACCCTGCTTCTTTTTTTTTTTTTTTTTTCGAAATACTTGCAAGTTTACAAAACAATCACAAAATAGTGACCCTACACGACTAAACTGTTTCACAGCAGCTGAGCCAGAGGCTGACGGCAGTGAACTTTTAGTGCGGTGCTTGTGTTGTTGACCTGCTCAGCTGTTGTGAGTATTTAAAGTTACGTGATCTATAGGCACAATACACAGGGGTGTGTACAGTAAGGCTGGGCCAGATGGGGAAAATAAATAAATGTCATAATATTCACCAGACCTTTTAATATAGACTTCTAAACTGCTTTTGGTGTTGTCAGCAACTCTCACATGTTTCAGGAAACTTTCAGGAGAAAAGTGTTGTTTTAGTTTAGCCTCATGTTTCACCACCAAACAGAAAATTCCCACAATACACATACAATGATAAACAGTAAATATTGATATACTGCCCAGCCCTAAGGATGTGAAAACCAGAGGTTGAAGGATTAACATGTAACCCGTTATAAATGACACCAGTGAAGAGTATAATCAAGTTACAGCTGGTTACAGGGGCAAGATGTAGTTGGAGTTGGCCAGCTTGCGTTCTTGTGCGGCGGGGACACCCTCTCTTTGACGCAGGGGTCTGTGGCAGTCGGGGTCCTGAAGTGGAGGGTAGTGCTGTCTGTAACACAGCCAGGCGAACATAAGACCCAGCAGAGAACCCACTAACACATCTACAAGAAAGAGAGAGAAAGAACGACACACATATATGAGGAGATTCATTCTCAAATCTGCATTTTAGTATTACACACTCAAAAACATGGGGATAAACTCCAAAACACTACGATTCCCATAATGCAACTCAGTAAACATCTTAACAGACCCTCCTTGCCTCCTAAATATCGACTTCTTTCCCATTTTCAAATTTCATTTATGATATTTTTGTTACTTTAAGATCACTTCTTTCTGTATGTGACTCATGGATCAGACTCAACGTACAACATGATTTTAGCGCTAAGCAGTGCTCTGACTCTGACCTTGCCAGTGGTGTTTGTAGTCGCAGGTCCTGGAGAGGGCGATTACAGTCGCCACCAGTAAAGGGGTGAGGAAGGCACAAAGCCGCCACGCTCTGCCTTGGCCTGCTGCATTAAAGCAGCGCAGCTTTCCTGCGATGTACAACGCCGTGAAGCCCAATCCCGCGAAAGCAACTGGAAACACAGAGAAGAGATCGAAGGGATGATCAGAGCCAGAAGAAGTTTTATACAGAAACAGAGAGAACGACAAAGAGAAGGGACGAGGATCATAGCTGGAAAGATGTTTTAACGTTGGATGCTCTCCTGCTCATACAGCACAATAATTGCCTGGAGGCAAAAATACACTTACGTACATCTATTTTCAGATGTATTATTTGCTCCCAGGCCTGCTTTGTACATTTGTTGTTTTTTTTTTCTTTGTTGCCTGCTGATGAAAGTGTACCAGCTATAGAGGCATAATTGCCCTGAAGAGGCTCTTACAGGAAGAGTGTCCGCTGGGAAAGCTCTTTCTGCCCTCCATGACGACATCTGGGTCGCCGCTGCAGCGAAGCTCCAGGTTCATCTGACCGTCTGGAAAACAGCGGTAGAAGAAGTCTGGTCGTGGCCTGAGGTGCGCACACAAACACAGAGAGGACAGAGTTAGGCTTTCATCTACTATGGCACTACATGACGTTTTGTACGGCGTTTACCTGCCCACAGCCAGTTTGATGACGTTGGTGAAAACTCCGTTCAGCACCAGAGTCAGAGTCACAGCTGGATGAGAGACGGAAACAGAACTGAATCATGAAAAAAAAAGACCCAAAAACTAGTTGACGGTTCTTAAAAAATATGAATATATGTGTTTTTCTCACCCAGCGACGCCTCCTTCAGATCTCCTCGCTCAGACTTCTTCAGGAAGGTGAAAACCAGGATTACGATCAGCGGTGTGAAAACCGCCACGCTCTGGTGCAAGCGAGGAGAAAACACAGGATATAATTAGTTCTATTTTCTATTTAAAGTAAGCATGAAAAGAATAGGTTCATAATGTTTTATCCGTCTTAAAACAATAATCAGGTGCCAAAATGAACATTTAAACAGGTTTTCCTTGCTGTAATCATTTCTCATGTTTATACTTATGTCTCAACAGACAGGGTTTTCCTGTTCAGCTGCACTAGAACAAAAAGAGGGAATTTGGCACTAAAAAGACTGTAATTGTGAAATGTATTGCATTGATTTGATTCATTTAGACACCTGACGCTTCATATTAACTTCGGATAAACTTTTAAATACATTTTTGCACAGATGGATTGTGGATTTTGTTCCCCATCACTTACATTGTAAGTGCATTATGAAGGAATCTTCTAAAGGTCAGTATGAATGCAATACATTTTAGTGCCAAAGTCTTTTTTAGTGCCAAATTCCCTCTTTTTGTTCTACTGCAGCTGAACAGGAAAACCCTGTCTGCCAAGACACAAGTATAAACATGAGGAATGATTACAGCAAGGAAAACCTGTTTCAATGGGCGGCTGCGGCTCAGGAGGTAGAGCGGGTCATCCACTAATCGGAAGATTGGTGGTTCGATTCCCGGCTCTTCCAGTCTACACGCCGATGTGTCCTTGGGTGAAATACTTAACCCCAAATTGCTCCTGATGGCTGCGCTGTTCAGTGTATGAATGTGTGTGAATGGGTGAATGTGAATGTGAAGACTAGAAATGCGCTATACAAGTACAGTCCATTTACCATTTATGAACAGGAGGAATGATTACAGCAAGAAAAATGTTCATTTGGGCACCTGCTTTAGGACAGACTTAAAAAATTGAAAAACACGTCCCTTAACTACAAATCACACACACTTCACACTACTGACTGCAACTTATCAAAAACATATCAGTTCATAAATGGATGAAACTCAACTTACAGACACTTAAAACCTGCTGGATTAAAATAAAAATAAAAAAGGTATTGTTTTTTAGTTATATTTTGTTGATTGACAACAACTGAAAGCATTGAGGGATTTGAAAACAATGATAATAATATTCATAATGATGGATTAGATTTATCCAGCAAAGTTTGTCTCTGTAAATTCACAGTACAGTCCATAAAATGCAGTAAAATAAAGGAAGGATTTAAAACTTATTTACTTATTTTATTTTCTTCCTCTTTAAGTCAGACATGCAGATATATTACTTACAAACATGAGAGTTGTGGGTACGTGGTCTCTCTCCACACGATGAAATTTATACAGCCACATCTCCTCCGCCTGGATCTCACGGTAGAAAGGAGGAAGCTGCTCCGTCACACTGAGTGAAACACACACACATAAACAGAGCCGCAACATTTGTTTACCTTCATTAAAAACAGCACCTGCCTTTTCAACAATGAATCCATGCAGCCGTGATGCAAATTAAACGACGCATTCACTGATGCCAACGATCCCAAAAGGGATGATCATACTTACAGGAACACCACCAGCAGCGCCATCCGGATGGAGATTTCCGACAGGAAACCTCGAAGCAGCCGCCTCTTCATTTTGTTTCTCGGAGTGGACTTCAGTCAACAGCAAACATCTCCACTTTACTTCCTGAAACTGAACTGCAACTAAAGGAAAAAAATAGACAGTTTCAGTTTATAAAGTCATAAACATGCATGTCAAATGGATAAAATAAACTACTATTTGATGGGTTATAAGCTTATATTTGATAGTTGGAGAGGTGGTGGGTGTGCAAGTGGAGAAAAAAAACCTGTAAATATAATTATTTCATGTTGACACATCCATTATGCCGTGCAAATATCTGCTCTCTGCCACCATGATCAATTATCTGAGGAGAAGAGTGAAGTGGTTTTGCTTTGTCTGGGCACTTTATGTTCCACATAAAAAAAAAGGGCCCTGCACTCCCACTCAGGTGTCGTCAGTGATTTTACCTGACAGACCACTTTTCAGGACAGTGTGGGAGTTTACAGACTGAGCTCCTCTCACATCGGCCTCTCGTGTTATTTATTTTAGCATTTGTAAAGTTCCTTTTTTTTCCCCCCCTGCATACTTCACAAGCTTAAAAAGGACGAGTTCAGATTGTTTCAAGTCTATTTTAATACAATATTTTCACGACCACATGTGCAGTAAGTTAAGTGGTGCCTTCAGAAAGTGAGTGCCTTCAGTTGTTTTTAGTGCCTGTAATTTTCTCTTTGTGTTCTCAAAGAGTCAGTGTTTCCTCTCGGAGCTGCAGTGTAGTGACAGTGACACAAAGAGGGAGTTCTGTACTAAAAATAACAGGAATTTTGATGATGCTGATGATGAGGATTAGAGCTGCAACCATTACCTGATCAACAGAAAATTAATCTGCAACTATTTTGATTATCCAATAATTGTTTTAGTCATTTTTTTAAAGCAAATAAACCAGAAAAAAACTTTTCAAATGTGATGATTTGATGCTTTTCTTTGTCATTTGTGACAGTAAACTGAATATATTTTGGTTTTGAACTGTTGGTCAAACAAAACAAGACATCTGAAGACGTCACCTTTGTCACTTAATACCGTTTTCTGACATTTTATAGACCAAATGATTGAGACAATAATCAGCAGATTAATCAATAATGAAAATAATAGTGATGATACTCACTTTATCAGACTGTTAAAGCTACAAAGTTAATTGATTAATCAATCAATAGAAAATTAATCGCCTAATTTGGGGTTTTAGATAGTTGGTCAGACATCATCTTTGACTCTGGAGAAACACAAGGAACATTTTTCACTGTTTGTTGAATCTTTATAGACCAACAATAGCCAACAATTAATCAATCAATCACACAAATATTCAGGTAATGTAATAATGAAAATAACTGTTAGATTCATTGTTTTATGCACAAACAACAGCTCAGTCCATGTGGACTTATAAGACACCACAAATGTTACTGCAGTGGCGAAACAACACAACTTCTAACATTTAACATTACAATCCAAACAAAGCACTTTGTTTTCTGTTCAAAGATCCACAAATACACAAATATCAGCTTCGTCTGAATGAACTGTTGCGCAGAACGAGGATTTTGTCCCCCATCTCTCACACTGGAGTCATGCAAACTCCAGCATAACTCTTCATGTATTATGATAACGTGAGCAGGGCTGCAACTAATAATTATTGTCTTTATCAATTAAACTGACATTTTTGGTGTTATTGATTTATCTTTGGGTCTATAAAATGTCAGAAAACGGTGAAATATGGGAAACTGTGATTGACATGTTTGACCATTTTCTGACATTTTATAGATCAAACATCTAATCAGTTAATCAAGAAAATAGATAGACAATATATTAATTTATTATGAAATGAATCATTAGTTGCAATTCCTAATTAGCATATAAAACAAAGTCATGTGTGTTGAGCCTCATATCACATACAAATGTCTCTATGGGCTTCACAGTCCCACATGGCGGTTTCTGACCTTTGTCCCTTAGTTTATCTCTGACTAGTCAAGAAGAAGAAAAAACAACGCCAAAACGTAATAAACGAGGAAAACATTTCTTTTTCTAACATGCAGCTCTGCCACTTTTACTCTGAGTATCTTTCAAGTAAATATATTGTTAATTATCTTCCCATATCTTTACTTTGCAGCACCTGGCTCGTCTAAAACGGTGGAAATTAAGTACATTTACCCAAGGACTGTATTTATGCACAATTTGAGGTACTTGTACTTTACTTGAGTATTTTCCATTTGATCTTACTTTATACTTCCACTCCACTACATCTATTTGACAGCTTTAGTTACTTTTCAGATGAAGATTTGACACTATGGACAATATAACTTTTAAAATACAACACAAAGTTAAAGATTAAACCAGTGGTTTCTAACCTTTTTGGCTTTTGACTCCTTACAAAAAAATGAGCATGTAGTCGGAGTCACATTTCAGATGTCTACGAGTTGTTAACAGCTTCACCAAATAGTGGTGAAACTTCTCACATGGTTTAATTTCAATAAATGTTCAAACGATCCAATATTTCACCAAAAATTAAAGATTAGAGAGAAACTCCAAAAACTGAAAACAGATTTGTTTATCAGAACTTTGTTTGTTTCTTCTTTGGTCTCCAAATAACCATCTAACGACCCCTCAGATTTATCTGGTGACCCTTTGGAGGAGCCAGACAACTAGGTTGGGAACCACTGGACTAAACTAACTGTATATAAAGTAGTGTAAACTAGCCCCACCTCCAGCAGCTACAACAGTAACATGCTGCTCTAACACTGATGCTTCAGTATTAATAATCTAATGATGTCATATTTATAATAATATATCAGTCAGAGGGATCAAACCACTACTTTTACTGCAATACTTTAACTACATTTTACTGCTAATATTCATGTACTTTTACTTTAATAGGCTCTTTCATGCAGGACTTGTAATGCAGTATTTTAAAATTGCTGTATTGGTACGTTTCCTGAAATAAAGGATCTACTTCTTCCACCTCTGCTGTAAAACCTGACATGCAGGCCAACAAGCTGCACCTTCATTTCTGCACGATATTAAATAAAAAAAAAAACCGTTTATTTTATTAAAATTACGTCATTTTAAACCTAATTTCACGACACTTATATCTCCCTCAGCTTGTGTCACCAAATAACAAGCTCACAATAAGAGTCTGTGCTGCTGTAGAAACAAGATGTTAGCAGTCCGAGCTAAAGCTACCGAGCCACATCTGTCAGACATCTGGCTCATTTCCGCGTTAGTCAAACAGGAAACAGGCTCCGTTAAAACTCACCTTCATCCAGACGGGCTTTTTATCTCCTCATCCTCACATTAACGTGTGTCGTTAACATGAATCAGGCCTCGACACCGTCCGTCTCCGCCGACGGTGGAAGCCGCACATTTGAGGACTTGAAGGAAACAGGGATGATGATGAGGAGGAGGAGGAGGAGGAGCTGTGTGAAGGTACCGGAAACAACAAAGACACATCCGGTTGACTCTCCAAAGTAAAATAAAATGTAAAATCTCAAGTTTCTCAAGGTTCACTTACTAGCTTGATCTGAAGCTTTTGACTATATTTAATATTTGGTTGTATCTCTATATATGAAAATAATAATAAGATATATAATAACTATAATAATAAAAGAGAGAGTGGCGAAATATAATGAATGCAGATGCACACAGGTGCACTACATGGTACAATTAAGCAGTTAACATCCAATCATGCTCTGTGGCATTTATTTAAAAAATGCTGATTTTGCATCAAAATGACAAGAGGAAAAGGTCTGAGTGACTCTGAAAGAGGGTTCGTTGTTGGGGCAACGGATGGCAGGAGTCATAAAGATGCTCAACTGGTTTGTGTTTCAATAGGAACAGAGACTGAAGTGACATCTGCGTTTAGATCTAGACTGTGTCAGCAAGAACAGTCTGTTGACAATTACATAGAGAGGAATATTATAGTAGGGTTGTAGTGCATAAACCTCTCATTACAAAGATGAAGCACATTTGAGGGTTCAGTGGTGCAAAAAGCACTGTGGAAAGAAGTGATGAGTCAGATGAGTCATCCCTCATCAGTGCATGTGTGTTGCGTTCACCAACAGAGCAGTACAGGACTCCTGCAGTGTGGGGATCCGGTGACTCTATTCTGCTGTGGGGGGCATTTTGATGGCATGGTTTGGGTTCACTTGTCTCCCAGGAGGGAAGGATCACTGACAATCAATACTCTGAGTGATCACTTTTATCTGATGATGAAACATTTCTATCCTGATGGGAGTGGTCTCCTCCAATGACAATGCCTCTAAATATTATACTTTAAATTCCTAGTTTAAGTACAGATAAATAAAAATAGGATTGGATGATACAGTTTTGTCAATGAAGTCCATATGCAGGACACATTGCAGGATAACCAAGTTCACAAAATACCTCTTTAGAAATTAATCACAGGAAATTATATTACAAGTGGAGTAAATTATCTAATGTGTTTATTACTACTGGAAATTCAATAAAAATGGTTAGAATATGATTATTTCCATATTCATTTGAAATATGATCTATTATAATAAATACACTAATAAATCCTGTTATAATATTTATTTCAATTTTATACTGATAGCCTCCAAGTATTTGGTAAAATATATATTTATAAAATAATGATTTAAATGTATTTGTCAGGTTGCATGAGCAATGCAAGAATTTTACATCATACTATTAACAGCATTAAGATATCATAGAAAAAAAAATAGATTGAATTAGAAAATCTGATAATAAATATGGTTTATTTTTAAGTTGTAAATGTTTTTTTGTTTTTTTTACATTTTTATATCTCAGTTTCTGGTCTAAATATTGATCAGAGATAAACACCAGTTATATCAATAACCAATCATCTGTTTACATGTTATTCTGTATCCACTGGAGTTTATTTGAATGAATAAACAGAACAACAACAGAGTATTTTCAGTGTGACATACATGTATATATAAATATACAGTCAATGGTCTGAACACCTGGGATCTGCGAGGTGCTTTATAAACCGGAAATAGTAGTGTAAATAACCTTACCTTGACACGTGGATGCAAGAAGCCACGTCACGTTACAGAGCGCCATCTGGAGGTTAAAAACCGCAGTGACGTTTTTAACGTCTATTTTTATTTTGCCATCAAATAAATTAAGATTTGCTTTTCCCCCAATTTATTCTCTGATCTCATGAAGTTAGTTTAGTCATTTTTTAGGATTTTAAATTTTGACGGTCATGTGAAATTTTGTTATTTTTCACAACCTATTTTCATCTTGGAGGTTAATGTATCTAAAACACTTAAAATGAATGATAAGATTAGATTTATCAGTGTTTGAATCAATTTTAATGTCTTTATTTCATAAAACTTGTATTTAATAGTAGTTGTGATGATTAGTTCAGCTGTGACCTGCTTGATAAACATTTAAAAGTCTCTGTATCACAATCAATTAAACAAAAAAAGTCAATATATCTTCTTAACTGTGTTTTTACCTCAAACACACCAAAGAAAAAAAAAAGACGAAAACATACAGTGAGAGATTCACTGAGACAGAGTACAGCTTTATTAAAGTCAAACTTCAGGCATGTCTGAACTCTTCAAACTCAACTTTAGAATGAAAAAGGACAGAATCAATATTCTCAAATAAAAAGACAGCCATGTACAAAAAGAGTGTCGTCTCAACAGTCACACACATTTAGAAGCAGAATTGTACAGGCAAAAAAATAGCACGCCACAGTAACATGATTCTATGCAAGTTCAATGCAAACTATGTACAAGTTCTTCAACAATATGCAGTTATGCAGTAACACAGGTTGAACAGTAATCAACATGGTATTTGTGTGTTCATCCACGTTTTTAATTGAAGCAACACCAAGAGAGATAGATATGACCCCAGTTAGAGTTTCTGTAAGCAATTTTACTACAAGTAAAAAGAGATGATGAGTGCTTATGAAGGTGAGTTTATTTATTTATTCCAACACTATTTCTCCTCTGACAGCATGTCAATCAGAAACTTATAGACAGTCGGCAACATTGCACAAAAAAAACCCCAAGAACAAAACAAAACAAAAAACTAAGGACGTCACAGTGAACTGAAAAAAATACCCTTTGACATACAAGTGGGGGTGGTCCATCCTAAATTTAAGTTCGTATATATAAAAAATAAAAATTAACAAATTCCTGGACACTTAGAAAAATCCTCTTCAGGCTTGTTTAAGGGTCACTTAAAATGAAAACAAACATGCTGTCTTCTCAAAAACAAAACAAAACATGGGCACTACAACGCAGAATAAAACCAACAGAACAAACACATCAGTTATTTTTAAGTAAATGAAATGATGCATGTTGGGACGCATAAATTAGGCATCTTTATAATACTGCTGCTGTGTCAGCTGAGAGAGGGCGAGAGGACGAACTGGCACAAAGTAATTCATGATAACACAATGTGCAGGTGCAAAAAAAAAAAAAATTATAATAAAGGCGGTTTGGTTACGCAGAATCTCTGTGCAATGTGGTAAAACAAACAAGTAACAACTAAATGTTGGCATTAAAATTAGGCATTTCAAGACTCTCCAACTGATTACAAAAGTGGGTTAAACTAGCAACTGGTGTTGGAAGCATGCAGCTGAACAGCAGTCACCCTGAAAAGAAAAAAAAAAAGAAGAAAAAAAAAGGTTTTAAAATCATCACTCAGACATTTTTTTCGGACTCAAAGATGCCTTCAGTCTGATAATCACACATGAATGAACGCTGTGTAAAAAAATAATATGTTAATAAATAAAAAAACCTACGAAAATTCAAGTTAACACGCAGACTGAGCGCGAAAAGGAAAAGTGTCTTAATGATGCACCAACCTAATAATGAACAAGTACTGAAGTGGCCTAATTCCTATGACTAACTATTAAATAAAATTAAAAGACGTGAAGAGTTTGGCAGATTTGGGAGCTTAGTTGTGCTTAGTTGCACAAAGAAATTAGTGAGTTGTTTTTCTTTTTTTCTCCAGGAATCCACATGTGGAAAAAAAAAGCTTCCCAAATGACTCATTGACAACAGAAAGAAAACAGCAGGAGAGCTGTCAAATGCAGAAAAGGGAGTAAAATCTAAAATATGCTGAATATGTGCATGAATACAGGCATCATCATCATCATAAAAAAAAACACACAGAGCATATTAACTTTTCTGCATTTGACAGCTCTTTTTTTCCTTTCCTTAGTCTGATTTCTTCATGATTAAACTACTACTAAATGAACGGAAATGATTTGGACACATTGGCACCGTTTCACCCTGCGGTTCGACGTTTTACATCGAACTACCTCGGGAGGCTTTAAAAAAACATACAAACAAACAAACAAAAAAACATCTTTTAAAAAGGGGCAAACAGACAAGTCATGTAACCCGGGGAAAGAATCACAAGCAAAAGGCTGAGGCATGATTACAGATAAGCTTCCTCTTGTTGATAACTACTTTTTTTTGAGTCCAGGCTAAAAAAAAAAAAGAAATAAAAAAGCACAAAACCGCTCTGAAACGGGAACTTCACATTCCAAATATTGAACTGCTTTACACTGCTTTTAACACCAATTACAGTGAGTCACGATACAGGTCGATGAGCAGCGGCTGTTACCGAATGTGGAATCATTACACCAATGTAAAAAAAAAAAAAGAAAAGAAAAAAAAATGCAATGACTAGATACAGATATATTATGTAAAACTCCCCGTTTTTTTAAATAGTCTATTTCACTTACACCTTGGTGGGGAGGGAGACAAATTACTGCACTGGTGTTTGAAAAAGAAATTGGTATAAAATGTGGTGCAATAAATACAAAAAATTTGAATTTGACAGATGAGCGATTTAAAAACACTGTACAGAAGTTTTGTATTTGTACATTATACTGGACTGGACTGTTGTACACCATTATGTCTTTATATATATATATCTATATCTATATATATATATATATATAGATATAGATATATATATATATATAAAACCCAGCCTTGTAAGACGTTCTCCTGGTGGTAAAAATGAAGAAGTGCCTCTGTCAGACGCTGGAGGGCTTTTTCTGTAACAGACGAGGCAAACAGGCCGGGCTGGCAGTTATTCCTACTTGTGCCAAAAACAAACAACAGCTTTCAGGCCACTTTCCTCAAAAAAAAAAAAAGAACACGCCCAGCTCTCACCAGGTTTCTGACCGAGAGGGGAAAGAAAAAAAAAAAGTTACAACACAGTTTAAATTCCGACGTTACTACAAGAAGAAGAGGTATCCATTTTGAAACACTTGTCATATGTTCTTTTAATATACATTTCTGTATATGTATGACCTAGTTAAATTGTGTAGCGACAAGGCGTGTGAAAGTGCTTTTCAGAAAAAAGTTTGGCAAAACAAAAAAAAAAAAAAAGAGAGAAAAAAAAAAATCCAAAACAACAACAAAGCATTAGCGGTCACAGTACATGACGTTACTGAAATGGGACTGCGTCTGGGCAGTAGTTCCTACAACCAGAATCCAACTGAGGTGATCCCGTAAGGCTGATTTACAATACTTTAAGACAGCACCAGTGCTCAGAAGATGGGCCCCTCTGTCTACAATACGAGTAACAGTAACGGCTCAGAGGAAATGTGGAACAGAACTTTTATTGAAAAAAAAAAAGAGGAAAAAAATCTAAAAGGATCGGTCTTGTTTATATAAAAAAAAAGAAGAAAAAAAAAGCGTTTCCTTCCTCCAAGAAACAACCGGAGAGGCGAGGCTCCGTCCCTCCTGATCTGTAAGTACTTTACAATATTATGAGCCAATTATGTACACAATGGCGAGTGAGACTGGCAAATATGAAAACCACAAGTACTTCTGTAATGTCATACCATTACACTATATACCATTATACAGTATTTCACCTTAATAGGACTATTTTCACAAGGAGGTCTGCGTAATGCTTAACACCTAAACAAACAAACATAATACACCACTCACCGAGATGAAGTGAGAGAATCTGTCTGTAAACATTAACAAACATAGATACGTATATAATTATATTCATCTATACCCATAAGTATATTAAAACCATGTTTAAGGAAGGTTGGAATGTAGTGTGGTCCTGAAAAAAATTGCACAAAAAAATCGGTCATTTTCCCTCCTCCTTTTCGTCCGAGAAGAAGAGATAAACAAGATGACGGATCACGTCAGGAGTGATGGTCGGCCGTGGAGGTGTGTGTGTGTGTGTGTGTGTATGTGTATGTGTGTGTGTTTGTGTGTGAGAGAGAGAGAGAGAGAGATGCCGACCACAGCTTACAGCAGGTAAACCGAGAGAGAGAGAAAGAGAGAAGAGCAGCGAGGTGGAGAGGTTCAGCTTTGCACCTCCCCTCTTCTTCTTCCTCCTTCTCCTCCTCTCTCTAACCTCTCCTTCCACCTCACTCGTCGAGTTCTTCAAAAAAGTGCCGGTTAAACTGACAATGTGACAACACTTAAAAAAAATTTTTTGTTGTTTTTTTCCACAGCTGTAAAAATTAAAAAAGGAAACAAAATGAGGTGGTGGTCTGGGCCCCTTTCAGTGGGCGCAGGCGAGCTGTAGAGAGTGTTTAGTAGTGGTGTTTATGGCAAGAGAGGAGGGAAACGGTGCACAATGATGCCTGGTCACTTCCCCTGCCGACACCCCCAATCGCTCTGCTCTCGCCACGAGTGGCACCGAGGTGTTCATCGGAGTGTCTCGGCTCTGCAGAGCAGCCGTCGCACTGGTCAAAAGCACTGTATTCCCTTTCGTAGTGCACTGCTTCAGATCAGAGGTGGACTGGAGCCCCGGAGAGAGGCTCTGGCCAACAGGAGCGTACTTTACAGGGAATGAGGTATTGAGGGGAGCTGCTGCGTCACTCCGATGCCTGCTGGTCCGGCTCCGTCTCAGGCTCCTCTTTGACCCTGACGGGGCTCAGAGCCGAGTGGCGCAGCTGAGTCGAGCTGGGGTTGGAGTCCAAGGGGCTGAGAGGGTTGTGACTGGAGCAGCAGGGGCGGCCCTCCAGCGAGGAGGCAGTGAGCGCCCCCGCCTCGTGATCCCGACAGAACGAGCGAGGGCAGAAGTCACAGAGAGACGAGGCCGGGGAGCCGCAAATACTGCAGTCGTGCCACGGACATTCCCAGCGTCCTGAAGACAGGAAGAGAGGTCATTATAGACGCAGTGACTTCAGATTTAAAGGTCAGATTGGACGGTTTATATGATCAAACTGATCCATTTTGCTATCTGGTCTATTCTGTACACACAACATTTATTTCCTGTCTGTCCGTCCTAAAAGAGGGATTCCTCCTCCGTTGCTCTTCCTCAAGTTTCTTCCATTTTTGCTTTCCATTTTCTCTTTTTTCTGTTTTTCCATGTCTAAGGTCTAAAAATAGAGGATGTTGATTGCTGTACAGATTGTAAAACCCCCATAAGATAAATTTGTGATTTATGATACTGGACTATCTGAAAATAATAGTTGAAAAACGTTTATAATTATTGTTATACAATTCGAAAACTACACCCTACTTGTTGATATGATGATCCCAACTATGCCAAATAAGCACCAACTCTGGTCAGAAAGCAGTTTTTAAAAGGTTCACCCACATTACAGATAACATATTCTTACTTCTGGTAGTATCTAACCTGGGAGATAGGTTTAGTTTTATTGGTTTGGTCTGTGGTATTCAAAGAACTGAAAAATTACATTTAAAAGAGATTTAACAGCAAAGTGAGAACAAACAACATAAACTAATGAAGTGGTGTTTTGACAACAACTGCAACTATTGCAGTGAAAGCATAAATACGTTTGAAAGCAGCTGAAATGACCATGAGAAATATCAAGCTCCTTTCGTCATTACCGTATGGCGGCTTGGTGAGGTTGAGACACAGCAGGTGGTACGCTTTCGGACAGTCCTTCCTGTCACACATCACCAGCTCTCCTCCTTCTCCGCAGCAGAAACAGAAGTACTCGTGTACGTGTTTGCCCTCCGGCCGCAGCTTCCGTTTCTTGGGCTTCAGCTTAGCGTTCCTGGCCTTCTCCTCTTTTTCCATCACCACAGCACTCTGGAGGAAACAAAAAGGAGGAAAGTAGCGTCAAACACAGCTGCTGAAGTCAGATTTTTGCTATGATATGAACTAGCTGTAGCATCCTCACCGTTGGCTGAACCCCGAGGAACCCCGAGCAGTTATCTGATCCGCAGTGGCACGACGTTCTCCTGTTGCCCACACAGTGCAGGTTGTAGTTAAACGTCAGCTCCGTGCCTGCAGGAATGACAAGGACGACATCATATTAAAAAAATAATCTGAATTGCTGTGAATGTGTGCACTGTTAACATACATGACACAATATACGCAGACCTGCCAACCCTGGACAACTGTTGAGTACCACTTCAGTGACCAAGATGCATCAGAACGCAAATAACTGCTGTTCACATAATGAATTATTGCACATAATTTGCATACATACACATTACAATACGTCATTTGCATGCATGGAGCAGTGAAAGGGACAAAACACCAGCTGATATTGAAAATTCTTGATTGTTTACAATAATATCTGCAGATACCACTACTGTTATTTGGTCATTTATGCTTCATTGTCCATTTGTCTTTCACCTTAAGCTTAATTTTTTCACTTAAGCTACAAACTAACCCGCCACTACTGCTGAATTTATATAGTTTCTATTGTTTACACTTCCAAAATAATCAAACTTTAAGCCAATTTGATTTTTGAAAATATGAATTTCAGCTCATTTGAAAAGATGGTGATGTTGCAGTAAAACCCAAACCAGCCTAAACTGAATATTTTGTGGCTCTGGTGAAATAAATAATGGTTAATACTGCTGGTTAATACAAATGCTTTAATTATAAGACGGTTATTACTTAATGATGACCTAATAACAAAACAGGCTGATTATGAACATTGCTGTTGAAACTGGAGACTTCCCTTCTTACATATTGTTCTTATTTTCCTTTCCTTGAAATTTTCCTAGAGTAGGCAAAGTTATAAACTATAATGCCAACACACACACACACACACACACACACACACACACACACACACACACACACACACACACACACACACACACACACACACACACACACACACACACCTCCCTTTAAGTAATGTTATTTCTGCACTCACTTTTCTTCATCCTGCCATGATCTGTTCCTCTCATTATGGGTTTGGCTGCATTAATAATTATTAATCCAGTTCTATGAAAAGTCAAGTTTAACAATATGTGACACGGATAATATAACGTTACTTTGCCAACTTTAAATGCCTGGTGAGCGTGCAAGCTAGCTTGCATATTAAGTCATGCTAGGCTAATGTTTTAAACATTTTCCAATGTTGTCAGGTCTATATTAACTTAAGTTAACTCAATTCACAATTGCAGCTTTCCACATCCACCTCAATCCGTTTATCTTTGAAAAGGAACCAGCCGGCCAGAGTGAAGAAGAGGAGGAACGAGAGGGATAAAACCGATGTCATGTTGCTGTCGATTTGAAGTCTCTTGAAATGACATTACGCATTTGTCAATCATGATCATGCCAGGTGGGGAATGAATCCGACGCTATGATTGATCGAAGGCAGGCTAGGCGCTGCTGCCTCTTGCTGTTAGAGTTGAGTACTGAACATGCACAACTGAACTCACAGGTGTCACCGGCTGTTTGCGTAGTTCAGAGTGACGAATTGTACCAACATACTTTTGATGTCAAAATGGGTCCAGGTTGGCAGGTCTGTATGTGTTTGATGTTCTCATGTGAACTCACCAGCCTCAATATCGCAGAGGGTGAAGAGTCCGATGTGAACGTCTCCATTGACCGTCCACTTCTGAGTTTCACAGTTGGGGCTGCAGCTGTGGTTCATAAACCGAGATGAGTTTCCTTTCGGGCCGGCGTCGATCACACGATCCTAAAAGAAAAGGTAGACATTAAGACAAAAGGTTTTTGTGAAGGTCTCTTCTGACCATTGTTTCAGTGTTTGTCACTGTGAATGATGTTACCTTGGTGAGGGTGAGCATGTAGAAGTTGGTCACGTGGTTTTCATGGGCGCGTTTGATTCGCTGCTGGCACTCCTCTGAGTCGATAACCTCTCCTACATACTCAGTCACAAAGTCACCCTGTAGGAAACATTTTTAGATTATGTTTTAGGTGATGGGAAGAAAACAGTTCAAGGTTACTTCACTTCTCACGTGGAAGAACAGTTGTATAATTTCTTAATAACTCATGTCATCAGTAATATTTTTTTAATATAAAGACTGGATTACAAACTGAAGACGTGGAGGTTTGGGGGACAAGTCTACTTAAATAAGTTGCAATGTAGGAATTGTGGGATCAAATATTTTTGGAGCTTTGTTGATACAAAGGATTAAAAGCAGGTAATCTCAGCCTCTGCTGCTTCAAACTGATTTTTCTTTTATCGCTTTATTTGAAGTGAGAAGAAGAGACAGAATTAGCGTCTTTCACAAGGATACTTTGACAAGGTGCAGGGTTGTTACAGTCACTGGACCTGTGATCTTATTATATGGAAAATTTTGATCACTAATAATAATTTTGCTAGTATTTAACTGGCAGCTGAAGATAACCCTGGAGCCAGTGATCTGGTTTAAAATATGGACTTTTATGACGTGTCACTCATCTCTCTTTGTACCCATGTCTCCTGACAATCTGTGCTGTTATATCTAAAAAAACAAAAACGAAACTACAATACTTTAAAAAAAATGACCATCTTGTTCACTGACATTCAATCTCTTTCACTCATTCTCAGCCTTGAAATCATGACTGACTTTTTAATTTTCCTTTTCCTGTGTTTCTTGTCAGTCTTTAGCTTTTTGTATCCGAATGTCTCCTAATAAATGGAAGTTTGTCATCAATTAGAAAACATACAGTACATTGTTGTGAACGACATAGTAGTCACCATCTAATTTGTAATTCCTGTCAGTGGTCTACTTGGCCTCTTCCTGGACATCCTGAAGGAAATCTTGACCAAAAACAAACATATTGTCCCAGAGTTATTAAGTCCTTGTCCCTGTTTGGTCAAAAAGACCATCAGAGGGCAGCACTGGGCCGGCATGTAATTCTAACTTATTTGTTATGTCAAATTGAACTGTTAAATGTCTGTTTTATAGACATCTGTTTTGTATACGGTAGATTCAAGAGGAAGATGTGGTTTGATAGTCAAGCTTGTTATGATTTGACGTGGGTTGGTTCACATTTAAGATGTAAGCAAATACAACAGAGACCGGAGGTTAAGCTCGACACCCACCTTCCTCAGAGCCTGGTTAGTCCTGAGGCCCCAGCCACGACCTTCTGTCTTCATCACCTCGGTCTCCGCATAAAGCCGTTTGGAGAAACATTGGTTCTCACAGTTGTCTCCTGCAGGACAAACCTGCCAAGCGACAACATAAAAGATAAGAAGTTACAAGGTGGCATTTAATCACCCAAGAAATCAGTTAAACAAATGGACGACAAACGTGTTGACAGACCTGTGGATGGCACTCGTACTGCAGCATGCGGTTGAGACACTGAGAGTCGAGGCTGCAAGGATGCTCGTCTGTTGGTCTGCAGTTGCATCGTGGGATTTCTGATAAGTCAGCGACATGCACCTGCACTTTGCCTATAGGTTTGTTGGACTGAGACAGGAAATCACACCCACATAATGAGTCAAGACACATTAAAAACAACTTCATCTTAAATGTGATACATGTTTGGGTTGTTTGTCATTGGGTGCAATAATGACGTGGCATCACCTTGATGAATTTGTAGGGTGGAGGTTTGCGAGAGTTGCGTTCCTGCTCTAGAGCTTCCCTGCTCTCCCTCTGAGCCTTGAGCTCCTGAAACCGCCGGGCTGCTTCCTCCAGAGCTGAAACACACCGACATCATCTTAGAAATTCATCCTCACAGCTGTTTTATAGAACTAAATCACAACAGATTTGTCTTGAAGTTGGAGAAAACCTTGAATGATAATTACCTTTCTTGAAGGTTTTGTTGATGTTGATCTGCCCCGTGACAAAGTTCTTGTCGTTTTCCACGTAGGGGAAGACGCGGCCCTGGTTGATCCAGTAGTAGTCGTGGGAACCGAAGAAGAAGACAGGGAAGTCACCGATATCGTGGCGAAGGCTCTGAATGTTGGATGGCACCAAGCGAGGGTTGCAGATCTCCGCTGGCCACCACCTGCAATAGAGCGTTCAATAAAGAGAAGATGAGGACAGAAAAAAAGTGGGGACAGAATAATAATCAAAGAAAGATGATAGCTTGAGGGTATTGTCACACTTGCACCAAACTCTGCAGATATTTACTTTGCTTCTCATTCATCTGAAACCTTTGTGAATGACAATTTCGTTTTTTCCAGGAACCTGCAAGGCTCCTGGAAAATGACAGATTACATTTAATAGAAACTATGTTTTTTTGGCACATCATCATCTCTTGCAGACTATAAACTGCATAACTATAAAAGAGCATGTCTCATAGTCAGTTGTGAGGCAGAAAAACACCGCTGCTGCACTCTCTAATCAATATTTCCTGAATACCTGCATCTATGATATAACATCACACATCCTGTTTCAGTTCAAAGCAGATTTGTTGGCCTGAGCTCAACAGATAAATCTGGAGATATTCTATATTTTTTAGTGTTGTCAACAAATCTCATAAAAAGACCAAAAGCAACAATGTGCAAGTAATTTTCAAAACTTTCTAACTTGGCTGACGTGGCTCTCAGGCCCAAACCCATGTGTTCTTACAGAAGATTAATCTTTGAAAACAGTTGAAAACAATTTATAACAAGCTCCTTTAACAGATGGGCAATGTAGTTTTTAGTTGCTACTCAAACATGAGTAAAAAGTGTATTTTGGGGGGGGCTGTGGACTTGGTGTTCTAGTATTTACAGCAGCAAGACCATGTTTCGTTGTTGTTTCATGTTTTCATGAAGAAACATGTCACAGAGGGCAACATGAGCTATATCAATCTATGGAAACACAGATGATACTTCTCAGTCGGATCACTTAATTTTTTTGTTTTGGTCTTTTCATGGGGTTTTTGTAATAAAAATACAACATATCACTTGACTTTAAAATATGACCGTACCATAAACTGACAGTTGCACAACCCTCTGCAGTCTATAATCAGTGCTCTCTGCGTACCTGTAGTTACCCAGTTTGACCCAGACAATTTGTTTGTAGTGAGGTTTCTTCCCTGCCCTGCAATCACTGCAGGACCACGCCCCCTCCGGCATCTCCATCTCCAGACACTCCGGGTGGAAGGAAGCTGGGCATGAGTCGCAGCACAGCAACTTGCCTCCTACATTTGTATGTATGGATGTACACATGTATATATATATATATATATACACACACACACACACATTGTATATATATATATATATATATATATATATATATATATGTATGTGTGTGTGTGTGTGTGTATGTATATGTGTGTGTGTATATATATGTGTGTGTGTGTGTGTGTGTGTGTGTGTGTGTGTGTGTGTGTGTGTGTGTGTGTACATGCGTTGTGGGAAATGGGTATGCAAAGAGAGGAGGAGTGTACGATTAGGTGATGCACCTTAAAACCTGGACAAACTCTGAATCTCATTTGCAGACAAGCCAGAAAAAGGTATAAATACTATAAAAACCAACAGGAAAATACAGCATCAAGTTAAAGTTTTCCAGGATTTAGTATGACAGGAAAACTGTGTCTTTGTATGGAAAATATTTTAACCTGAAGCTGCTTTACTTATTCATTATTCTGAACTGAAAAAAAACTAAAACCAGCAGCTTCTTCTTGAGCGAAGGCTGCATGATAAGAACTGATAATGGTTGGAAGCCCCTACATGTGTGGGGGCGGGGAGGGTCATCCAGTCAGTTGCAACTTTTACTGCAGCAGTTACAGCATGTCTGGCAATCAGATTCAGAGCACTGTACCAAGACCAGTCTATGGGAAATACATGCAGCAGCACAGGAATAAAACCAGCCAGCGCATTAACAATGAATCAGGGTTGTATCAAAATAACAAATTATTGGCAAAAAGCAGGCATGCAGTCCTGCTGGTAAAGCAAACGTTTCCCATCACACATATCACATCCTGCACAGACCAGCTTGCATGGAATCTTATTTTTGCGATATTGCAATTTGCCAAATTGTTCTTTCTTCTTTTTAAGAATTGTTGTGCCGATATCACAATATCAAATAGTTTAATGTCACTATTCTTGCACACATTTGTTCTACTGTACTCATGTTGAGTCCAGATTGACAATAAATTCCATCCAAGGCAGGTCAAAGCTCAAGAAAAAAATGGAGGTGAGCCGAAATTTCATTTCATCTGACAATTTCAGTCAAAAATAAAACTTAGTTGCAGTCGGCATAAAGGAGGTGAAGCTGGAGAAGGCCTTTCAAAATCAAAAAACAAGCCCAGATTGCTGAAGCAGAGAAGCAGTGCGTCTCCAGCAGCGATAAGCTCCACAAACCACAGACAGAGGCAGAACTGACCCAGAGCATCCAGCATCAGGGCACCATACAGTAGTTCTGTTTCATTCTTCCTGGCTGCCAGTGGCAGTGCTTCACATTGGATGTTATCCGTCTCACGCACACGCAGGTCGAGTATTTAATATCAACAATGTCACATGTGACCTGGGATTAAACAGTGTAAATAATCCCAGGTCACACATAAAATGTCCCTGGTATTTTCTCGTGGCAGGTAACCCACAAATGCAGGTTGAATCAAAATAAGAAGATAGCCGGTGACTTTTTGCTAGAAGCTCTGCAACCGAATGATTCAAGGTATGGTTTCATCATCCAAGTGCTGCGATTAGACAATCACAGCTGCACTCTAACTCTAAAGCTGTTAGACCGGTGTTTTTGCCGGTTACATTACAGATACGCTAACGACAGGTGTCTTTTCCAACTCTTATGCTAGGATAGCGAGGTAAGCATTGCCTCCTTTTGTTAGCTTGAAGCAAGTTACTTTTTTAAGAGGAGCCTGTTTGCGGGTCTCTTTATAGTTTGTGTTACTGGGCTAAGTGCTTACGCTTGCTGTATTGTTATTGGTAGATAATGTCTTAGTTGCTCCCTGACAAGTGCTTTTGTTCATTGAAGCGTGTACCTGCTTAGTTTTGATGAAAGGAGCAACTGCTCCCAAGTAAGTGGTTTTGCTTGTGGGTTCACTTATTTGTGCTGTAGAGGTGCTTCAGTGTTGTACATTAAGGGAACACGTTATTCACTCCCCGTTGTTTGGTTGCTCATTTTTTTAAGTTTAACAGTATTAACAGTTAGTTCACCAGTGTCTTGTTACTGAGGGAGTTGTTTTGATTCGAGTTTTGGAAACTCACCATATTTACAAAATTGATTGATTGATTTTTCTGTTACCAGAGAGGACTTTTGCTCCTGAGTGGCCAGTTATCTTTGGTATAAAACACAAAAATAATAATTTTAAGACACAAAATTGAGAATACAAGTTATTCATAATGCAGCCCACCATGTTAGGATCATGTTTGCTGTGCCTGAATGTCCTCACTGCGAGCTACCGATGGCTATGATGAAAGTCCCTCATGCTTTGGTGTTGCACACCTGAGGGAGGGGCTATCTGACAGTCAATGCATGGTTTGATGCCACGGGAGCTGAAGCTAGCCTCACTAGCTGAGGTGGAAGGACCACAGCTTGAAAGCCAGCCTCCATCTGGTGCCTCTTTGAATGCATGGAGTAGGCCGAGATGCTCCCCAACTGAGGGCGCCCCGCATAGGAAAAAGGCCAAGATATTGGAATTGTTTGGCAGCTCTCACACTAGAGTTCCTCCTTAACCTTCAGTCAAGCAGGGGGACTGCTATCCAGATGGACAGCCCTTTGTCTCTCACCCACTGAGCCTCTGGAGCAATCAGGGCTGAAGTGGTCTTCAGCAAAGGTTGCTTTTCTTCTGGCTATGGCATCAACGAAGCGTGCGAGTGAGTTTCACGCCTTGTCGGTGAGTTAAGCATGCATGCACTGGAACTCGAATGGCACAGGAGTGGCACTAACTCATTGTTTTTCCCAAAGAGGTCGGCTCCAGCCCACTCTAATCAGGTTGTTGAGATGGCAGCTTATGACCCCTCATGCCTACAGGGTGAGGAAGCTGATTCAGCAGAAGTGCTCTGCCCTGTAAGGGCCTTGAGGCAAATGCTGGCTTTCGCCACTCTGATAGCCTGTTTGACTGCTATCAGGGTCATAGGAAAATGCACACCCTGTCCAAACAGAGGAGGCGTACAGGTTGAGATGACTGCTTTTACCTCTTAATATCAGAGGCCACTCCACCAGGAGTCTCCACTTCCTGGGCAGCGCTACAGAGGTCCCTTTAAGCTGCAGCTACCTGGGCTACATCATGCACCTTTGCCTATTTTTACAGGGTCAATGTTTCTGCTCTCAATGCAGTAGCAGCAGTGGTCTTTCAGGAACCCTCAGGCTGTTCCCAGTAAGGTGGGTTTCCTTGTGACTAGGTTAGTAATGGTCATCCAGTGTTAAGCACTGCCTCTGGCAGTCAGGAAGAATGGAACAGAATCAGAGTTACGTACATAACTATGTTTCTATGAACTCTGGATGACCGCGAGAGATCTCCGTCACTCAGAATCCTGGTGAGAAGATTCTAGACAGACGTCTTTCATGATGGCGTGGGCTTATATAAGCTACATCATCCCAGATCGTGTGCGACTTTGATGTTTGATACTTGACCTGCGTGTGCACAAGACGGATAACATCCAGTGTTAAGCACTGCTGCTGGTGGTCATCCAGAATTCAAGGAACCATAGTTACAAACGTAACTCTCATTTAACTACTGCAGGTTAAATGACCAAATATGTTTTCCCAGTGGAGAAACTTTACTCATTTAAAATTAAAGGAATGTTTATTACAGAGATATTTACTCAGATTGACTGTTCATGCACAGCATAAACCAGTCTCACAATGAGCCTCAGGCAAGAACCATGCATACTAAAAACATTATTTTGTTGCAAAATGTGCCACATTCACCAATTTTCTTGTACTCAGAATTTTCTGTTAGGTACAAACGAAATAAACGAGTAATCTGCACCTGTTGTAAGAGCCATATACAGTCTGCCTTTCTCCACAGCAGAAAAAAACACCAGTTTGATTTAAGAATCATAATTCCTTAATCTGAATTGATTTAAATATTATACAAGCAAACTAAAATAAAATAAAACAGATCATATCATAATGGCTTCTGATCATTTACTGAAGTAAAGGCAGCAAAACTACACTGTGAAATACTTAATTACAAGTAAAGTCCTACATTCAAAATGTTATTTAAGTAGAAGTAGAGAAGTATTAGCAACAAAATAAAGTATTAAAAGTAAAAGTAGTAATGATGTAGAACAGCGCCTGTCAGTGTTTAAATCATAAATGTTGCATGTAAGCACTACTTTAATGTAGTTGGTTGAGGTCGAGCTAAATTAAATTTATTTAATCAAAAACATCTATATATCATATTTTATAAACTGATGATGTTTCGCAAGTTAAATCTCTGAATCACGGAAAAGTAAATATAATTGAGAAACAAATCCAGAGAACAATATTTCTCTCTGTACGCTGGTGGAGTTTACAGAGTAAACATACATGTAAAGTACAAGAAAACTGTACATTATAGTATAATAGTTACTTTCCACTACTGTACAGTTTTTCATATGATTTAATGATTTTATTGGCATATTTTATTATAGTTCAGTAGTTGTTAGGAAAACTGTCACTTTGTAGTTCAGATTTACTGTTGTACAGACAGTTGACCTACTCCGTTATTGTCTCATCATTTAAGTCATGGTTCACTTAACAAGACGTTAATATTTTAAATCTAATTTATGTCAAGTCCTATTTATGTCTGTCTGACAGAATGCTGCTGCTCTATATAGACATAGCTGGCGATTGTTTTGTGTCCCCTAATGCGACTACTGACACCTCTGAATGTGTCCTGTCTTCATCTGCTGATATTCAACAGCAGGACTTGAAGCTCTGCTGAGTGAAATTCCTCTTTTTGTTATTTCTGTGATTGAAACTTGCTCACAAACAGAGCAGAACAGGCAGCCTTATATAGCGATTTAGGGGCGTTGATATTGCTCATGATCAAATCTCACTAGTGAGCACTTCCTCATGAACAACTGGCATTCAGCAAGCTGAAACAGGAAATTAACAAGTTTGTACAGTTAACAGTTTTGGTGAATCAGAAATAAGTAGGAGACATTTGAGATACAACTAAGAAAATGTTCTTGCATGAGGCCCAATGTTCTCTGTTAATGTGTTAGGGAACTTGGCTGAGGTTACTTCTTTAATGCACCACTCTGCATTAAAATTAACTGCAGGTTTAACCAGTTAATTAATGTAGCACCTCAAGGCTTTGAAATGAAAGTAGCGGACAAAAAAAAGGGAAACTAAATCAGAATGGGAGCAGGCACAACACAAACACAGACCAGTGGGACAAAGGAGAAAAAGAAAAACTGTTCAGTTACCTTTCCCAACATTCTTTTTGGTAGCTGACGAAGGAGAGGGAATCATAGGTAATTTCAACTCAGCACGATTTGACTCAGTCAGAAGGTAGTGGGACTTATAGGCATATGAACTTAATATGGTGTCAGTAAGGTCTTGCACTAACAGCCCTACACAAGACACACAGGAAGAGACGGGGGTGAGCCGCAATCAAACTCGAAATTACCCAAAAAATTCACAAAAGAGAAAAGAACGAACACACACAGTCTCACACACACGCACGCATACACACAGTTAAAAACACAAGAAAGACACAAGTAAAACAAAGTTTGCCCCAACACATAGAGGCGAAACATTGCACTCAACTTATTTTTAACAGGAATAAACTACAACATCAGATCATACCTGGATCACAGTTATAAAAAAAAAAAAAAAAGAAAAGTAAATAGTGTATTTTCTGGCGGATTCTTCTAAGTGGAGTGCAGTGTAACAGCCTGAATCATTCATCATATTAGTATCGTAATGGAAAACAAACATTACATTTCACAGCACTGCTATTCATGAACAACAATGCCAAACATGAAACATGAAATATTAAAGATAAAACGTCTAAACAAAGTACGTGAGGTTTCAGTTTCCATTCATGGCGTGTTATCATAACTGCATGTACCCAAAAAATGTCTAAGATTTAAAAAAAAAAAAACTAGTCATGGAGGGCGACCAGGTCTTGTTTTACGCATAGCGCGAGTCAGAAGACGTCGGCCAACTGTGGTGAAATCATGAGCTTCTAGTTTTCCCTGATCCGCCTTTTCAGGGTCGCCGCTGAGTCTGACGCTGCAGGAGAGGAAGGTCGGTAGTGAGTACAGTGTGAGGGGCTTACCTCTGGCACACAGGAAGCACCAGCCCACGTTAACGGGCGAGGTGAGGAGGCCGTTCCTCTTGGTGCTGCCGTGGCTGCTGCAGATCATGATGTGATGGGTGAGGACGACGCTGCCTGCCGCCACGCAGCTGTCTCCCGTGTGATAGGCCACTGGACAGCGGATACAACGCATCAGACGACCTGGACAGGAAGCAGTGGAAAGGGACAAAAGATTCAATGATGAAATAAGAGGCTCTCTATTTACAATATAGTGCACCATTTTAACTGCCCGCCATTTTATCTGACTTTTGTTTTTTTAATTTGACAATCTCAATGTGAAATGTCACATGGAACAATACATCTGCCAGTAATGACACAAAATAATGATCCATAAGTGTCTGAAACCTCTATTTACTGCTTACTACTGAATAAACTGAATCTCTAAACGGGGGATGATTGTGGATACAGCTCCAGTTTCCTTTTGGTCACTTTGTAAAAGGGACAAAGATTATGTGAACAGCTCACTCCTTCAGTAGAGTCATGTAGCTGTTATGCAGCACAGCACAGAGCTGTGAAAAGCTTCACTCTCTTTCTTTACAGAGTTTTGACGATGAATTAGGTCAGATATCTTTATGGGTTCCAGCTGTAATTAAAAGGGATCCAACAGACAAATAAGACTGTCTTATTTAATTTGTTTGGCTTGCAAGACAATCAAGACTTCCCTCAAACTTTATGGTAGCATAAAAGCAAAAGGTGGTTCAACATTTCATAAGTTGGCTACATGTGAAGTTTTAAGTGTATTTTCAGAATAATACGTCCATAAGCGACTCTTAAAGGATAGTTTTAGTCACTGTAATTATTCCTCCTCTACAAAATGTACTTACAATGTAAGTGATGGGGGACAAAATCCATTGTCCTCTTTCTGTGCAAAAATCTATTTAAAAGTTTATCTGAAGGTAATATGAAAACTTTAGACGTCTAAATGAGTCAAATCAAGTAGATCTCTCTCAACATTAGTCTTTTTAGTGCCAACTTCTCTCTTTTAGTTATGAACCTTTCACTTCAGCTGAAAAGAAAAATGCTGTCCGTCGAGACACAAAGAAGGGAAGTTTTGCTATAAAGACTGTAACTGTAGAAGATATTCACTTTATTTGACTAACTCAGACAGCTGAAGCCTCATATTATCTTCAGATGAATATTTAAATACGTTTTTGCTCAAAACGAGGACTGTGGATTTTGTCCCCATCACTTACACTGTAAGTGCATTTGGAGGGAATCATCTAATGGCCAGTATGAACAGGAGGAAGCTAAACTTGTTTAAAGAGTGCATAACATTATTCAATTTGAGAAAAATCCCTGAGGGGTTTAGAGAAGATATACAAATGTTCCCTCTCCATCACCATGCAAAACATTTTCATTCACTTTGCTATCCAGCTTTGTGTCAAAGGAACAAATTGTAGTTGATGGCGTCACAGTGAGACAAATGTTCTTGAGGGACCTTTTTGGCACTTTTTAAACCACAACATACCTAAAATTTGTTGCAAACGCAGTGCATCTCTTCCCCTTTTTCCAGATGGGATATTTGCAGCAGAATAATGCACCATCATCTGGAGACATTTCCAGGAACAGGGCAATTACTTTATTTTTCTCCAATTGTCTGCAGCCTTCAGACGCCCTTCAACTAAAACCATGTTTGGTTTCAGGTGGAACAGGATGTTTGTGGCAAGACTGTCACCAAATAATCTGCAGAAGTGCATCAGGTTGGCACAGACCAAGATTTCAAGGTGTGCATCCTAAAAGTAGCACCCATTTGTCGTTTTTCTCTCTCTGAATATAATTTGTCTCAAGAAAAACACGCTCTATGTTTCATTTCTTCTTCTCGCACTTCCCTCTTACAGTACAGCGTTAACTTCACTCTCCTTGTTATTTGAGCTTTTTCTGTTGCGACACTTACAGACATTTTTGTTCTAAAATGAAATAGACACTCTGCACACTTTGCTGATGTAGCACAGTCATAACTGAAGACTCAAAACAGGAAATCAGAATGACAAATCAAAAGTTGTTTCACCTTTGCTGGCTCGCTGCACGTCTCTCTCCAAGCAGCAGGTAGAGCAGCTGTGCTGAGGGCAGCTGAAGCCTCCGCCCGAACTGTTTGTGGTGCCCGGGAGTTTACGGACACAATCCTCATGGTAATAACAACCACATCCAGACACAGAGCAGCGCGTCACCTCCCGTCCCACTGTTTTACAGCTGAAACACGGATGATTGCCTGGAAGAAGGATGATGGAGAGTCTCTGATAGTAAAGAGCAATAAAGCTTTAGACATCAGACATTGTGAAGCTGAAGCTGTTCGCTCACCATTTCTGCATTCCAGACAGGTGAACCTGCCTTCAGGTAGGGACGTAAGACCAAGACACTCCAGGTGAAACTGTCTGTTGCAGTCTCCTTCACAGACCACCAAACCTTCTCCATACACCTCACAGATCTACACACACAGACACACACAAAGTTACAACTAAATACTTGTACATCTTCAGAAGAAAGTGAATATAACAAAGAGGAATCATGAGCAATACTGACCTGACAGACAGTGTCCCTCTTCCCCGTGCTGCTGTCCTGACGAGACAAACCAGAATCCACAGACTGAGTATCTGAAGCGTCTGCATCTGCAGCTGCTGGACTATCAAGACTCTTCCCAAATAAACCCTGTGAGATAAATAAAGACCACGCGTGTTGATGTGTCCTGCGTGCAGGAAACCAGGCCTCTACGTTTAGTTACCGTATTGGCTCAAAAAACAGTCCTGATTATATAGGACAACCTTTTCCAACAGCAATTATATGGAAAAAGACAGTTTTGTCATTTGTTCTGTTGGAAAATCTTCCCAGAGATGCTATTTGTTGAAAGGAGAAATAGATGAATCTGTCTCCAGTCTGGTTCTGCAGCAAAGACCTCAGACATGTTTTCAATTTGTTTTCGCGTGTCAGGAGTTTATCAGAAACTCCCTTCCATTAAACTGTGCTTCCTAAACACTTTCAGGGCTGACTTATTCCAGAGGACACACAGATGTGAAGAAACTCACTAGCCTTGCAACATTAAAGTTACAAACAACCCATAATGCAACACATTCTTATGCAACAGTCTCATTCTGTAAAGCAATACTTGCTCCATTCAAAGAGAATAATCTGCTGTTGTGAAAACATAAATATATTATTTCAAATGTAATACGACCTCCGCTTTTTCAGATGTAATATTCAGAAGAAAAATATCATCTAATGATTGTTGTGATAGTGTAAAAAGTCCTGCACGCTACTTAAAATGCATAAATAAAGGATAATAGAGAAAGTTGAACAAATAGAGAAAGTTAAACGGACAAAGATTCAGGAAATGTAGATTCTGATCTGTTTATATGGATCATGTGTACAAAAGAAACAAAATAAAATAATATTTTCCTCTTTGTGGGTGTGTGTGTGTATGTGTGTGTAGTTTTTTGTATGTTTTCCAACCCTACCTGCGGATCGTTGAGGCCTCTTGAGTCGGAATCAGAAGTGTCTCTGTACTGAGATGAAGCCATCTCCACATCTGTTGACGCTCTGCTTCGCTTCTTCAGTGGCTTGCAGGCATCTGAGATCTCACTGGCTCCTAAAGGATGACATGACGGATGATAAAAAGGACGGATTTCACCTTCGGGAAATACAAGGGAGTTGCCACCAAAAGGCGTTTACAAAAGGCTTCAAAGAGTTGATGTTCTACCTTTCTGTGAGCCCGTCCTCAGCGTGGTCTCAGGAGCCATCTCTGCCTGTGATGAAGTTAAACATCGAGTTTTAGTTTACAGTTGTCATCATTTTGAATAAGATAGTAGCAGGTTAGTTTGAGAAAATTTGGCACTTAAGATAGGACCACTGCATTGATGCAGCAGAGGTACAAAATCAGGAGACTAAAGCAAAATAAATAAATAAATAAATAAAAAGGGGAGTTTTTGGCTCAACTTTTGGAACAACACAGTGTGCTGTCTTCCTGCAACACATTGCGTTGGCCAATCAAATAGCTGATTAGTTTGTATTGTGAAAGAATCAACAAAAGATGAACTGATTGCATCCGTGATAATGTTCCATTTTTTAATTATTAAGAAATACAGTGCAGTGTTTTGGCATCTGTTAAGTTTTCAAACTTCCTGGATTGTATTTCACTAACACAACCAACATTAACACTTGTATATATTTTTGAAAATATATATTATGGGAAATTTTGCCTTTATTTTATACCTGAGAGTGGAGAACAAAAAAATAAGAGTATACAGTGTGTGGAGAGGGGGGTATGACATGGCATCAAACTGGGGATGCTGGGATTATATGTTATGTTTCTTAACCATTCAGCCACCAGGAAGCCTCCCCCTTACATTTTTTTAAAATGCAGTGCTATTTTCAGTCTGAACAACAGGTTAGCTGTGGAGGACGGATACCTGTTCCTTTTTGGTTTTCTTCTTAGGGACGGGATCGTTGCCTCTCTCTGACTCAGACCTGCTCCTGACTGAGCGCCGCTGCAGCTTCCTCTCCTGAGAACCTGAAACGAAAACATGAAAGTACTGAGCTGCATCTCTTCCTGACTGTATGATGTCTCAACATGTCAAATATCACGTCTGGGTTTTACAAACCTTGTGGACTACTGTGTTGTGAACCAGGAGAGGATGTCTGCTGCATTCCTCCCTCCTCACTCCTCTGACTGGCGGGGGATTCTCTCCTCTCTTCCCCCTCTTCCTCCACGTAGTCCCCGTCAACGTCCCCATCCCCATCCCCATCCCCATCCCCATCCCCGTCTCCATCTCCATCTCCATCTCCATCTCCGTCTCCATCTCCGTCTCCGTCTCCGTCTCCGTCTCCGTCGCCGTCTCCGTCTCCATCTCCGTCTCCATCTCCGTCTCCATCTCCATCTCCATCTCCGTCTCCGTCTCCGTCTCCGTCTTCCTCCTCCTCTGGGCTGGGTTCTGGTTTAGCTCTGCTGTCCTGCTCACAACAAAAACCCGTGCATATTAAAGGGGACCCCTCATGCTTTTTGTGGTTTTCTGTTTTATATATTGTTATGATGTCAGATATCTATGTTTAACATAGTAAAAGTTCCGAAACGTGAGGTTAACGCATGTAGAAATGCTCCCTGTAAGTCAAAAGTCAGGGCTTCAATCTGCTCTGAACGCTTCATTAGTGTTTTTTTTTTTTTTGGCAGACGAGCTGACATCAGATCATAACTGGCCATCCATTCTGTAGCCTTGGATGCTAAAGTTGTTGCTAAGGTTATTCCATGTGTTGTTTGCATTGTTCTCCTATCTGACTATTATAATTTGTTTGATTGTTTGTTAACGTAACTTCCTGAGTGGCCGGGAGTCAAATGTGAAGCAGCTTCTGGAAGCTAACCAATCAGAACAGAGTGGGGAGGGGGGCCTTAAAGAGACAGGAGCTAAATGGCCTGTTTCAGACAGAGGCTGAACCGAGGATCTGAACAAAGAGCCAGAACAAGATAAATAAGGACTTTTTTTTGAACTATTAATCTTGCAAAGCTACTCTAGGTGAGTCCCAGAATAAAAATATATAGAGCAGGAAATTAGCATAATAGGCCCCCTTTAACTCACAGAATACCACTCATCTGAAAAAGTTGCCTTCTTCCTCAGTTACACCAACCTCAGGTGAGCAGTATCCCAGGTCGGGCTGCCTGGCCTCTCTCTCCACTCTCTCCTCTTTCTCTTCTTTTTTCGGAGAGGCAGCTGCTTTCTTCTGCAGCAGAGGCCAGTCACACTTTGTGATCTCCACATTCAGCCTCTTCATGGTGATGGAGAGAGGCAGCAGCTTCCTCGCAGCTGCGGTTTTCCAGGCTCTAACTGGTGGTGGGGAATCCTGCCGTGCTCGTGCATCAGAACCAGCGTTCTGTTTAGGGGAGCCGATTTTACTCGGGTCCCCCCTCTGGTTCTTCTCCTCGTTTGATGCCTGGGAGTTCGTGTTGTCGTCTGTATTTGAAACACTACACTGCCTACGTGGCAGCAGCCTGCGTGGCGGCTGCTCTCTGTCTGGTGATTTCACTCCTCCGTCCTCTTTCTTGGTGGTTGAGCCGCTAGAGCGACGGTTACGTTTCTCCGCTCTGATGCTGGGTTTCTTGGCTGAAGGGGCTTCACGAGGCTCTGGATCAACGTAAATGAAGGTGTAGTTGTCAATTCGCTCCTGCCGTGTCATCAGGAAGGCGTCCTCGGCATGGCCCACACCCACTTCCCACTGAGAACGCTCCCTTTGAGGGATAGGCTTCAGAAGCTGGAGATGAAAACATCAAAAAGACACAAATCAACTGAAGAACTTGTAGATAAAGCCCAACTGATTGAAGACATGATATCACATATACTACGCATACAGCATTCAGTATCACTCCAAAGTTAGGACACACTTTCTCTTTCAAGGGAATGGGAAGTTGTGTGCAAACTTTTAGATTATATGTAATGAAACATCCCAAAATTGTTGTGTTGTCTGCTGCCAGAGGACGCTACTCCCTGCAGTTTACAGTAAACAAGGTCATTTGTGTCTTTTGTATTAGAGGAAGCATATTTTGAGCTGTCTTGTGGAGAGGACAGCTCAGAGCAAGCTTCCACTGATACAAAATTAACACAAAATGTTTGATAGCTACTTTATTTAGTATAAATAAACTACAAAGTGTTGACAATGCAAATTACATTTACATAATATGATATTTTTCTGTTTTTGTAATATTCAAAAGAAAGACAGATACATTTCTGCATTTTGAAAAGCCCTAATAATAAAAAACTAAGTTGGCAGAGTAGAATATGTAAGATTATATTAGATTATATAATTATTATAATATATAATATATAATGATTATATAATAAGATTTAAGTTTATACAGTATATTCATTACTGAACTGTAAAATACTTCTCTGGTTCATTCTGCACAACTTTAATAAGCCATGTGTAAATATTCATCAACTAAAGTAATATTAGTCAATATATTGTTATCTAATGTTTTCACAGCTTCTACATCATCTTTTTTTCTACACCTGTTTTATATGTGTGCGTGTGGTTTAGTCATTGGTTACCTTCTTTTACCACAAATAAAATGATAAAAGAACTTCTAATTGCATAAAAATCCAAAGTAATTGTCAATTTTAAAACAAAAATCCTAATACATATAAAGCCTCAATCCTCTATTTTCTGGTGATACTGACTGTTGACTTTGAGTTAATGATTCTTCCTCCAAAAAACCTCATTTATATCATATCTGAAATATTATCATTATTTTGAATAAGTTTATCAAAGGTTTCTAAGCAGACTTGTACTCACTTTGTGTTTTTCTACAGGGTTTGTGGCTTTGCGCAGAGTCTCAGCCTGAAGCTCATCAAACTGTTGCTTCCCCTGGTACATGACTATCCTCTTCTCGTGGATCCATGCTCGCTCCGCCACGCTGCCAAAAAACTGTACGTGATACTCCCTGTGACCTGTAAGGCAAATGAGAAAGTCAAGATAACACGCTGCAGCGTCTCTGTCTAACATACAGTATGTGGAATTAAATACACAGGGTCAGGGTGTTAAGAGAGATTTTGGACCACTGTGACCTTTAAACTTTTAAAAAGGCACATTTGTCTGCAAAAAGAAACAAGTTTAGTGTTTCTCTGTGTTTATTTTTACCTCTGGTGTTGATACGCGTGTGGACTTTCATTTGCGGGTCAGAGGAGACCATGCAGGGCCACCATGGGTAGGTGCCCACCTTGGACCACACCAGATCTCCTATCACAAACTCTTTACAGAAGCCCGTCTCTTGGATCACTGAAGGGTGATGGACCTTCGGAACCTAAAAACAGAACATAAACGGATCAATAGTCTGCTTTTAAAATAAAAAAAAAAAAAAGTTTTTATTTCATGTTTTAATTCTTTGGAGAATGAACGGTTGAGCTCTTGCCTTTGGCGTCTTTGGTTCAGTTTTGATGACGGTCTTCTGGGGCTTCTCTGCCGGGGCCGCGGGTGTCTCTCTCGGCTGGGGTGAGACGTGGGTGTCCTCCGTCTGACCTGTGGTACCTGCCTGTGGTTGGACCTGGTCCAAGCTCTGTTCCTGGACCTGCAGCTGCAACCTTGCACTCTTTTTCCTCTTCTCCTTCTTCCTCTCGTGTCTGCGCTGCATCTGAGTGGCCTCATTCTTCTGAGACTCCTTCTGAAGATTAAAAAATAGAAAAAGGAAAACAGTGGTGATGAGACATCAGTGAACTTTTTTTTTTCTATAACAGCAGCTCAAAAATGGATTCCTTTGTGTGCCGATATCAAAACTTTCTCAGATATCTACTTCTTAAGTGACACTGAAAGGATGATTAAAAGCAAACCAAGATGCGCACTGCGTAACATATTCCATATGAATTATAATGGGATAGATTGCACTTCTATTTAGTGATGGCGGTCTTGTAATTTCATCAAAGGTATCCCATTGTTTGTTATGTACTGTATGTGGAGCTAAAATAACTGGTCGTTTAATCGATAGACAGAAAATCAATCTGCAATAATTTTGATAATGGATTGTTCAGGAAAAACAACCACAATTTCCAGGTTCAACTGCTTTGTGCTCCAGGAACTTGTAACTAGCACATTTCCTTATTTTATGGCATTTTACAGTCCAAACAAGTAGTCAACAAAGTATTTGTCAAGATTAATCAATAATTGAAAGAATAGTTAGTTGCAGCCCTTTTGTATCATTCAGGGTTTTGGGAATAAATTTGCCGATTTCCACATCTCTTTACGATGCCTCAGACGTCTTTGAAGTTGAAAAACAATAATAGACAAAAATTAATAACCTAAAAATAAATAATGAAGTTTTCTTACAATTGTCAGATTTCAATTATCCCTGATGACGAGCAACATAAAGACCCACAAAAAACAAATCTCAAGACAAAGCAGCAGCAGTGAGAGTGGAAGCTCTTTTTTCCCCTCTCTCTTTTCATCTGGAAATTTGTTTGAGTATAAATTTTGATTGCAGAGATGCTCTTCAATGCAATTTTGTTAATTTGCACATGTCGAAAAAAACTAGAGCTGTCGATCGACAGAAAATTAACCAACAACTCTTTTGATAATCACTTTATTTCCTTCTAAACTGAATATATATCTGAGTTTTTGGACTGTTGGTCAAACAAAACAAGACATTTGAAGCAAAGTTTAAAAGATTGAAAGACAAGGTTAGATGATTATTATTATTTGACACTGGATTTTGACGCTTTTGTCCTAAGAGACAAAGAAATGAGGTACAATCCAGCCACAGTAGAGGCCGAATTCGAATAAGTGTCACGACTTTTACTTTCAAATTCCACTTCACACAAGTGCCACAAGGTTGCATGCATGAAGTAAGGCAGAAATACAAAGAGAAATGGGTTTTAGCCCTTAAAATACGCGTAATGCTTATTGAGTGGCTTCCTTTGATAAGGATCAAGTATGTCTGAAGTTTAAATTTAATCAACTACAGAGGACTATTCATTTCCCTCCAAAATAAATAGCTGTCTGCGAGTGAAGAATGTAACTGTGTCTTCAGTGGTTGTTGTATCTGTGAGAGTATGTATGTGCGGCTGGTTGGACCTGCGTACACTACCTGCAGCTCTTGCAGCAAGTCTCCACACAGAGCAGATTCAAACAGCTCTTTGCCGTTCTGATACGTCTTGATGATCTTCAGCTTGATCTCCGGAGAGCTGGTTTTCTTCAGCACCCCACCGGGCATGTTGGACGGGGTGTGGGAGGGCTGAGAAGAAGGTGTGCTGTCCACAAGGGAGGGCGGAGGGCTGGAGGAGGGCAGGTGTAAAGGGGGAGGAGGCGGGAGAGTGTGGGTCATGATGTGTGGCGTCTGGGGTAAGTGGTGCTGGGAGGGCAGCGGAGGTGGCGGAGGGCTCTGCGGGTGGGTTTGTATGTGAGGCGGGTTCGAGTGGAAGAGATGTGCGTGGTGGTGGTGATGCGGGTGGTGATGGTGGTGGTGGAGGTGAGGGTGATGTGTGGGCAGCGGTGGCGAAACGGGAGATAAGGGTCTTTCCTGGAGGCCCGGGCCTCTCAGGACCGTCCCCTCCCCTGGCATGAGCCCGTGTTCTCCGTAGCTCCGTATGGTCCCGTAGCCGTTAGCCGAGCCGTTGGGGAACTGCGAGTACATGGGGAACTTGGCCTGTGGCTCGTACATGCCCAGACCCGGAGGGTAGCCATTCGAGACCTGCGGCATGTCCTCCGAGGCCGACGGCGGATAGGAAAACTCTGCATCCAGGGCAGCATCGTAGGAGGGACCACCATCCTCGCCCGGGTCACTGCCGGTGTCGCAGGTGCCTTCCTGTCTGATGTTGGCGGAGTCAATGAGCTGAGGGGGTTGCTGAATTGTATTTCCCATGATCCCTTGCATGAAAGAGAAGGAGAAATCCATTGTTGGGCTCCTGCATCCTTAACTGTCTTTTTCTTTGACTGGACCTGTTGAAAGAGATGTACGCAGTTAAAGCAGATGCAAACTGGCTCCGATTAAATATTGTTGTTTCTTTTTTTTTTTACAAAATCAGAACAAATACCTTGTTCAACATCATTTCATTTATCCTTTTTGAGGCTGAAAGAAATTATTTGACATGTAGCACCACACTGACATAACTTATCTCTCATATTTATGCTTGGCAGCTCAGCACCAGATTATGGTACAGTGCAGACTGCAGACTACACCATGACAGATTCATAATATTTCGTTCACAGGCCCTGAAACACACCATTACTCCAGTTCAAGGATATTGCCCCGTCCCATAACTACAACATCTCCCTTTTGCATGTCTTCCTGTCTGTATCTGTTCAGTATTAATCTTACAAAACAAGTAGGACCTGCCTTTACAGTTTCATCATTTCTTGTGCTTTAGTGGTGCATATTTCCAAATTGGCAATGAATCAAATTACCACAAACTGATTGCAACTTAGTGAACCTGAGGGTCAGGGGTCTCTGGGTCAGTCGGCTGCTTTGCTGTGTTGGTAATCCAGCCTTGATGCTTTATGAAGCCTCAAGATATTATGCGACATGTAGCACCATCCTGAAAACACAGATCTCTCTGATGTAACCTCCACAGTTCAAAATGCACTCTGGATGAAACAGTCAGTCGATTGACAGAATATTCATCTGCAACAACTCCTCATCGATTAAGCATTGTTGTAATTGTTTCAGCAAAAACACCAATTATCTACTTTGAGAACGAACACACAGTGAGGTGCAGATAAGTGTTAGCATCAATACAAGTCCAGCACAAACAAAAACACCAAAAATTCACAGGTGCCAGCATCTGAAATATAAATATTTGCTTGTTTTCTTCATCTCCTGTGACGGTAAATTGAATATCTTTGGGTTCGGGCCCACTGACAGTGGTGGAAGAAGTTTTTTCAGATCCTTTATTTAAGTTAAAGTACCAATACAGCAATGTAAAAACACTCCACAAGTAAAAGTCCTGCATTGACAATCCTACTTAAGTAAAAGTACATCAGCAGTGAAATGGTTTGGTCCCTCTGACTGATATATTATTATATATGACATCATTAGATTATTAATACTGAAGCATTGGTGTGTAAGCAGCATGTGACTGTTGTAGCTGCTGGAGGTGGAGCTAGTTTCAACTTTATATAAAATTAGTTTAGCCCAGTGGTTCCCAACCTGGGTGTCAGGGCCTTCCACAAGGTCACCAAATAAATCTGAGGGGTCGTGAGATGATTAATCGGAGAGGAAAGAAGAAAAAACAAACTTCTGATACACAAATCTGTTTTCAGTTTTTCGACTTTTTCTCTAAACTTTGATTTTTGGTGAAATATTGGATCGTTTTAACATTTATTGAAATGAAAGCATGTGAGAAGTTTAGAGGGAAAAATCACAACAACTCATAGATCTCATCTGAAATGTGACCCTGACTACACACTGCTTTTTGTAAGACGTCAAAAGCCAAAAAGGTTGGAAATCACTGGTTTCATCTTTAACAATGTGTTGTAAAGCTTGTTACATTATTCAGTGTGTCAAATTTTCATCTGAAAAGTAACTAAAGCTGTCAGATAAATGTGGTGGAGTAGAAAGTACAATATTTCCCTCTGAAATGTAGTTGGAGTGGAAGTATAAAAGTAGCATAAAATGGAAATACTCAAGTACAAGAACCTCAAAAGTGTACTGAAGTATAAATGTACTTTCCATCAATAGTCACTCATCAGACAAAACAAGACTTTTAAATATGTCAAGTTGCGCTCTGGGAAATTCTGATGGACCTTTTTGAATAGTTTATAGACGAAACAATTAAATAAGAGAACAAGAAGCAGGCTCGTAAAGTCCCAAACTCTTCCAAAAGCGGGACAAACTCTGAGCCAACATCCCCATCAGTTATCATAAAACTGCTATCAAAACACAACACAAACTCCAGCCAGCTTGCCAGTGTCTTGGCCTCCTCTTTGCTTTGCCATTAATCATCTGTTTAGTGCTTCTTCTTCTCCTCCTCCTCAGAAACTACAGTATAGATCATTTTGTGTTTTTTATTTATTTCAGCAAACACAAACACAAGGTGTGTGTGTAGCCTGAAATCACAAACAAAACAAAGAGCAGTTGACCAGTAGCTGCTTTTGCCCTCTCTCTTTCTCTCTCTCTGTCTCTCTCTCTCTCTCACACACACACACACACACACTTGACAGTTTTAAAAGTCTGTGATGATTAATGATCAAGTTAAAAGTATTCCAGGAGCTGCAGGAAGTGAACAGACTAATCCTCTTGATTGTGGTTTAATTAGTGGAGCAGACTCAGGCTGCACAACACTGCTGGATAACGGTGAAGTAAACATCCATAAAGGTGTCAACTAAAGCTCACTAGCCACCTTCATGTGCTAAAGAAACGGTTATTTAAGGCTCGTATCTAACGTGGCAAACATACATACTTGGTTGAAACAGATTGGTTTCATTTATAAACGACTGCGCAGACACAAACACACACACAAAACACTGTTTCACTGAATGATCTTATAGCCTTTCTGCGATGTTAGCCTGAAGCTACCTGGCAGCATCAAAGGGGGGGTTGTGTTGAAAAGATGTTGAACCGTTAAAACCGTTAGCAAGAAATAAAAACACACACACGCACACATTAAACCGTGTTAATATCTATCGTGTAAACACACACACGGTTAATTGTTTTATTTAAGTTATTGTTTATCCATTTATCACACATGGAGCAAAGATGAAAGGGAAAGCTAATGTTGGCTAGGCTAACGTTACACTGCCAATATGGCTGCCTTTTTTTTTTTTTTTTTTTTTTTTTAGCCCCTTTAAATCAAATTGTCTAGCTGAGATTATACCTCCATCACTGGCGGGGTTTTTCTTAGAGGGTGGGTGAAATGTGGCCAAAAGAAATAAATAAGGATAGCAAGCGGGTGAAAAATATACGGACTGAAGGGGTTTCGGGGGGATAACAACATGCATCGACAGCAGCGGCAGCAGCAGCAACAGCAGCAGCAGCTTTGGCAAACACGCTTATCGCTAAAAAGCAGCAGCAGCAGCAGCAGCACAGATTTTAATGCCCGAGTCGCGACATGCAGGCATATAAAAAATGAATAAAAACGTCAATACCTTCAGCGTGTCCCATTCTAAACACATACACCAGCCAGCAACGTGTCCTCGTTTAATGTATAGGTGTAGAAAAAAATGTAAAATAAAAAAAATAATCCTATAATATTGATAAAAGCGCAGGCCTTTTCCCTTTTTTCGTTTTAACGCAACAGAGAGGAGGAGGAGGAGGAGGGTGTTACGCTATCTGGTCGCTACCCAATCCCAAAGCTCGACTCTTCCTCAATGTAAGGGGGGACCGGAGCGGTTTTTTTTTTTAGTTTTTTTTTTTTTTAGTGAAGCCCCCCTGCAAGAAACACAGATCAATTCTCGCTCCCTTTCCTCCTCTGTATGTGTGCAATAATAATAATAATAATAATAACAATAATAATAATAATCATAGTCTGTAGCTCCCTCCTTCCTCTCTCTCTTTTTTTTCTTCTTCTACAAATGGCTTCTGCACAAATCACAGCAGATCTAGACTGAAGCGGGTAAAAACAGCAGCAGAAAGCAGAAGCAGCAGCACTCCGAGATGTGTAGTTTACTTCAGATAGCAGCAGGAAAGAGTAGAGGTTAAAATAATAATAATTATATAAATATATAAATAAATAAAAAAAGGAGTGTAGGATCAAATGCAGCACCAAAAGTCACGCCTGCACTAAACTGAATGAGGAAGTTGCATGTGTCATGTTACATTTGTGCACAAAAAAAATCACCTGCATTTTTCTTAGAGTGTCATTAAAGGAGTTTGTGATTGAGTGAAGAGGATTTAATAATTGTTTTGATGTTGTTGTTTTTTTTCTCACTCTCTCTTTCCTTCCCATAATCACAGCGCGATGCAGATGCTGCACCAGCGTCTCTGATTGGCTTTTATACGCCTCCTCGCCTGATCTCTGCGTGAAATGACGAAAACAAGTGAAGACCTCTCACTCTGACTTACATTTCCTGCTACCGGAAAAAAATTTGTAGTCCAAAGTATGTGACATCGAGCACGTTGGATCTCTCCGAGAAAAGACGAAGTAATCTAAAGTTTGTTTGTTTTTTTTCACTCTCTAGACTCTCACATCTAGAGGTCTGAATTAAGAGTATTGGAGCAAACGTTTTCTCTGAGGTGAAAAAAGAAAAAGGTGGTAGTATCATAATGGCTGTCTCTGGATATTTTTATTATATATTTTTAAAAAATGTTAAATTTTGTAAAATCAACAGGTGAGGTTTCTTCTTTTTTTCTAACTTACTACACTGTACTTTTGTACATATATAGATTCTGATATATGGGGTGATGAATCTGATATAATGTGTACATACACGTATATATAAGATATATATATTTGTGATGTTTTTCATGTGTTGCTTTTTGAAGTATGGCTTCTGTGTTACTGCTTTTTTTTCTATTGGGACGTTTATCATCAAAGAGATCATCAGCCTGTTGGCGTTCATGATGTATAAATATGTAAATAGGGGTAATAGGGTATTTTCCCATTTTAGAATATTGTGACCTGACAAAGATCCAAGTAGGATCAAAACATTGTCATCACTAAACTTTTGTGACTTGGAGTAAATGTGCAGGCGTTTGTGTCATAGAGTTTTGCTAAATGCCACAGTAGCTCTGGATGTTGGTTTTGAGTATCTCTATAAAATTAAAGTATAATTTGTACATTTGAAGCCTAGCTATACATCTTAAAATATGTTGCTATGGGATCTTTAAAAAAATCATTACTAAATGAGCAATAATCAAAGTTAAAAACAGGATCTAAGTCCCCCTTGATGTCATATGTCACCCTTTCTTAAATCATTTTGATTATTTTTTAACATTTCATTCATTCAGTTAATGTTTTAGCTGATATGCAGATTTAATTTCTAAATATGAAAGTCTAAATGCTGTTTCAATGACTTTTGCACTCAACTGGGATTATTGGTGGTGAAATAATGAGTACAATATATTGATTTATTGGCCTAAAAATAGTCAAGAATAAATAAATATATTGAGGCTATAAAATGCTGAAATTGGTCTATAAAATATAGACCTCAGACCTCTTTCAGATTTGTTTATCTCCTTGGCAACATAAACACACATCAGCAACAAAAAGCACAACTGCAGATGTGAGATTTTAACAGGCAGTGAAGGTTTATAAGGAAAGCCGCAAACAAGCTGCATTATGGGAAGTGTAGGATGATCTATGTTGTGCAGGAAATCTCAGTTTCTGCTTCTTTGATTTTTGACACTTTGTTTTTTTAATGTCTCTCTTGTGAAAGCTCAAACTTTCTACTACATCAGTGGAGTTCACCTTTAACCCAGCAGCAGAAACAAAGTCTTCTCACCTACTGATCAATGCAAGTCCAATATTTATTGACTCTTCTGTCATCTGATTTGATCCAACAATTTATTTGAAAAACATCAGCGTCTTATTGGCTCCATGATGGATCTTCACCAGCTGTTTGTTTATTTCCATATTTGGCTTGTGTGCTAGAAGCAGCTGTTAGAGTTTTTATGTGGGGTCATAAAGGACATTTGAGACTCAGCCATTCAGACTAAGATGAGCTGAGAGCGGCTGAAAGCTACACAGAAGAGGTACTCAATATATCATGAATATTGATTATCATTAGACAGGTGGGGATGATTCAAAGGGCCCAGAGTCTGTCTTGAAGAGCCAGACTACATCTAAGATGTGTTGATGATCTTTTAAATTGTAAACTAATAATAAAACTGGATGTTCTATTGTAGATGTACAATGACAGGTTTTTACCGCAGATTTATTCAGAAAATGATTTTGAAAATGTAAGAGGAGAAATTAGATGACTTTTTCATGATTTTTCAGTTTTAAAAAAACAATATTAAATAATAGACGATGAGGTCTAGTACAGTATTCATGTGAGTAAAGGTCATCAATTCAGTGTTCTTAAAATTGCATCTGTCATGAGAGGGAACATTTTGGAAACTTTATTCCTGCATATTTGCACATTTTATTAAAGTATCACTGGTGGTGGAAGAAGTACTCAGGTATAGGGCTGGGCAATATATGATTATTATATAGATATTGTGATATGAGACTAGATATCGTCTTAGATTTTGGAACATTACAGAACATCTGGTGTGACACAGAGGAATTTGTATTAATATAAGTTGCTTTAAACCTCTTGTTCCTCATTTATGGGAACATTTGCTGTTGGATACAATCCTAAAAGAAACTGTTTTATTTATCAATTATACTCTTAAATGAATTCATAGTAAGAAAATACAGGCCTGTGTTTTCACCACACCTGTGAAACGGTGGAAATCATTGAACAACAGGCCAATGTTGGATCTAATTGTTGGTCCCTGCTATAAATGATTACTTTTGTTCAGCTATAAATGATTACTTTTGTAACAATCATTATGTTTAAATACATGTTCTTGCTGCAGCTACGTCACAGCTCAGCACCTGTCTCAAGGAGATTAAGGCCTGGATGAGCACAAATGTCCTCCAGTTAAACAGCAGCAGAACTGACACACTACACTAGATTCAGTCATACCTCCCTCCCCGTACCTCATCTCACCTTTGATGGCCAGGACGTCCCCCCTCAGGTGTTAGATTTGACCGTCACCTGACTTTTGATGACCATACAAGACATCTATGCAAAACAAACATCTCTAAACTCTGCCCCTCTCTAATCCTGTCAGATGCAGAGAAACTTGTCCATGCTTTTATTTTATGCTTTTTTAAGACTGGACTAGTGCAGTGTGCTCTTCACAGGGATCCCTGGCAGCAGCCTCCAGAAGCTCCAGTACATTCAGATCAACGCTGCCAGGATCCTGATGAGAGGGCAAAAACACAAACACATAACACCAAGTCTGTTTTCATTGCACTGGCTCTCTGTCTCCTTCAGGATTGACTACAAAGTCTTGCTACTCACACACGGAGCTTGCTCCTCCAGGCCCCCAGTACTAAGCTCCACACCATGGGGGGTATCAGACTTTCTGCTCTGCTGCAGTCCTAACCATCTGAGGGCAGCACAGACCCTAGTCTCATTTAAAACAGACTTAAAACCCATTTTATTCAGGAATGCTTTTTCATCTTAGCCATTGTTATTTTCTTTATATTGTGTGTTGCATGTTTTTTTTCTGTAGCATGAAAAGTGGAGTATAAATGAAAGGCACTATTTTTTATTCTTAAAAGGATTAGCTATAATACTTTTTTTCTTTATTGACATAAAAGACAGTTAAAGTATGTTCTTCCACAAAGTGATCATATACACAATATCGAAATATTCATCCTATCGTTTGAAGAAGAAAAGAAAAGAAAAACAAACAAACTCTGAACCAACACTTTTATCATACTTTGGGATGATCCGGGAAAAAAAGACAGCAGGAAGGCGCATTTGTTTGGGTGAACGCCCACTTTTACAGAGCAAAAGAAGGTGGGACCATTTTTTTTTTTACCTACAGAGTGATTCCTCTTTCCTGTCACAGACAATCTTCGGTATTACGCGCACAACACTCGCGCATGTACAGCGTGACCTTTCAGTGCGGCCGGTTGCCTGCGGAGGCTGCAGACACAGAGTCACGGACAGGTGTCGAAACACACGACGCAACTAGAGGCGATTTCAACGTATAAACCCACCGTAAATGGGTTTATCACCACACCGGCCGTCACTCTTGTCGCGTTTATTTGTTGTGGATGGATTACATTATTCTTATCTCACCGAGAAGCCTCACTACGCCCCGTCAGCAGCGGCCATAGCTCGGTCACTGACGCTGGAGGTGAGTCGGCTCGTCATCGGCTAACTGCCTCACCGGCTAGGCTAAACTAAGCTAAGCTAAGCTAGGCTAGGCTAGGCTACAAGCTGTTAGTTAACCTACTAGCGTGATGCTAATGTGAACATAACGTACTGGTGGGTTTTGTGTTTACAGTAGAGATATATCTGAAGTTTTTTCCTTTCGAATGTCTGATTTTAGCCTCATGTCGGTTGCTTACAGTAGTGGAAAATTACCAGTAATGTTTCTCCGCCCCGCAATAGCATGAATGCTTAGTTACGTCTGTTTAATTGCGGCTGTTGATCAACGCAGTTTCATCTCCTTATCTGAATGATTGATTTAGAGTATTAATTTTAAAATGTAACCGATTAGTTATTAATATACATGTATATATTCATATTTGAAATACGTTGGGTAACTGCTGAGCATGAAGTTGTGTTGCTGTTGTGCTGCCTGATGTTGAGCTGTCTTGCTGCATGGTTGTCATCATGCTAACGTTAGCTCTGTCATATTATGTAAGTAGTTAGGCCCTTTAACTTCCTGAAGTAAAAGTAGAAATACTGCAGTATAAAAATACTCTTTTACAAGTAAAATTCCTGAATTCAAAATGTTATTTAAGTCAAGTACTCGGCTGTGCTGACTGGCTTCTTTTAGAGCGATAAATTATATTATTATAGTCTTTTATATTGTGTGTGTTTCATAATCAGTAAATATATTTTAATATCGTAGTTTATCAACGTGGATCCGATTTTAAATAGTTTTGCTAGATTAATGGAAGTAGCATTCTACCAAGTGTATAAGTGTATCATATTTTTATAATAATAATGATACATTGTTTATACCTTTCACACAAGGTGCATGATTTTTTTCTAAACTAGAAATATATATATATATGGAATATTTAATTATGCAAAATCTTCATTTTAAAAAGAACTAAGTGGCAAATAAATGTAGTGGAGTAAAACGTACAACATTTCACTCTTAAATTACCTGGAGTAGTAGCACAAAGTAGCATAAAATAGAAACAGAAAGTAAGAGTACCTCAAATTTGTTATTAAGTTAAGCACTTAATGTACTTAACTAGTTATGTTTCATCACCAATGTTATGTCATTAATACTTGGCTAATTCATGTCTGTTTTGCCCTTTGAGTGTGGTTTTGGCAGGGTGTGATAGGACAGGTTGTATTACTGTGCTACTGTTTTTAATTTATTCAGTCGGCCTTTCGCTGCACCCTACGACGACTGACTTGTAACCAGACACCTGCATGCTCTCTCTCCCTCTCCCTCTCTCCAGAATACTGTAATCTGCCACTGAAATGGCAGTCTTTAGTCACCAGGTGCTTCTTGCAGTCACGAGATCAAGGTAAGTAAACACCTGTTACACTTGTCTAGAACTTATAAAGATAATAAAACAAGAACTGGAAATGCAGAGCAGGATGTATACCACCAAGTTTAACAAAATGCTGAATTCATAATTGAGTATCTGCACAAGTTTCACTGACAGTATTGACAAACTGTCCGGCTGTTATCGAAGGAGAGCCAAAGCACAGGCTGTGTCTGTTTACATAGTGTCTCCTGCCGTGAAGCCTGTTCAGCTAATCCCATGATTCCAGTCAAACATAAGAGGTGGACTCACAGCTGCTGTGGTGTTTTCTTTTTCTTTTACTGGTGTTGCAAGATCAGAAACTGTGCCAACAGAGTAGAGCACGTGATGAGTGTTATTTACCGTGACCTCACTATTAGGTTCTCTAATTCCCATGAGTCCTACAAGCTTGTGTTATGCCTTTTTTAAAAACATTCTTAATTAAAAGAAAATACAGGAAATAAATGAAATTGCCTGTGATTCTGTCAGAATATCAAGCTGTTTGTAAAAGTGATTATTGTAAAGAAAAGTTTTCACATTTCTGATCAGACTTAGTGATACGATTAAGGACTTACGTGGATTAAGGGATGTTTACATTGTGTTGCTTCATTTCAAACACCTCCCTGGTTGTAAAATAGTCACCTCAGTCCTTTTTTTTTTAGTAGCAGTGGCTATTTCCCTCCAGATAATCTCAAATGCAGGTGTGTGAAGAGGAATTTGTTTACAAGAGACACAAACTGAGTTGTGTTTTTGATGTGAGGTGTAATCCATCTTAACAGGAACTAATACACCCGTCTGTGTCCTAGAAACAAGATCTAAACATGTTAAACAAATAAACGTTGTTGTCCAAGAATGTTTCCACGAATCCGCTGAGTGAAGAGGCTTAACGGGCGGTTTGACTGTTCACCAAAATATTTTAGAGAACAGAGATTAGTTTCTCAGACGCGATGAAATGGGACGACAATATGAGTAACTGTATTATAATTAGATGTAAACAGCACATTATTGTGGGTGTTGACTCAAGTAACCTTTTTCTTTGGCTGCTCTGCCTGAGGCTGGAGTGTTTGTTGCAGGCTTGTTTGGTTAAATTTCCATATTTTTTGTCTTGTACAAACTGTGCAGGGTTTCTTTATCTGCTTGTGTTGTTAATCATTAAAGCAACGGAGACGCAAGGAGAGAATGTTGCATACTGTAAATGTAGGTGGGGTAGTGTTAAAGCTGCCTAACATGCAGATAAAATGGAGCCTGATAGATAGTGAATTATAGTTTTGCTTCTTTGCGATTGGCTCAAGAGTAAACAGCGGCCATGAGGGACCAAATAGCTTAGATAATGTGTAAACAAGGCTTTTAGGTGTGTCATCAAGTTGCATATTTGATGAAATTCCTGCACACCAAAGCTACGGTCACATTACGTTTCCTTTCAACAAAATACCCCCACCCCCACACACATACGGCCAAGAAAAAGCACTTGATCTCATGTTTCTGACGTGGGTAAATGAATAAGTATTTATCAGAGCGATCGCAAGCTGCAGACAGTGTATGAGCGTGCTAGTGATACAGTTTGTTGTGTGTGTGTGTGTGTGATGATGATGATGAACGTCTTTATTTCCAAGCACAGTACAGAAGTGTTTCTATTCGCTCGGTCAAAAGTCAAACAAAGGTGAAGTCTGTCTTGCAAATCCGATAGAGCCGGCTGGAAATTATCGAAAACAGGAAACACATGCTTGAATTTGTCCGTCATGCCGTCTACGATTTAGAAGTGAACTGGAAACAGGGCGAAGATTCATAGGATGGAAGTCTAATGTGACCAAACTTTGACTATAAACTGCAAATTTGCTAAAATACGACATTTATTCAGCAATTACAGCATTTGGTGCTGTAGTAGTTTATGCCTTTGCACTTTCTTACCTTCATTTTTAATAATAATTTAGTTTGATACGAGCAAAAGTTTTTACTTTTATCAACTGATCAGTTATAAAACTTGTAATTTAAACCACGTAAACCGTTAATCCAATACACATTTGAGCACTAGCAGACACTTACAATACTTTTTTTCTCTTCTTTCTGCTCTTGCCTCGCACACTATTATGTAATGTCTAACCAGTTTTTCTTCTTGCTGTCAACAGGGGATCGTATTTGTTGTCAAAGAGGCACAGCTGTTCCTCTCTGTCTTCCAAAGCCTATCTTCACATAGACCCTCCCCGCCACGTCTCATCATTATACCCACTCAGGCACTCCCGCCATGGCTACCCCAACTGTTACAGACGTCACGACCTCAGCCGGTGCCAGACCTCCGCGTCGTTGCTCGCCCGCTCTCTGCACAGCTCAGGTTTTTGGCTCCAAGACATAAAACAGGGGGATGCCAAGACCTCCTCTGCTACCGCCGCTACCCAGGATGCTTCTCCAGGCACAAAAAAGGACGCCGTCGCTGCTGCTGCACCCCAGCCTCAACCTCCGTCAGCTGCCACTCCGGCCTCCTCTACCGCCGCCACAGCTGCTGCCGTCCCTCCGGTGCAGGAGAGGGCGGTCGTGAGAAAGGCTCTGCATCAGAGGATTGTGGATGAGTTGAAGCATTACTACAATGGCTTCCGGTTACTCGGCATTGACATCAAGATCGCAGGCAGGATGGTGTGGAGGCTGCTGCATGGACAACTACTCACACGCAGGGAGAGGCGGAGGGTAAGAGAAGCTGGATATAAGTGTCTAATTTTGCAGGTTTTTTTTTTTTTTTTATTTAAAATTTTGAACCCCTACTATATTTATAATTAGTTAATGTGTCATGTATATACAAGCACCGAGCCCACATTGACTCATAAGACATAAAAAAAATACAGTTTCAAAGGTTAATTATACGTCAGACATGAACGTAACTTCTTACATACAACAATACATCACAAACAAAGAACTTTGTCTCCAAACTTGACGAAAGACACTTCCCCCTAAAACGCAGCTCACATTTTTAATCCAGAAGAATTTCAGAAATGAAGGATGTTTTTGTAAGAAGTTTAGATGTTGAGTCAATATATAGTGAGCAATAAAAAACGTGAAAAAGACTTAAAATAACAAACAAAACCCTTTGTGGAAACATGAAACCTGCCTGTTTCTAACAGTAATGTACCTCAAAGTAATTGTGCACACTGACTTAAAGGGGATCATTTATATTTATATTTTATTTTATATTTTATTATATTTTATTTATATTTTATTGAGACTCCACAAGAGTAAATTTGCATAATTTACTGTTCAAACTCTTTATTTATCTTATATTGGCCCTTTATGCTGCTCCTCAGTTCAGCCTCTGTCTCTTAATAGGCTGTTTTAGCTCCTGTCTCTTTAAGACCCCCCCCTCCTGATGAGCCTACTCTATTCTGATTGGCCATCTTTCCAAAAGCCTTTCCTAAGAGTCATGTGAAGTGACTGCTGATGCAAACCCAACATATTCTGCTTTACTGCTTCATATTAAAAGCTAATTAACTTTTATTGTGGGAAATATACAGGAAATGAAACATGTTCCTCACGTAATTAGCAGAGCTTCGTTCACTTAAAACCGGTCACATATAGAGATATTTGGAGCTCTTTCTTCAGTGGATCAGTCAGAAATAACGCAGGTAGGAATAGTACAAGCAGAAACAGCCACAGTGATGATGACGCTTGATGAAGAGCTGCAGGCGATGAGCACACCTCCCAACAAGTAAACAAATTATTTTACTTTGCCCTGCTGTGTAATGGAAAAACACTCGCAGCCTGCCAGCTGGACTTGAGTCATGGCTCAGTGGGACTACCCCCAAAACAATGGAAAAATGCCATAATGTTAGCGGAGCAGTGAACTCGTGCGCTGTGTGTTGAGCAGACGACCATATAAAGAGATTTGTCACCAGTTGACGTCAGCTCAGGTTGAAAGTAGAAAAAAAAACATTGGAAGCCGGCAGTTTTTGCTCACAGGGATTACTTCTACATAAGTTTAACTCATTATTTGACACTTTAGCCACATTTTATATGAACCTCCAACATTGTAAAATTATATAAATGGCTGAAAATAAAGAAAAGCATAATAGGTCCACTTTAAATTTTTCCTCTAAAAGCGCTGCGGTCTTCCGTCTTGTCATATTGTTTAATGCCTTCTGGTCACAGCAGTGCGTCTGTCTGGTTCCTTTTTTTTATTGTAATTACCAGGACTGGGCTCTAAAAGTAGTCCTCCTCCTCCTCAGTCACTCTTCATCTGGGTTGTTGTCATAAATCAAAGAGACACATTTTATGGCTCGAGGGTTCCTTTGAACACGCCTTTTCACATGTCAATAAGGAATGTGTACTGTGTGTTCCCAAAGTCGTAACAAATGAAAGAAAGAGCAGTTATGCAGTCGTGTGGTACAACGTTAGACAGACGGACCTGTTAGAGATTGTTTTAAGCAACTTTTAGTGTCAATCAGCAGTTTTTTGTCAGAAAAGAAAGAAAAAAACAAAAGATTTGACTCTGATTGTTGCAGCACAGAACAATTACTCCTTATTATCCAGAAATACTACTAATACCACTACTGCTACTGCTACTACTGCTACTCTCTGTATTATTCAGCTGCACAGTGCAGAATTGCTCTTTATTTTCTAACACTAATAAAAATACTGAATTTAAATAGTTTTTTATCTTCATACACCTACACGCAAAAATATAAACAAAGTTGTTTAGTTACAGTATATTATAGCCTGACTGATGCCGACATCCATATGAGTCTAAAAATATCTGATCGCAATATCAGTCAATATTTATCACATTGATTACATCAATACGTAAATAATCAATCATTATTTATGTTAACAGTTGTGAGATATGTGTTTTGACCAGAACATTTTTTTTCTTTCTCACTGGAGGACAAACTATGTAATAGATATAATGTTTCTAAATTACCTCAAACTTTTTTTGACTTAATTTGATTATTTATTACTTATTGATAAGCGATATGTCTGTGATATGGTAACATGAGCGGATAACCTGCTGATTTATTCTGCAGGTTCAAGTTAATATTTATTTTTCATCTAAACTGGCTCCAACACAAGCAGCATGTAACGTTTCAGTAACTGAAACTGCTGGCTGCTGTTTTTTTTTTGTTTTTTTTATTGTGTTGGCTTCAATGTTGTTCAGAGCACTGAGCAGTTTTATTGTCAGTATTGTCAAATATCTTAGTTTCACTGGATCTGACCACGTGTAGTCTGTTACAGGTACTTGATATGAAGGTTATGAATAGTGATGTGGTCAGCTGAGCTAAACTGGGATGTTTGGAAAGTTTAAAAATGATAAAAGTATGAACTTTTCCCAAGAGAGGGGAGCCCTGATAGCTGAATGGTTACTAAACATGTCAGATAAGCGCAGCGTCCCTGGTTTGATTCCAGCCAGGGACACATGTTGCATGTCGTATTCATCTCTCTCTCTCTCCACTTGTTTCCTGCCTCTTCCCTGCTCGCTATCAAATGAAGGCAAAAGAATTTATCCAAGAGAAAGTCTTCTGCTGCTTTACTGAGAGGAGACGTTGGCATGATTATTAAATTGTTTGCTCAAGGACATAATGTTACAGTCTATGTCTTGCTGACTGAGTGGTGTCCATATCGAGCGAGCAAGATATGTACGCAGGCTCAGGGACTCAAGCTGTGCACATGCCATGGTAAAACTATATTTGGGCTATTTTAGAAGAGGACTGGCAGAGCTTCATTGCACGTGTAACAGATCTCACACGCACCCCTAGAGACCTGGGTACACTGGGTATATTGAATACTGGCCCCTGTTAACAGCCACATTTTGTGACGTTGCCGTTGTTTCTCTTTGTGTTTCCAGCTGATGAGGACCTGCGCTGACCTCTTCCGTCTGGTGCCCTTCATGGTGTTTATCATCGTCCCTTTCATGGAGTTCCTCCTCCCCGTCTTCCTCAAGCTGTTCCCAGAGATGTTGCCCTCCACCTTCGAGACAGAGTCCAAAAAGGCATGTGTACATGTATACAAAGACACGCACACCCTGTCGCTAGCTTGACCTCACGACAGGGTTCATTCTGATTATGCAACTTCTCAGATATGACTGTGGCTGCCGCACTCACAACCTCTGGCCATGCAGACTTTATCTAATCTAGTCTATTTTCTGTCGGGAGCTGCAGCACAACGTGTACATGACGTCAGAACCTGCAAATTGCTTTAAGAAACACAAACCGCTCTTCTGACCCCCCTCGATAATTTGACTATTGTGTCTGTAATTATAATGTCCCACTGATATGACTTGGTCCTTTTTGTTAACTCCAAATCTCCTGTAAATGAAAAGCAGCAGGTTTCCGTTCTTGCTGCAGTCACCCCGTCAGCTCGGATGTTCCCGGCTGTTCTGGAGCACGGTTGACTGATTCACAGATATGCTCCTCGTGCTCCTGACAACACGGAGATGTCTGGCCTCTGAGAACTCGGCAGAACATAAGAATATATGTTGATAGTGTTTTCTGTGAAAATGTATAAGCTTTTTATCATTCAAACTGCAGCTTTGACAAATTATTCAAATATTTCCTGATAGTTTTTTTTAAGTTGTTTACATCTGTTTTGGGGCCCAACAGTCCTGTAGCTTTTTATATTTTACCTTTTATTAATGTAAGAAAAGCTACCCAAATGAGTGTCCATGATAAAACATGATGTTTTTGTAAGAGGTGTAATAATATGTGGCCACTTGGAAAAAGTAAAATGTTAAGAAAAATACAAAGACTTAAGTCCTGAACAGGCAACCTGCAGTCATCTCTATCTCTTCAACTGTCTCAAGTACACAGTTTTTGTACTTTTGTACTTGAATTATATTGAAAATGTTCAACTACTAAAATGAAACATCTCAACTTTGACCTCTTGAACTGTAGAGTACTTTAAATGTATTCAACACAGTGTCCTGAAGTGGACTGACCAGTCAGTAACGACTGTATTTACATAATTGCATCACACTGTAGGCGCTGTCGATGAAGTGCTTGTTTTAAAACCAAACAACGTGTCCTCGCATTGCAGGAGGAGAAGCAGAAGAAAGGTCTGGCTGCTAAACTGGAACTGGCCAAGTTCCTGCAGGAGACCATCGCTGAGATGGCTCGCAGGAATAAGGCCAAGGCTCAGACAGAAGATGAGACGCAGCGCTTCTCCACATATGTTCAGAAGGTAAGTTACAACAAAGGCTTCTGAAAACAACAGTGTCAGCTTTGACTTACATTTTTAATATCTCACATGAACTCTGCATAACACACAACAGAAGATAACATATTACAGTTCAAGACACTGTAAATAAACTTGTCTATGGTTGAGACTTATATGGAGGATTTTCCACCATAAATAAATGCTGCAGGGGGAAAAATGTTCTTTATCATACTTGAAGGGAGCATTTATGGATGTAATATTAATAAACAATGAATTAAACATACGGTCTGGTACATTTGTTTAGATTTCATCCAAATAAGGAATGGAAATGTTGGAATAAATCTACCGAGTTGTCAGCAGGTCTGAAGCTGCTGCAGCTCTCCTGACTGCTCCCGGTTTCAGTGCTCCACGTTAACGACTCTGCGTTTCCTCATTAGGTTCGGGGCACAGGCGAGCAGCCCACCACCAAGGACATCGTCCGGTTTTCGAAGCTGTTTGAGGACGAGCTGACGCTGGAGCACCTGGAGCGCCCCCAGCTGGTGGCTCTGTGTAAACTCTTGGAGCTGCAGCCCATCGGCACCAACAACTTGCTGCGTTTCCAGTTGATGATGCAACTCAGGACCATCAAGGCAGATGATGAGGTGAGATGGAGGATTGGGAGTTTTGTAGCTGCTGGTCTGTCTGTGTGATTTAACAGTAATAACAGAAGAGAGGAAGAGAAAGATGCGCATTTCCTCTTTTAACAGTTAAATGAGGAAATATTATTCCTGTTTTCTACAAACCGCCTTTAAATCACAGCTAATGATTTCTCAAACAGACCAATATTTTGATTTATGCCCCGTTTCCCAGGCAACCACGTAGTGTCCATCAATGCTGTAATGTTAGTACAACAGCTTTTAGATGCTTGAAACTTGCTCGAGTTAACAGGGAACAATATAATTTTTCCCTTTCTTGCTGTCTTCTTATGGCAAGGAAATCTTTTCATAACATTTCCTGCTGTCAGTTACACATAAAAAAAACCCACAAAAATGAAGTCGATTAAAAGTTAACTGTGATCTGTTTTAAGCAAGTTTGAAGTCTCTATATAAAAGTAAAATGTAATGGCAGTAATGTGCAAAACTCTTTAAACCTTTTGTGTCTTTATGATTCATTTCACATCTTTAGTTTTTGAGTCCCTCTTGATTTGAAGTTCTCATATTTTCTCACATTTGTACAACAGTTTTTTTGACTTCTTTCTCTATTTTCCGTACAGATGATTGCAGCAGAGGGCGTGCCGGCCATGAGCGTGTCAGAGCTGCAGGCAGCGTGTCGTAGTCGAGGGATGAGGTCTCTGGGTCTCACCACCGATCAGCTACGACAGCAAATGCAGCAGGTGAGCAACTGAATGTTAGCTTGATTTGTTTGATAGAATCTGAAAAACTGGTTTCACAAATTCAGAAAAGTATACAGAAGTTGACTGCAATGAAACATAATAGAAGTTTTTCATTCCTTTCATTCCCTTAAATCATGCATTTTGTAAACAAAAGCAGTAAAAATGAATATAAATAGGCATTTTTTAATTTAGTCTTTTGAGCGTTTGCATTGTATAATTTGGAGCAGGCATAAAATATCTCAAACAAAAGAATCAAACTTCTGGTGTTTTCTGACTGATGTAATAAATGTTCCTGTCCTCCGTCTAGTGGCTGGACCTGCACCTGAAGGAGAACGTTCCTCCGTCACTGCTGCTGCTCTCCAGAGCCATGTACCTGACTGACCTCAAACCGAAACCTCCGGTCATCCCCCCTGTTCCCAAACTAGAGGTTCGACTTTTACAGTCTACTTAAAATCTTACAGGTCACGTCTGTTGCACATTAACTCGAATGTACAGATTAGAGGAAGCTTAACATTCCAGCTGTTTAAATAGTTGGTATGCAGGTCGTTTGGTTTATAATCTGCTTCTCTTATAAAGCACCGACTGTTTCATGACTAATTATCCCTTCCAGATATGTTTTGAGACATAAACACATATTCTGCTTTCAATATAATTTATGTTTTCCACCAAAAAGTTTTAATTAACTCGTATAATACAGACTTAAAAATGACTTTCACTCTTTTTCTCTTTCTCCCTCATTTAAAAATGTAATAAATGTAGCTGAACAGGAACAGACCAGATTCTCTTTAGCTTGATGTTTGTTTTCTTATCAGATTTTTGTTGTTATTTTTGCAGAAAGCTGCTCCTCCTCCGGTGGAGAACACAGGAGCAAACACGACTTCAGTCAGCTCTGACATGCTGGCGGACCCTGCTCGCATCATCAAAGATAGACCGGTCAGTACGCAACTAAAACACACAGCAGCACGAGATAAGATCAGCTTTATTGATGACAGAGAGGAAATCACTGTAGTTAAGAATAGATAACTGAGAAAACAGTGGATTTACTTGTTGTACAACAGTTTTTTTTGTTACATGTATATTATATTTGGTCTTATTTTTCTTATCTTGTGTGTTTTTAGGTGGAGGAGGTGAGAGACAAGGCTCCTGTCGTGTCAGACAAACCTCTGACTGCTGCTGAAGTCCTTCAGGTGAGCAGGAAGTTTCTCACCACTAAACGCCAACTATGAGAATTTAAAACCTGAAACTTTCCAATAACTATAATTCAACTATAATTCATAAAAAAACAGTAAAATCTGCGCTCTGTCTTTTTTTCCCCACTATTACACAAACCAGGATGTTTCAGATATACGTCATTGAAAATGTGAAATGTTTAGCAACACCAGGACAAACTTGACGGACGCACCAAACCAACTCCCAAAAATGAAAGTTTGTTTATTTAAAGTGCAAAATCACGCTCGTTTGTTTCAATACACTTTACAGCAGTAAAACAATATTAAAGAACTGAGGAGGGACAACACAAGTTCACTGCTCCCAAGTGTCAAGTGCATCTCTTGAGACACGTCATTGCCCTGAAGGAAGCGTCAGCGGCTGCTGGTCCTGCTCGTGTTTTTGCTTCACACTGTGTTAAAACCAGCAGGATGTTTCTCTCCTGAATCTGATAAACTTACTACCAGATACAGCAAAGTCAAGTCAGTTTTATTTTAAACCCCAATATCACAATACACAAATCTGCCGCAGGGGTCTTTACAATCTGTACAGCAATAAAGATATCCTCTAACCTTAAAAACCCAGTTCAGATAAGGGAAAAAAAACCTCGGGTAGAGCAACAGAGGAGGGATCCCTCTTCCCAATGTGTGTAAGAATAGACCAAGATAACAAAATTACTGATGGATCAATATATATTCTTCAACATATATGATGAAGAATCTGATCAGGATGATGTTGAGCAGCTTCCAGGTGCCACCATGAATCAGTCATTAATGATTATAGTTTTCCTAAGGGGAAAAATATATTATATATAAAATATACTGATGTAATGTTTGGTTGCTTTGCCTCAATAATGGTGGAAAAATGTTGTGAATATAACTTGATTTTGGAAAAATACCAAAGCTACTGAAATATCAGTGGGAAATGTAACAAAACCAGTAACTTTCTCCTCAACACTGTGCACACAAATGCAACAAGGTAGTAAAATCCACATTTCTGAATCAGAATATCACCTGTTTCTTGAAACAAACCCACTTGCAGTGCTTATATAAACACGTCCTGCGTTATTTAACGGCACGTTGCTAAAGCAGCTGCTGCCTTCTTTCGGCCTGAGAGTCTCTGGAACTTGAATTTTGTACGACCTCCTGAGCAGGTCTGAAATTTACTGTCAAGGACTCTCCTAAAGTTAGTACAGTGAGAACAAAAGCAGAACCCACGACAAGTTAAGTCCCCCTAGTAGAAAAGGCTCGAGACTTTCCAGGACCTGTGACAACCACAGAAACCAGTAGGGGATTGGATTCCAGACGTGGATTTGTAATCCAGTTAGTTTTTTTTTTCTAGCTTTGATCTTTCTCACATGACCTGCTAATCTCTCTCAGTAAGACACAACTACTCTTCTGGAAAAGCAGCTCTTCTGGAGGGCAACAGATACTTCAATACAATACAGAATAAGCAGAAACTGGTGACGTTTAGATGTACAGGAGTAATGATTTGAAGGTTGCCAGAGTAACCGTCACAAACGGAGGAAGCTGCTGGCAAAATAGGAGTTGAACATCTCAAGTTAATCTGTGTGCGATCTAAAAATAGCAGATAATTATAGACCAATCACTGTCACACATGCTCAGTGTTTACTTTTTTTTTTTTTAAACCAACCAGTCGTTTAAAGTGACACTTCATGAGATCAAAAAACATCTTAAAGCCCGTCTGTGTAGAAACTTGTAATTGTATCTTTTCAAATCATTACTATGTCACCAGTTTTTGTTTTTTAGAGAAGCTACGTCAGCTTGTTTTATTTCTGTCTGTCACTTGTTAACTGTCTGACACGGATTCTTTTAGGATTACTTACGTAACAGACATTTAAATGTCAATTAAATTAAACTACCTTTCCGCCCCTTACATGCACGTACACACATTGCTCAACAAACTTTGGATATCTTACTGGAGGTTGTGGTTTTTCTGTAGACTCAGCAGGTCCAGCACATGAAATATTTGTTTAAGATTAGAAGAAACATGACCTGAATTTAATATTCACACTTCATTTCTATCCTCTGCTGATAGACGTGGATGTTAACTAGTTTGATAACAGTTTATCATTTTTGCAATATTATTCAACTTTTTTGCTTACATGTTGTTGCTGTTTCTGGGTGCAGAACTCTGGGAACACACATTTACTGCTTTATAGGTCACTGGCATTATCAAACCCACCAGCATGGAGTGTCCTGGTGGTTCAGCAGTCTGACACAAACACAATGTGACCCCAGTGCCCCATAGTTCATGTCTGGCTGGGGACGTTTATCACATCCCGTCCTCCCTCTATCACTCTCTACCCAATCATTTCTCCCTCTTGATGGCTGATAGCCGAGTCTGAAATTAGCAACCGCTAAGCGCCAAATACAGGTAGACTTTCCATTTGGCAAGTAAATCTCAGAAGGCTGTCTGCCACGCTAGCAAAGGAGCGCCAGCCACAGACTGTCTGAGGAGCTCCCATGTTACCGAACAGCGACATCATCAGCTACTCGACAGCTCTCCACTTAAGTCACTTGCTGCTGGTCTGCTATTAGCAGCATTCAACATTTTACCTTGAATATGTACTGAAACAAATGTATATGTGACACAAAAAGGCAATTTATAATGTTGGCTGGTGGATTTTTTTTCATCTACCTGTCCGACTTGACAGATGAGTCAAAGTTAATTTCGCTGTGAGCTATCAAATAACAGCAACATGCTACAAAAACCTGAAATAGATCCGTAACAAACTTTCCCGGCAGACTGTTTTTAGTGGGAAATACTGAACGCTGTTGCTAAACTTTGTTCTCTGACTTCTTCTGCAGGCGAAAGCAGCCACCGAGGTTTCCCAGCAGAGCAAAATGAGTGCCAACGGTGTGTAAAGAGGAGCAGGAGCCTCTGGACTGAAGAGGAGATGGACTCACACAGCCCAGCGTCCTCAGTGAGACGACAGGGATGTAGTGGTCAGACGACGGGCCGTTGATGGTCTACAGTTCAGTAGCCCCCCCATTATTTTAAAGCTCCTCCTCCGTTAAAACCCCTTCTCCTGTCTTCAGAAACAGAGGAAGAAGAAGTCCGCAGCTCCTCATGTTTTATAGCAACAGACGATACATCTCGTCCAGGAGTCGCGTCCCCCTTACTGTCCTTCCTTGTTTAATACCCAGAAGAGGTCTTGCTGCTTTTCAGTCCTACCCTGAACTCTCGGCTTTCACGTTTTGTGCACTCCGTTCTCATTAAATCTCCGTTAGCGCCGGACAAATGAGCCTGAAATCTCACTAGACTTGACAGACCACCGTCGGATGCTGTTGATCTAAACGTCCTGGAAGCAACACCTGAACCTCGCAGGTCACATCCTGGTCAACTGTTGGTTTGACGGTGTCTCCTTACAGTCTAGACGGTCTCCTCCTCCTCCTCCTCCTCCTCCTCCTCCTCCTCTTCCTCCTCCTGTAAATTTGTAAATATCCTGTATATTTTCATTTCTGTCTTGCATCGAGCAGCAGCAGCAGCTTTGTACAGTTTGCTATGCAAAGGCCTAATGTCTCTTGAAATTTTTTCAAGTTTCTCTCTGTTAGCAGTTTTATTTACGACACTTTTAACTCCTGTTCAGGACGGATATGCGAGACGTCGTCCATTTCTTTTTCAGAAATGCTTTTGCTGAACTTTCTGGCTCAGTAGCCGCTCCACTTTCATCTTCTCTCAGCGAGCAGATGAGCTGAAACAAACACCATCAACAGCAGCACGTTCTTTTTGCGTTTTATTCAGCTGCAGGTTCAGTCAAAATGTGTCGTTTTTGTCAGCTGGAGGACGGATCCTGCCTCTGAACAGGGTTACATAACGTAGGTGCTTGCTGCTGTAATTAGCAAAGGAAGACTGGTATATTATTATAAGAGAGAGGTCACTCCTTAAACCAGGATTGGGACTGTGGTACAGTGCAGTCTGCCTCCACTGGTAAGCCACTGAATGGACAATCTGTAAAATTTGCAGATTTTTATTTGAATATACAGTATGTATGTATTGTGTTTTAACACTATGATGCTAAGATTTCCTTAAGCTGAAAAGAGAAAATACTTGATGTTGTCCATAAAGATATAATATTAATATGAGAGAGAAGCATTAATCCTGAAGCCACAAATGAGATTAACATGTTTTTTTTGATTGTGGCTCTAAAAGTGGTAAATGTAAATGCATTATGACTGATTCGCCTGGATATCCTACATCATTAAATTCTCATAAATATGACCCTTAAAGTTGTTACTGCAAAGTTTACCACTTAAATGTGTACTGTATAATCATTGTTTTACAATGATTTAGCTTTTGTAACATCTCTCCATCCCCCTTTATACATTCGACATTGTTGGAGTGAAAACTTTTGTCTCCAAACTGTTTTTCCTCATTGCTATTTATCCGTAGGCACCTACTAGAAGTAGATGCCGTAAATGAAAGGATATTTTTTAAGCTAAAATAATTGCTAATGAAGATTTATATTGGTTTTTTTCATATGTGCCTAAGGTTAAAGGGCGATTGGGTTCGTGTTTGCATTTTACATCAAAGCACATAGATATTTTTTTTCTGTATTGTACAAAGTCAGCTTGTACTTGAGTTTGATGATTCACCTCAGTGTGTTTAAAGCGCCCAGTTGCACCTTTTCCTCTTTAGTGGAATGTCTTCCTCCTCCTCCCCTTCGATCTAAGCGTCAATCCAAATAAACCATTAACAATAATCTCATCATTGTTAATACTGATGAAAAACAATCTTCTTTTTCAGTCAGGTTTGCACTCGTTACCAGAAAGTGAATATGAAAAAAGTAAGTTTAAAAGAATCAGAAATAGTTGCTTAAATGACTTTTTTTTGGTGCTTTGCTGCCATAATTAAAAAAAAAACAAAAAAAAAACAACAACCCAAATTTCCCTTCATGGCAGTTTTTCCTTTGGAAACAAAAAGTTTGATGTCTTGAGTTGCAGGTTGATGCTTTTTAACAACACTTTATCCCGTTGAGAAAGATTTTTGTCATGTTTGATCTGCTGGAAAGTTTTCTGATTTGAATAATTTTGCTGGTACTGTGTACTGCATGATTAAATGATTGCACAGCATTTAAACGATGGGAATGGCTTCATATTTCTGCTGTGCCACTGAGACTCTTTGAGTGTGCCAGACTGGGGAAAAAAAAAAAGTTTATAAATCTCTGTAACGACAGGATACATTTTAACACATCCACACTAAATTTGTCCGCAGATATTCCATCTTGTCCTAAATAACTTTCCCCCACGTCACCTCTTCATTCATCCATTCAGTCAGTATCATAGTATGTGGAAACTATTATTAACTCCTGCTATAACAGATGGTTTGGTACATCGATGCCATTATGATGTGTTCTCTGTCTGCATTGCTGTCCAGTTATTAACATGTATGCATCAGCTTACCATCGTAAATGAGTGTTTGGGCAAAGAAAGACCAGAATTTACATGATTAAAATCATGAAACCCCCTCAAAGTCGCGTCCTGTTTCTCTCTTTTGAACATGTGTGAAATTTATTTATGTCGTCTTGTATCGGTGATATAAAACGTTACTGTAAGGAAGTCTAAGTAACCTCCACATGTAGTAGTGGCTGATTTGCTACACTGACTTAATTATTCATTTTAATTATGTTAAGTCAAGTTTATTTATAAAGCATATTTTATACGACATGGTTGAATTGAGACCCAATGAGCTCCACTGACTGTAAACTCTGTGTTCTTAAAAAAAAAAAAAAAAGATGACAAAAACATAACTTAGCATTACATATATAAAACATGTTATGACTTTTAAGTTCTCATATTGAGGATTTTGTTTCATAGAAATACAGAAATAATCACACAAGAATGTTTAAATGTGTAGTTTTACACGGCCAGCAGGTGGTGCCATTTGTGCTCAAGAGTACAGTATAATGTCTGAAGAATAACAAGATAACAAGAAATGTGCATATAACCTGAGAGTGTATCTTTCAAATGTGTCTACTGATAGAAACAAAAGTTTAAAGGTGTTTACAAGGATATCGGAGCCATTTAGTTTCATACAAGTTTAGTCTGATTTTCTGTGTAAGTTGATCATAAGGTTGTGCTGTAGATGTTGTGGAGCCTAAATTATAAAGAACATTTACTTTCAACTGCTTTTATTTGTCCAGATTATCTTTATGTACAATCTGTTGTTCTGTGGATTATCCAAACATGGACTCTGTTTCTAGGAAGACTGTGTTTGGCACGTTTTGTGTCATATAAAAAATCTAAAAGGAAAAAGAATCTTTTATATATATATATATATATATATATATATATATATATATATATATATATATATATATATATATATATATATATATATATATATATATACTTGTATGTAAGTTTTTCTTCTATTTACTTGCATTTTTTCATGTTAGTACTACTGTGGCTTTATTTGTTAGTGAAAATGTAGCTACTATCTTTTGCATTTATAAAGTTGCAGTCTGTCTTTTTTTATTATCGTGGACAACAGTATTTTTCTACTACTATAGCCAATAAATAAAGAGTGCACTAATTTGGTAAGTTCACTTTACTTTATCCCAATGAATCATTGTGTTTTCGTTACTTCAGGTTGAGCCCTCTCTATCCACAGGTCCTCTTCCATGGGGCTGTTGCTAAATTGGATGAGCATGAGGGACAATTTGCAAAACGATCGGAAGATTTGTACATGAACCTTAACATTTAACTTAACCCTAACTTCTCTCTGGTCCATCCAATCTAACATTTCCCCCTCCATGGAGCACAGGACAGACTTTTGCGGTTTTCTGGAGTTTAGTTGCCACATTTGGTTGTCCTACACACTTGGAAGAGGAAGGGAGGGGTATTCAGTTAGTTGCGATCTGCAACTTCACCACTAGATGCCGCTAAGTCCAAACCCAAACTTCACAATTTTCATGGAAACACTTAGTTAGAAATTGTAAGTTGTTCTCATACTGATTTGTTCTGAGTTTTTTTTAAGGAGTTCTTGAATTTGACTTTGACCTTGACTCTTGAAAAAAACGCTGTAAGGGGTTACCCTTATGAGTCAGAAAACCCTGCTTGGGACTATCCAGGTTGAGGTTACCTGGCTGGGGAAGCCCCTGCAGAGGAGGTGATGGTGATGGTTATGACCGTTATGGTGGTTATCAGGTGAAATGTCAACAAAAGAGCAAACCAGCTGCCACAACTACGTCTGTAACGACCACAGCTCTGGTAGCAATGCAACACTGCTGCAGAAAACTTCCCACCTGACGATGATGGCACAGATGACATTGTGAATATCAATGCCTGGTATTGATTAAGCAGCTGACAGTCAGGAGATGTGTAGAGTTGTACATGGTTTACTCTCACAGGTTAAAGAAGGGACTGGAGATGATACCACTGATAGCAAAATGGCCTCCAATAGCAGTTAAAGTAGTAGATCAATATAGAAATTAGGTGAACGGCAGAGAAAGCGTTAAAATAAGTAAGTAAACAGATGGAAAATGATAAGAGTGAGAGGAAAAAATGGTGTGTGTGTTAACTTGTGTTTCAGGAAACAGAGGGAAAAGTTAGAGAACCAAAGTGTTGCAAGACGAAGTGAAAAGATCCATTAACTGCACAACATAATATGGACACATTACTGTCCAATTACATTTCATTTAACTGGCTCTAAAGTGAGAAGGGGTAATATGGTCTTCTTGGATTAAGCCCAATAAAAACAGTAGCGGCTCTGTCTCGATATAACATCCTCTCTCCTCCTCTTAGACCTGCTCCATCTTGCTTTCTGTTTTGATAATTTAGTTAACCGTTTCAGTCATTTTTCAAGCATAAATATCAAATGTTGTTTGATTTCCAGCGTCTCAAATTTGCTTTTTGTCTTTGTCATATTTGACAGTAAATTGAATATCTCGTCAGACAAAACAAGCATATTGAAGACACTGACATCATCTTGGGCTTGGGAATGATGTTTTTTCACTATTTTTTAACATTTCATTGACTAAATGATTAATCAAAAACTAGACGTCAGATAAATCAATAATGTAATTAATCATTAGTTACAGCCCTACTGCTCTCCCAGTTATTAGAGCTTGTGTTGAACATCCTGTACCTAAACATCAGGAAGGTTTTTCATCTTAACTCTTGTTATTTTCTTTATGTTATATGTTTTTAATGCTTGTAGCACTTTGAGATTCACTGCAAATTAAAAGTGCAGCACAAATTAAATGCATTATTATTCAGTATTATTGATGCATTACCATGTCTGTAGTAGTTTTAATGTTACATCTAATTTGTTCTATACTGTTGGTTATTTTAATCTATTAGACAGCACACAAGTACCCACACTCTGAATCACAGCTCCCTTTTCTTTATTTAAGTTTTTCCACTTCCCATTTTGAGTTTCCATTTTCTTATTTCCATTGACATTTTCAATGTCGTCTTTACAATTTAATCTTTCAGTTTGAGCATTCCCATTTAATTTATTTTGCATTTTGAATTTCACTTTTATCATTGTCACTTTACATTTTCAAATAATCATTTTACATTTTAAATTTGCTTTTTCAATTTCCTTTTTCTTTTCAAGGTGAATTGTGACCTGATTATTCCTAGTAGTGTAGTAAGATATTAATTTTCTATTTGGCCTTTTAATTTTAATTATGACCAAATATATCTTCCATACAACAAGTGGCCAATAAGTGATCAAAGATGGACCTCCATTGTCATGGTTACCGTGCCCATTAGCTTTCTGGCTGACATGAGCCACTTGGCATCATAGCACACTCTGGTAAATTCAAAGATCGATATTGAAATCAATAAATTATGTCTCCACTGCAGTGGTTCAAACTTTTTCACCTCAAGGACCCCTAAACTGACACCAATTAGACCACAAATCCCCACAAGACAAGACATTTGGTTTTCGATGTTTTATTACAGAAAGTGTATGACCAAAATAATCATACAATCAGTCACTGTGTTACTTATGGATGAAATTATAGTGAAAATAAATGATTCCCCTTTTTTCTGGGGACCTATTGAATTACTGAGTTGCAAAATATAAGCAATGAACGAAAAAAATGATGTAGTGTGGCGTAACAACTGTTGTTTTAGCATCAGTGATTATAATTCTGTGACATTTTATGCTTTACACCAACCCTACAGGAGCATTAGTTGTTCATTAGAGTGGTGCAACAGCTTTGATTTAGTAGTCTTAATGCATAAACCATAACTCAGTAACTGTTATAACTAGTTTGAAAGGATGGGATCAGCTGGTGCAACAGGCTGTTGGTGGATTTGTGTCTTCACACATACAGCTGCCCTATTCTGTGTGTGTTAGGTGGTGATTTTCCATGTGAAGTCGGCGTCATCACATGGTGGAAGATGCTGGGAAACGTGTTGAATAAAACCCCGCCCTGACTCCTCATCCGCTGTCTCTATGCGGCACACATCTCTCGTGCTTGCTCTCGCACTACATGAAATTGACAGTTTGCAAACTGTAAAAAAGAGAAAGAAACGTTGAATAGACTCTCAACTAGTAAAATACGACCCGGGATTTTTTTTATTTTTTATTATTGAAGCTAATTAAAACCACTCAAGGTAAGGCTAGCTCTTTATTTAAAGTAACTACATCAGTTTTAATGCTGATGTAGAAGAAGAAATGCACTTTATTTTTACCTTACGCGACCGTCTCTTGTCTGTAATAAACACTGTACTATGTCTAAACGAAATAGATAGATGGATAAACGACACTGACAAGCCTTGGTCGATACATGGTCAATAGTTTTATAAATGAAATGTTATTAAGAAGGCTTGTTGCGTCTTTGACCCTCCCAGAGAGGTTTTGTTAGTGTTCGTTTGATGCCACACCTGCAGTCAGAGACGGTCTCCGGACATTTTGGTGACCGGGCCAGAAAACCACTGGTCCCCCTGAGGAGATTTATCTTTACGTTATATTTTATAACAATTAGCCTTCAATGGTTTTATAATATTTCAATTTTAAGTTATTCAACTTCCTTCAGACTATTGTCTGTGTCTTAACTATTAGTTAGTAGTTTCGCATGAGCAGTAGCATCCCTGTTAAGTCTTATGTCTGGTTTTAATCAGATTTGGGATTTGATTTGGAACATAATAAATCTGTCCGAGTTAGATTCCGACATTATCCAGATTACTGATCATCTGTGTGTGAGTATCTTTGACCACTCCCCATCATAGATACTGTGTCCATTTCTTTACTGCGCTGCAGTTATTATCAGTAAGAGACTTTAAGTTATGATCCAAAATTTATTTTTGTTGTACAGGTGCGCACTTTGGGGCCCATACTGGAATTAATGAAGCAATTTAGATAAGTTTCAGTAATTTTCAAGCTAAAATGCCAAATAGAGCTGGGTGACATGGACAAAATCAAATATCACAATATTTTTTGTCAAAATAGCTCAATATCGATAATGTACACCCATACCTGCTGGAGAATAATGAACACGGATGACTAGATGTGTGTGCTGACATTTGGCTAGGGTGTTGAGCCTTTGGCTGAGTGGTCAGTGCAGTCGTCTGTGGTCTAGGAGACCAAGGTTTGAGACCTGGTGTGTGAGCCCTTCATTGCTACAATAACTATTTTTGCTTTCACAAAATATTTACACAATGATATTTTTTATACATAATCATCAGTAATATGGATATAATGACTAAGTGGGTAAAGACAAATGATAGAACAGCTATAACAGTCCAGTAAGAGAAGAAAATGACATCACTTTACTGTAATGCAGCCTTTAAAACCCAGAAAAGACAACACTTATGTCATATCACGTTATTATGATATCCAGTATCTAAGAGGATATCATGTCATGATATTGATATAATATCGATATATTGCCTTAACGCCAAACATTTACTGGTTCCAGCTTCTCAAATCTGAGGATTTGCTGTTTGTCTGTGGCATATACTGAATATTTGAATTTGTGGACACCACATTGGGAAATCGTAATGGACATTTTTAGCAAATATTTGGACCGTTCTATGGATGTTGATGTCGATCTGTCAACCCATCTGTATGCAACTCAAAGATTTTACTCTTCCCGGAAAGACAGATGTTCCTCATGAAACTACTTTGTAAGCATAAAATTATGAAATTATCTCATTTTCCCTTCCTCTCTCTTATTTCCTCTCCTCCAATCCCTCCCTGCAGGGCAAAAATGAAGCAGACTTCATTCGCTGCTTTGTGTCTGCTGCTTCTTTTATTTCATACCCAGTTTTCACTGGCCAAGAGATCATCAGGGAGTAAGAAGCCCACCACGACTTCCACCAGGGGCAGCACCCAATCTAACACCGGCAGCAAAAGCAGTCAGGGCACCAGCTCTAAACCTAAACAGTCTGGAAATCCCAATCAAGGAGACCACAATCAGAAATCAGGCATACCTGGTGGAGGCTATCATAACCAGAACACACCATGGGGCTCCCCATATGGGGGAGGTTATGGTGGTCATGGTCATTATGGTCGTTACGGTCATCATGGCGGTTATGGTCGTCATCGTGGTTGGGGTCGTCATGGTAGTTATGGTGGTTATGGAGGTTATGGAGGTTATAATAATCAAGGTGGTTATGCTGGTTACCCAGGTGGATACATCAACCAAAACCCGAACAACAAAATCCTGAGTCCTCACTATGGTGGCAGCTTTGGGTATGGGGGCTACAGTGCTGGTGGAGGGTCTCCATTTTCTAACTCAGTTCGGGACATGAACAAGTTTCCCAGCTACAAATCCAGAGGGTTTGGGCGCAGTGCGTTCATGGCAGCAGATAGACAGACTATGACAGGAATGGCCTTGGGCTACGGGCTTGGAAGGTTCCCTCGCCCTCACTTCCCCTTCAAAAACTCCCAGGAGGAGTACTACTACAACAACTACATGCACCAGAAGTATGGTGTCAAGTCTACTGATACCAACGACTACAGCAGAGACTACAGATACATCCAACCACCTAAAAGCTATGATGCCCACATGGAGTCCTGCATGAATAGAACAGACCTTCTGTCTGCGGAGAATCAAAAGAAAAGCAACAAACCAGCCGCCACCAACAAGACAACTATGACGACTGTTGTCACCTCAGCTCCAGATACCGACACTGGCAGGAACAACAATAACAGTGTCGCAAAAAACTCCTCAACTTCTGCACCATCAACTCCCCACCTTATAAATCAAACCAAAGTCATTCCTACCACTCCTGTCGACAGCACTGAAAACGACGATGACACAGTTAGCATCATGGAGATTGGCTACCCTTCACTGATTGAACAGCTTAAAGTCAAGAAATGCTTGGAGCTTTACATGATTTACTCTGAAAGTTACTTGAAGAAAGAGACCGGAGGTGTGCAGGGACTGGAGACAAGCATGCGAGGGCTTTTAGCAGTGATCACCAGTGCTTTAGTGATGCTGCTGAATAGCAACATGCTAACGCTGCTCCATTAGCAATTAAAGTGACAGAGAAATACAGAAATGAGGTGTATGACACAACAGGGAATGTATTAAAGGAATGAAGTGCATGGGTGGAAAATGATGACTGTTTTTGGAAGTCTCTCTATTGTGTATGGATTTCTACTTTGAGTGTTTTGTATTTTCTTCAGGAAGTTTAGGCGTTGCATCCTCATTCATGTGCTCGACTGGCGCCACACAGCTGGCCGGCACACTGTGTCTCATGTTTGAAATATAAATTCAAGGAAAGGGAGAGGTAAGGCTAGAAAGGGAGAGCCACAGTGGTGCAACATATCGCTCTTCCCCCTTTCCTCCTCTGAGAGGGTGTCCATTAACTGCTCTAAGTGAGTTTGAAGGTGCAGAGGAAGCTGGCCTATTAAAGTCCATTTAGTAGATTTGATTTTACCGTCTCTGGTGAGACTCTGGGTCTGTTTTCATTCTGTAGGATAAAACCACACTGAGCTATAGAAATTATGAGTGCCACTACTCCTGCTCTTTTTCAGATTTTAAATTATTCATTTAGTAAATGAGACTGTTCAAGAGGAAAAAGCGTCTGAGAGGGTTAGCTGTGGAGCTACAACATGCTCTGTCATGGTGAAGAGCTGTGTAAATAAACTGCTTTGCACTAATGGAGATCTGCTTTAAAGGTAATATGATCATATTAACTTTGTAGGTGTTGGTGTTGTAAGACTGTCTAATTCAAGGATAGTTCAATGAACTGGAAAACAAGGAATAATGATCCAAAACTATCAAATAATACTCACTGTCTAATATCCGTTAACATTACTAACATCAGTGCTTTAATTGGAGAGGTTTTACACTGAGCATAACTGAGTATTGGTAATGAAATATTACACACTTACTCTTCATAGCATAAAGCATAACAGGACTTTCATCATATATGGTCCATTGAAATACAGGAAACCAAAACGGCAGATTATTACATCTGTTTTCAATAGTATGCATGTTGTTGTTCTAACACGCCTTAAATGACTGACTTTTAAATCGATGCAAAGCAAAAAACACCTTTCATGAATGTTTCTGTATGTTATCTAATGTTTTTCCCATGTGTACAACTTTTGTTTTATACAGCATGTTGTGTATTTTCTGATATTTTTTATATATTTGCCTCCCTCCTTTCTACTATCCAGTGTTTTGCCTCTTTCCTGTGATTGCAGAAGTGTTCTTAAAGTGTACTGATGTACTGTTTCTGAGCTGATTGAACCTCCAAAGCTAAATGAATGTTATCTAGCATTATCAGCTTAGTTTATTGTACTGCATGTAGGATTTGCACAATTTTTTAATCATGAAAACTCCTTCATAAAAAAACAAAAACACAATTTAAAGGTGCTCTCTGGAGTTTTAATTGCAATGAAACATATTCAATCATTTCCTACCTAATAGATCATTTTACACGTCACTATTCAAGCCTCCGGTTTTTATGTGAACATGTAGGATAATACATAACAACATACAATATACATTGAAACATAAGCTGTTATGGCTATCTATCTATGCATTAGTTAAATAAATGTGATTTACTAGTCCTTTAGAAACAACGCCACCTCTGTGTTGTGTTGAAATTCTCTCTTTGACTTTCCTTTCTTGATTTTTCAATTTAATACTCTCTTATTCTTCGTCTGCCTCCTCTACTCTGCTGCACAGCGATTAAAGAACCACAGGATCTAAAACCAAATGCAATTTATCCCCAAACTACCATCACAACAGACACATTTTGTTGTTTGACTCTTAACAATTTATGATCTACAGTGGTCAAAAACCCCACAGTGTACCTTTAATGTGTTGTAATATGTAGCCTGTATTATCCTGGAAGTTCTCCTGAGTGTTGACTCTACTATTTGCTCGTCTATCAAATAAACTTATCAACTTATCAATGTGAGTCTGTGAGTTTATTTTGACAGAAAACAAGTATTACATGAGTTTTGGTTAAGATCAGTTAAGAGTTTAACACATTTGTAATCAAACATTAAGTTAGATTAAAAAGGGATTTCACATCTAAATTTAGACTTTTAGGAGAAGATGAAAGGAGAAATAATGTCAATCCTGACATATTTCATTTTTGTGTTTATACAATGTTGTTTTTATGTATGTACCCAGAGGTGAGTCCCTCGGTGGAGAGAAGAAAAGGGAGAAATTGTGAAGAATTCAGAAGAAAACCTCCAATGAACTTTAATTTCTGCAGGATGTGATTCTTTATTCTTAAACTTTGTAAATGTTTAAGTATAGAAGCCAAGAACAGCCGTATTTGAAATAATTTAATTATTGATACATCTGATAATAATAATCATAATAATATCTAGTAATGAAATCTAATAGTTCATTTAATTATTTCACAATAATAACTAGTTGTGGTAACTTTATTTTATCCCCACATCTTGAGATCCAGAGCAAATGATCAAATTATATCAGGATAATGGATTAAAGATGGTTATTCTGTTGTTTACAGAATGAGAAGTTCATTCTGACTATTTTTCATCCTAAATTTGAAAGACGACAGGTTTCCAAAAATGTCGGTTTTGCAAAAAATTGAGTAGCTTAAAAAATAAATTTTAGTAATGAAAAGTCAAATGTGTTGTGGCAACGCCTTACATTATGCTTTGCATGAGGGATCAGCTGCTGTGTCATCACTTCTTTGTGTTGCATGAATATAAAAACACACTTTATCAGATGTTAAGATAAAAATCGTACTGCAGGAACAGGAAACATAAACACTAGTGTGATCAGCCACTGTGTTGTCATGATGATGAGATGTGATATAGCTGCAGGCTGATAAATGTCACCTGACAGGATGAGTCATGCAGCGCTCCCTCCTCCCTCCGACCTGCCCCGCCTTTAATATATTAAGTGCATCTAATGTAGACTGAAGAGAAACCACCAAACGTTTGAAGCATAATGTTATTAGACTGTTTTATGATACACAGCGAGGTGTTGATGGAAATTAATACCAGGACTTCATCATTATGGTTTTTCCACATCTTACATGCTGCTTTTCCACTAAAGAGGCCTCTTACATCATGCGTCGTAGTTTGAACATTATTACTATTGTCTTAAAAATCGAAATTGATCCTCTTATTTAATTCATCTGCAAAGGAAGATAATGTGATTTGACTGAAAGATTCAACACGGATGAAAAGTCCTTAAAGTGCTCTGAAAATTGGAGCTTCTACTATTAAATGACAATTACTGGGCAAACTCCATCTGCTGAGGAAGACTATGTGACGTGATTGAAAGCTCCAGAAAAGCGTCTAAATGGCCCTGACGTTGAAAATGCACATATAAATATATATTGGAACAGATCAGTATGTGTTTCAGCAGTTAACACCTGAATATGGAGACTAAAACACAACACAAATGTTTGTTCTAATTTTTAATTTATTTATACAACAATATTAAACAAGGAAGAACCGTTCGCATTTTAACAATCTACAAAAATGGCTAAAAAACACACAAATAAATTAGGTACAAGCATTGTGTTGATATGTAGAGCATAAATGATTAAGTTATGATCAAATATACTGTTAAATGGCATCATATGAAGTCTAAAGCTGCTCTTATACTTTTGGTCCTGACCTGTTTTCTTGAGGTAGACTTAACCTGATGACATGTCTTATTTATTCTTAGTTTATCTTCACAGATTCATCACCGTCATCAAATATCAGCACCGCCACAGTGACTAAACGTATAAAAAAACTGGCCATGACAACAAGAGGAATGGAAATGTGGGACACAATGGAGTCAGGCATTCATCAATTAAACGATCACATGATGTAAAGGTGTCAACGCTGGCATGTTGTAAAGGTCAGATGGGTCAAATTCCTCTTCCTATCCTCATAAAAGGGTCACTTAAGTGTCGACGAAACCGAATTCCATCATCCAAGGGTCATATTTTAGATGATATTTTCTTTAAACCAGTTGTTTGCTGTGAGGTTGTGGGGTTATTTCTCATCAGGGTTTAGTTGTGTCTGTTTTTGAGATGCCAGCTGTGTCTCCGGCTCTACATGACTGCCATCCAGTGGCCAATCAGCAGGGACATCAGAGAGCCAATCACAACGATGATGCTGTTGTAGATGGGCCCGCTGGACGCTCCGGTGTAGTACTCCATATCTCCAGAGCCCTCTGGTTCATAGCCAGGCCTCGGGCCGTAGCCACCACCGTAGCCGGCGCCATAGCGTGGGTATCCGTACCCTCCTCCATACCCTCCATACCCTCCATATCCTCCTCCAAAGCCTCCATATCCTCCTCCATACCCGTATCCAGGGCGACTCAGGGCTGACCCCAGCATTGATCCACCTATGGCCCCTGCTGCAGCTGCTCCAGCTACTTTTGCTGCACTGGGACCACTGCTCTGAGCTGGGAGCGGTCTGTAACCACCACCGCCGCCACCCCAGCCCCGGTTGTAGCCTCCTCCACCTCGGCCAAAGGAACCACCTCCACGACCACGACGGGCCTCAGAGCCGGGTAACAGTGTGGCTACGAGCAGCAGGCAGAGGACCACCGTGAGGGGGAGTTTCTGCAGCCCGGACATGATTTTTTATCCTGTAACAAGACAAAAGAGAGAAAAATGATGATAAATATTAGTTTGTAATTTGTTACTTGAAAGACATAAATTGTTGATTTTAGATTGAACCAGTTCATTAGCTGCATTATTCATTCATGCTCTGAAAAAGTAGTAAAATCAGTAACACCGCAGTGTAACAATACTTATAAATCAAAGTTTTATGTCTTAAAAATATCTTAAATACAAGCAAAAAATTATCTGCAAAATATATGTAGGTTATCAAAATATTCATTATTATGCAAAATGGACTTTCAGAAAGTCACATTACTAAATAAATGATAATATTGGTATATTTTTTTTGTTGAATTAACATAATTTTAATGTTGTGGCTGACTGATGTGTGTGAACCTTTACACTTACAGTAACTTAGGAACTATAACTGTGGTGGATTTGCTCAGACACATAACAGACAAGATGAGATGAGACCTTCTCACTGCAGCTTTAGTCCTGCCTGTGTGGTATTTTTACGTTGCTGACAAATCAAGAGCGGTACAGATCACGGCTCTTAATCCAGCTTTGAGGAAACTCATCTTACACAAGCAACGCTGTCATTGCTGCAACATAAATTCGACCCGCAGCTGACATGGGATCAGATAGCTTTCATAATCTGTAAGACCTTTAATTAGGATCTAGCAGATGCAGTTCTGGCTCTAGATCTGCGGACGAGACAGTCGGCATGAATGAGCACAACACTGATCTGTTTACCTACATAAGATAACAGTTTTTTCCACGTTAAACTATAAAAATACATAAAACAGTAAATAATAATGCAACTAAAAGGACAAGTTGTCTTTAATAGCCAAATTATTTGATTCAAATTTGGCAAAAATAACAAACCACAAATACATTTCTTGTGGTGAAGTTCTAAATGTTTTCTTCCATGCTGCTGACAGGATCATTCTTTCTTATAACAAATAATTACAATATAATAGTAATAACAGTTATATATAATAATAGCTGATGAACTATATCCTGGTGAGCAGCATGACATCATTTGCTCTGCCGTCAACAAACTGTACACACTAATCTGTCCTCTTAAAAGATGAGTTGAGCTATAATTACACGGGGTCACTTAGTTTGAGAATAATCCAATGACTCTCTGCTGCAGCGGTCCAGACCCACAAAGAAGATAAAGCGTTTCATTATAAGTTTCGATCCATATTTGGAACACTGATCTGCTTCCTAGTGTATTATTAATTATCCTTTCTAGATATATATAGATATATAGTTTGCTCAGCAGTGGACATAATAAATAACATTACATCCACAACTGGAGAAATAACTCACAAAAACAACCTTTCAACCTGCTGAACCCCAAAGAAAAACCTTCATATATAAATTTAGTCAATAAGACATCAGTAAATGGTGAAAACAGCTCCCTAGAGTGAAAAATAATGGCTTTAAATGTCTTATTTTGTCCAACTACTAAGTCCAAAAACCAAAGAAAAGTTAACTTTACAATGAGAGAAAAGCAGTAAATCCTCATATTGAAGAAGATGGAACCGTTAATTGTGGTCATTTTTGTTTAGAAAATGACTCAAACAATTAATCAATTAACAAAATAACAGATACATTTTCTCTCAATCCACCAAATAATCAATTGTTCTGGCTGTTCACATCTTAAACATCTAAGAAATGATTTTACACACTCACCTGTTGAGTGGCTGTACAGGAATTAAATGAAGCTGTGGAGCCGTTCAGATGATAATGTTTCTCACGACGATGACAGTTCAAAACCACTGAGTGAGTCCCAGCTGCTCTGACTCTTCTTCTTCTTCTTCTGTCTCTATGAAAGTATGTTTCAGGGCTAGTCTGTTATCCCTCAGACATCCTCAGTCACCTAAGAGTGGATCACTCTGTCTCACACCTGCTCATTGGCTGAGTGTGCAGTAAGCTGCTGTTCCACCGTCATAAATACCTGTGTGTGTCTGTGTGGGCGTATGTAAATTTGTGGGTGTTCCTAATTATGTCTGATTATTTAACCCGCCCGTCATTGAGGGAATAAACCAGAACACTCAACGACTTTTCCAGAAGCTTCAACCGACTATGACTAATGGAAAATCTTGTCAGTTTGAGTAAGTTGTGGTATTATATCATTTTAAATTATACAACAAGATTTAAACATCATTACGTAAAATGTCAGGCTTTTTTTTTCTAAACCTGGGTGAGAGTGAAGGAGATTACATATATAAATATATGTACATATTTTCCCAAGATAACATTTTTATTAAATAACAATCATCGTACGAAAAAAAACTACATTTTCCAAGTTGTAACATCAGTTTTTAACATCTCAAAGACTAAAATTCATTCGTTATTTTGTATAAGAAACCATACAAAAGCAGGCAAGTCTCAAGAGTCACTGAAAATATAACATGCACACTCTCAAGAGTCACATACACACGCACAGTCATGTGGACTCAGTTCAGCGTGGACTGTACAGCGATGGAAATGTTGAACTGTACGTGCACACACACACACACACACAGACACAAGCGGACGTATCGCAAAGCGCTGTACACGTGGAGGCAAAACTGTGCCGCTTCTGAAAACACTCGTTCACACATTTACAACATTCTTCTCTATCAAAGATCAACCGTCAGCATGATTCACAGTCTTGTGGGATTTCACTCATGTGTTGTGCTTTTTGCGTCGTTTATAAGAAAAGAAGAAGAAAAAAAACAACACCAACAAAAAAAACAACAAATATGAATATTGTTACATTTTTTGTACAATCAGTATAACGTCCGACACGTATCAGGAGTCACTGTGTGAAGGATGTTGATCATCTATCGAACAGTATTTTACTGTGCTTTTAAAATCTCAACATGACATCTTGTCATCTTTATAAGGCGAATACTGCACAGAACAGAAAGATAAGATGATACACGAGAAAACCACAACAGCTCAGAAGTCTTGAATTGTTTTGTGGTGGATTTTTTTTTCTTTCTTTTAAAGGAATAGTTGAATATTTTGGGATTTCTTGCTCTTGATGCTTTCTTGATCAATACCACTCTAATATTTGTACATTAGTTTATCTGAACACAAAGACAGGAAACAAAGGTCACAAAATCCACCTGTCAGAGTCTCTGCTGGAAAACTCCCAGATCCGACACGACATAAGGAAGTTATCTCGCCAAATCAAGAAATAGTCATAAACTAAGTAAAACCACAATTTTAGGTTTTAATATTTTTTTTTAATGGATTAAACAAACAAGACATAACGTGTTAATCTGTGAGCTTCAGAGGAGCTGGTAGGCAGATTTTGTTATTTCTGGACAGAGTCAGGCTGTTTCCTGTCTTTATGCTTTATCTAATCAAATATCGAGTGCATTTCAAACTCCGCCTAGATGTTTTATAAGAGGTTCAACTTAGGTGATCTCCAAGTGGAGTCAGATTTGCCTGAAAGGGTTCATTCCTTGTCATAATTATATACGCAGTTATTCTGTGATTATGTCTGCTGTTGACATCAAGGTTTGTGTTGTTTTTGTTTGTTTTTTTTATCCTGTTTATTTCTATATAAGTTGTTTTAATGTTTTAGTGACCTACATCATGTGATTGTGGCTCCCCCTGCTGGGACAGACCTGTCAGTTGTGTAATTAACCTCATCTGTGTCTATTGATTGTAAAATTACCAATATACATGCTGGCGTCTTGCCTGAAACATCTGTGTGGCAATTAAAAAAGTCAATTTGGTGTGCTGTCCTAGTCTTTCTTTTTCTTCTTCATATCTATCACACAAACCTGAGTGTGTTATCAGTCTTCTCATCTAACTCTCGGCAAGAATGTGAATAAATGTGTTTCCCAAAAATGTCGAACTATTCCTTTAACTTCAATCATAAAATGTCTTTAACATTCAGTTTGCCAACAGAAGACAATCGTTGAGACATTTGTCAACCAAACAACATAATCGGCCTTCAATAATCTCTGCAGTGAACATAGAGGGGGTCAATTTAATTCCTTCAATTTAAATATTTTCAAATTTTCAAACAGCAGGAACCGTAAAGGCACCCAGTGCACTATGGGAGCTTTTGAAGCCTTTGTGCTCGAAGTCTAAAATTTTCTACACAGTAAAAACTTTCAAAAATGTGATTGCAGTTTATGTCTTTGTGCTTGTAGAAACCTTTTAACAGGCACTTTACTAAGACTGCATCACATCATGTTTGTGCTTTTGACTGATTTTAAGTATTCGCTTGTAATCTGGAGGGTTGACGAGACACAGGACGTCACATTTTAGGCTCATTCTGCGCAGCACCACAAAAAACGGTCAGGATTACTCAACAGAAGAGGAATGAATATCTTTCTGTGCTTACTGGACTGGGTGAAAGAGAGAAGCAGTAGAAAGACGAGGAGAGAGAGAGAGAGAGAGGCAGCAGATGTGCCGGAATAAAGGACTTCATTTTAGTCGTCGGGGTAAGCACAGTGTGACATGCGAAAGTTTTGTCTGTAAGTTGTCTGGATGGTTTGTCAAGTGTGTTTTTGTTAAGATAATCGCTGAAACACATACACGGGTTTCCTTGTCAGCTGATTCTTGGTCACAGATGGATGGGGGTTATGAAGGAGTCTGGGAGAAGGCGGTTTTGACAGTTTAACTTTTGACGGAGGGAATCCTCTTCCTTTGAGCGGATCACATACACGCTGCCCCCTCTGGAAGACAGCCAAGCTGCTTCTCTATTATACACCGAAGGGAGTAATACCTGCGAGCACAAGCAGACACACAGAGAAAGATCAAACGTCTGAGTGGGCGAAGATACGTTTTGTAATAATTTTAGAGCTGCAACGATTAGTAGATTGAAAGAAAATTAACCGCCAATTATTTTGATAATTGATTAATTGTAAAGTCATTTTTATGAAAAAAAAGCCAAAATTCTCTGGTTGCAGCCTCTTAAATGTGAATATTTATTGGTTTCTTTAGTCCTCTATGACAATAAACTGAATATCTTTGGGTTGTGGACTGTCAGTCGGGACAAAACAAGACATTTTAAGTTGAATCTTGGGCTTTGAGACCATTTTCTTACATTTTATAGACTTATCTTATTGAATAATTGATAAAATAATCATCAGAATAGTTTATAATGAAAATAATAGTAAGTTGCAGCCCAAAATAACTGCAATACTATATATTAATGAATACTTTAAAATACTATAATACTAATAACTGTAAACTTCTGTATGATAATTTATGTGAGCTGATGAAAGTTGATGTGAGTTGAATCTTTAGTCATTAAAGCCAAACAAATCTGGTGCTTTGAGGTAGATTATAAAACTTGTCGAACCTTCTCCTGAGTTTCTGCACCTCTCTGTCCTCCTCTTCCTTCAGTTTGGTGATGAAGCTCTGCAGGACGGGCATCTCAAACTTGATATACTGCGCCACCTGGTGGAATGAAAGGGAAGTGTTATGACAAAGCACAAAGAGAAAGAGGGGAGTCGTGTGATCCAGTACGGCTGACGTGTGAAGCTGAGTGCAGTGATTTACATCATATGTGACTTCCTCTCCCAGATCCTCTTCCATGAGGAAGACTTTGCAGACCTGCTCACATGGACCCTGCATTATTCTGAGCACCAGAGGATAGTCGCTACGCTTCAGTTTCACACGCTCTGAAACATTAAAACAGCCACAAATGCATTTATTAACAGATCAGAAAGGACACATTACACATATATACAGTATTTTATGTGTGCTATATTATACATAACACTAAAAAACACTCACCTCCACTTGCATGGACGAGGTAGAGAGCAAAATCATCTGGGCTGTTTTCAATTTTAAATTTGTTGAGAAGAACTCGCAGCACCTGAGGAGTTCTCATGCAGCTGTTGATCCGAACATTAGTCACTGAGCCGTAAGCAGGAGTGAAAACAGCCGTCTGAAAGATAAAAAACATTAAAACATGAATTTAGTGTCCCGTATAACATTTGCGTACATGTTATTTGTAACTCAGTTTAAGACAATAGAATAAGAAAGCTTCCAAAACTAGCAAATGTATGATCAGATGAATTATCTGAAATTTATTGTAAATGTAGAAAATGTGCATAATTCACAATATTTTCAGGGAGTCATGGACGGACAGGTGGAGGTTTTATCACCTTATGGTTGTAGAAATGTCCGTTGATGGAGAAGCGATGTCTTCGTATCTTCCTCTGGTCGCTCGGTGACCGTCGCTGGCCACGTCTTAAAACCCCGGCGTCACTCTTTGTCCTGAGGAGCTGAGCTGAGCTCTCGCTGTCTTCTGTTTAAATCAATTTAAATTCTGTTAGCTTTTATTTAATGGTTATTATTCAGTGTCACATAAATATAACTTTTAAAAGGTTGCCCTACCTTTAAATTAAGGACTTACATTACTGACTCTAGCTAAGCGAGTGCTCTGTTTTTGTGCTTGCAATTGTTTTTAAAAATAGGTGCTACGCTTTTAAAAGGTGGCTGTCTCGATGCTGAATTTAATAACATTATCGAAGTGAACATAACCTGCACAGAACTGGGAAGAAAACTGGTATTTCTAATGTTCAGGTGAAGACAGGATGATGCTAATATGAGTGAAAAATGTGGTGCTCGTATCACCTTTTTCAAACCTTGAAATCACAAGTTTATGCTTTTATTTCAGCTAAGGAAATAATACATTGTGACAAACTAAACATAAGGCTTTACAGTAAATCTTTGCTCATGAGAAGCATTTTGAAGAAATTTAATCAGAGATTTGATCCATACTCTGATTTTATCGCCCAATATTCCTTTTTTTCTTTCTTTTTTCTTTACAACTGATGAAACAACTCAAATAAAACATATTAAATGATTGAAATGACTGAATCCATATCATAGCTATGGGAGAATTAAATGTCTCTATACTGTCGATAAAGCCGCTCACCTTCTGCTTGTTCTTCCATCACGCCGTTGTTCTCTGGTTGGCTGTCGGGTGGCGTCACTTCCACTGCGGGTGGACTCTGCTGCTGCGTCGTCTGTTGACCGTCTGTGCCGTTTGGGGAACTTCAAAAACGCAAAGAGATAGAGAGAACAGAAGTCAGTGAAGGAAGGAGCGAAGTGGCGAACAACAAAAAACTATAAAGAATAGAGCAGAAAATATTTAGAAGATGTAATTGTTACTTAGTTTCATGACATTTTTTGTAAATGTAAAATAATTTGATTGTACATTACGTGAGTAATAATGTCAACAGTATTAGAAGAAGTTGGATCTTTGTTTAACCACTTATATGTCTTACATGTACGTCACATCCCTGTCAGTTAGTTTCAACTTGTTAAAGCTGTTCCCTTTTTGTCAAAGCAGCTTTTCTGTGTCAGAGATTTGCTGCTCTCTTTAACCCTTTAGGTAATTTTGCTTTGATGTAGCAGCATTATTAGTATGGATGATTTGGCCTCTTTGGACCTCTTGGTTTAAGAGACTGTCTATATGTTGTGTGCGTTATCAAAACCTGGCAGCCAGATGTGTTTGGTTGCCGCTTACTGGCACCCAACCTACTAAAAAGCACCTTTACAGCTGTGGTTGTAAAGAGGATTTTGTTATTTCCCTTTTCATTAAGTGATTCTGTCTATTTCCTGGAAGTTATGCAAGTCCTGAGACACCCAAATGTCAGCTGCATTGCCTGTATGGTCTTTTACTCCATGGAACAAGAATGGCTTTATCTGATGAATGAGATTACTGAGCTGAAAACGGGGCTTGAAGCCTATTGAGACAAATTGATCTGCTGTAGCTTGAAGTGAAATAGAAAGCTGTGGATTGTGCTGAGACGTTGACTTTTATCTATGGACTGCCAATTGGTATTCAAAGGATTTAACAAACTGTGGAAATCAAGTGTTTAAGTCTTCAGAGGAATTTAATCTGAGACGTGAAACAATGTGAACAAAAATTAAAGACAGAAGCCGTTTCTCATCACGCAAACTAGACGTGATCTATATCTGACCCCCAGCTGACCTGACTATGCGCCACTGTTTCCGGTCAGCGAGGTGTAACTGGATCTGTGTGGACCTCTTACCCTTGACTGTCCAGATTGCAACCTGAGTGCCAGGATGTAGAGGAGGGCGGCGGTCGAATTCGTTCGTGGTCATCCTGCATCTGAAGCCTGATTGGTCGACGCAGGCCCCAGAAGATATTCAGCAGGCCTTCGACGATCAGTTCCCCCTCTTCCTGTTAGGAGAGAGGAGCTGTGATCAATACGCACACATACACACACACATAAAAAAATACACGCAATGGTTATTACCCCTTTGGGCATCAGTGTTAATGGTTTGGTGTATTGAGTTGCAAATGACTGCGAAAGTAAAAGCAGCAGACAGACAGTAGTGGAGACATTCAGACACACACGCACACACCCACCTCTCTGTTCCTGAGCTGTAGGTTCTGTCCTTCATAGTAGAGGTTGTACGTTTTAAGATGCGAGAGGATGGTTGCCCTGGAGACGGAGATGTTGAATTACTGTTAGAGATAATCCTCAAAAAAATCTCTGCAAAGCTGAATGCTTGACTTAGGAAGGTGCAACTTGAAAACAACGAGAAGAACTGCTGGAATATTTATTAAATCTCAATATTTCGGTTTATCCGACCTTCATCGGGTATATCGGCAGCATCACCACACTTTCTTATATATATGTTTCAGTTTTATATATGTAGCCTCAATCATCCAATCAGAGGACTATAGAAATGAGTTTAACTAACCTCAAGCATATGTGTCACCATCTGGGTCCAGTCAGAAAAAAAGCACCACAGAGACTAGAAAAATACAAAATGAGCTCTGTCCTCTAATTGGATGATTGAAGCAGCTTCTATGTATATATATGGAACTGTTATGATGCTGATAATAAACCTGATGAGGGTCGGACAGACTGAAACATTGTGATTTGATAAATATTCCAGCAGTAAGTGAGACAGTGTGCAGGAGGAGATAACACTTAAAAGGAACATACCACTGATATCACATGATTTTAATCCAACTAATTGAAAACCATGTACAGACGACATTACTGCTGAAGTTTTTAGATTGATGTCCTGCTGTCCAGGCATCCCTCTAAATCTGTTTATTTCAGTTTTAAAATCAACTTACAGACACTCCAACACAGTGACTGAACATATTATTTTATCTATTTTTATCATGATTATTATGTGGCGAAGCAGTGGGGGATTGTTTTAGAAACACTGGTGGTGCATTCAAAGTGCTGGTCAGAAACATTATAGACTGAGTTACTATATAACTAAAGATAAATATTGCATTAAAATTAAGCAAATAACTACCAAATTCCTACCCTTATCATGACATCCATGTAGGGATAGGGGATATTGTTGGCATCATTAGCACAATTTTCTGATATCGATATAAAGTATATGACAATATGACAAATGTATATAAAATCACATATAAAATGATCGAACTGCTCTTCAAAGTGACAGGTTCTCACAAATTCTTCATATGAGTAAAACTAAGAAATGTATAATTACATTTGTTCGATTTTTATTACGAATTATCTGGACTGATTTATTCGGACAACAGAAACTTGTAGGATTATAACATTATATTAAATTACACTGATTCCAGAGACTTCAGGGCTTAGACGTCATCAAAAACCTGAAGTACATCCCTCCAAAACAAAAGCATGTTCAGTACAAGAGCTTTACAGGAGTTTTTTTAATATAATAAAATCATATAATCAAGATTAGATTCTCCTTTAAGACAATAAATGATAATATAGATTTATTACGGCTCCATGTTTCCATTTTGGGCTTCATTTTCTAACAACTTACCTTGAGAAGCTGCCACCTTTTGACAGCATCAAGTGTTAAAAAGATTACAAACTGGTCATGTAAGTAAAAATATGTAAGTAGTTAACAAACTAGAACCTATAAAACCACCAGCGTTGTGCTTTAATGTCTCTATTTTAACCACACGCAGCAAAGGTTAATAAAGGGCAAATGTCTCTTTTTACCAAGTCAGGATTGTTTTAATAAATTAAACTAAATGGCATTTGTTTATTTTTTTAATACACATCCATGTTAGTATTTAATTCTTACTTGCTGATGAACTTGTTCTCTCCAATCTGAACCCCGTCTTGTATATCATCCATTCTCAGTAAGCATGAGAGGGGCTGAGAGACAAAGAGACAACACACACAGAGTTAATCATTTTCATCCATCTGATTCAGTCTCATGACTCCTCATGACCAGCATGAAGAGGTCAGCCTGGAGAAGAAGGAAAGTGACTGCAGGAAGAAGAGGAGGAGCAGGAGGAGGAGGTGGTAATGCTCCAGTAAACAGCAGATCATATCTACTACTATTTCCTTCAAGATCGTCTGATAGTAAACAGTTAAACCAACACTACGTCTGTCTACACAATCAAAACATTTGGTGTGTGTGTGTGTGTGTGTGTGATGGAGTGAGACAGCTGTTGCCCCACTCCCTCTTCCTCCTTCGTCTATATTTTTTCCGTTCTTGTCACTCTTTAATTCTCTCCTCATGTGTTCCCCTCTCTCTCTTTTACACACGCGCACACACACACACACACACACACACACACACAAACGTAGGCACACATGCAGCTGTTTTAAATGGCGTTCTGCCACTTACGCCTTCCTTTCCCTCGTAGCTGAAGTGAGTGTGTGTGTGTGTTTGTCGTTTGTCTTTGTGTGACTACAGAAGGGGGCAGAACAGAAGCCCCCGGAAAGAGACGAACAGGTGCAGCGCACATGTGCCACCCACTGAGCCAAATTATTTCAGCTACTTAAACATTTATCTCCGAGCACGCTATGAGCAGCACACTTCATAAAAGCACTTATCGATAGTATGCATATATTTACAAACAGGAAATCTCTCTGGACGTATAGTTAAAGAGTTAAAGACGTGTCACGACTCACCCGAGAGGATTCATCTTAAACTCTTGAAGCAAATGTCTAAACATTTTTACTTCCTGAAAGACTGAAACTAATCGCTTTTCTCTCTTTCTCTGTATCCCCCGCTTTCACACACAAAAACTGGACCCATACCAATGTGTTTGCACATTTAGCTCCTCAACTATGAATATTAAATATTTCTGCTGATTGTTTTTAAACACAGGCTATGAATTTTTATATAACCTTCATTTAATCGGGTAATTTCACTGAGGTCAAGAGAGTACAGCAGAGAGCAAGAAAAGAAACATAGCCAGGCAAATAAAAGCACATACAGCAAACAAACAAAAATATAAAAAAATTAAAATAGATTTGAGGTTAAAGGTTTAAAAGCTTGTAGATCAATAAATTCAAGTTTTGAAGTCCTCTGTGATTTATTCCATTTACGAAGTGGAAGACGGTCTTCCCAAGTTCAGTATTTTTCAATGGCATAAAAAAGTTTTAGAATTTTACCATGCTAATGTCACAGCTCTGTGGATCGCCATGTTGGTCGGTTGGTTAATCAACTATTTTAGTCCGGACTGAAAGATCTAAACAGCTCTTGATATGATTTTTTTTTGTGAAAGCGTTTAGTTTGTAGAAGATGAATCCTTATGATGTTGGTGGTCTTCTGATCTTTAGTGGCACCAGCAGGTCAAAGACTACTGGCTGGATTAGCATCAAAACAACAAGAACACTTTGGTTTATCACCAGATATCTGCAAAGCTATTGACAGTTAATTTACTGCTATTTAGCTAATGTTAGCATGTTAACAAGCTAAACTAAATCAGCATGTTAGCACACTGTTATTACTTTACAACAGTAATATAAGGTCACCAATGTATCATAACATTCATTATAATGGATCAAACAACTCAAGCAAGTTTCAGTTTTCATATTGTATGGAAATGAATAGAAACTAATGTCAACTTTGAAGTAGAAAGTAGACAAAACATCCACATTTCTAAGAGCGAGTAGCATAAATGTGCAACATGGTTAGTTGTGATAAAAAAAAAAAGTGATTTGTGGTAGATGCGTTATATCACCAGTATGACCCTTTAAATCTGTGTTTACTAGTTGAAAGTCTTTCTTAAACCACAGTTTCACTTTGATTTTTAATATTAGTTTTAGCTCATAACACAGTTAGTGCCTCGATAATACAGCGACTAAAGAAGCATTAATAGAGAAACAAATCCACCATTTAAGTACAGTATAGATGTCTGTTGCAAGACTACAAGAGAGCTTACCGTAGTGAAGACTTTGTGATCGTGTTCAGTCACCAGAGCGACGGAGCTGCAGATGTAACACACACACACAAGAGATCGAAAGGTTAAGACAGGTAGACTGTATGTATCCGCAGGTTACCAACAGCTTTTATGTCCTCCAGGTGTCTATTTCAAAACGGCCTATAGGGTCTTTTCCTTGTGAGTAGGACAGCGAACAGACAAGGAAGAGCGGGGGCGTTTAAAGGAAGTGCTCCCCTTCCGTTAAATCACTTCCTCCTTTACTCAGTCAGTCACACAGGAAACTGACACTCACCCTTATACGGCTGAAACTTCCTCAATTCAGGCAACAGCAGCACTGATGAGTTATCGTGCAAAGTTTACAAACACACACACACGCACAAAAAAACGGATAAGACCAACACATAAACTGCTTTACACCATCAAGGCTCAAGATCAGACACATGCCGACAGTTTATAGTGTAAACAAAGACACAAGCTGACAAGCCAAGTCACACAAAAGACTTAAACACGCAGTGCTGATATCTAACCTGTGGCTGTCAATCTCTGAGACAGATGTGTTCAGTTATTGTGGGTGAATTAAATATTAAAACACCAATCAACCCGACGCCGTAAGGTCTATCAATATTTCAACACCTATATTAGGTCCTATCAAGCGTTCAAAGGCTCGCCGTTGACCTACACAATGGGAATCATTAGTCTTTAATAGAGCGGTCTTGGTCAAAGCCGGCTGTTTATGTGTGATGCCAGCAGTCGGCTGTCAAACCGAAGACAATGTTGTAACAGTCTGGCAAGTCACAAGACCTGTGTAAACCTTTACGTCAACTAAATTGCCATCTGATAAACCAAATTGATCCTTTTTCTCTTCTCTTCTCTGATGTTACCTCCTCCAGGCTCCTCCTGAAATACAGATCAAATGGGACAGTTAACCTTTAAAAAGCTGCTGCGACAGTGTTACACACGCTAATGTGATGAAATGTGGACACTGTTGTTGTGGCGTTATTAAAAGGTTTTCTTCTGCTCAAGAGTTTTCTTGACTCACAGGACAGAGCTGGGAGATATCATCATGGATATTTGGGCTGCAGCTAACAATTATTAGCATTGTTATTCTCTCGTTTAACCGTTTGGTCTACAAAATGTAAGATAATAGTGGAAAAATGCCTATTACATATTCTTAAAGCTCAATGTGATGTCTTGAAATTGCTGGTTTTTGTCTGAGCAACAGTTTAAAATCCAAAAATACTCAGTTTATTGTCACATACGACAAAGAAAAGCAGCAAATCGTCACAATCAAGAAGCTGGAAACAATCAATGTTTGGCTTTTTTGCTAGAAAGAACCACTTAAACAAATCCCTTACTTATCATAATAGTTGCCGATTAATTTCCTGTCGATCAGCTAATCAATTAGTTGTTTCAGCCTTTAATTAATATACAATACACCCGACCGTACCTTTATCAATACCTTACTTGGAGGAATATATAAACACCATTTAACAGAATAAACCAGAGTTAAATGTCAACTTAACACAAGCAGCTGAGCGAGATGGCAAGATTGAAAATTAAAGCAGGAAGTATATCTACAAAAATCTATATCTGACATCGGAAGCTGACTTTCGGTTTCGGTTTTTGATGGATGATAGCAAAAAGAGTTTCAGTATCCTGCCATATAGTTACATGATACAAGTGTTTAAACCTACTTGACAGTAAAACAGTGAAATAAACACTGTATTTCTGGGCCATCACATCCACTTTAATAAACACGGATATTAAATCTAAACAGGGTTTGACAGAGATTATCTGTCAAATCATCTGTTTGGATTTAATATTGTGCAAAAGCACCAATATTTACTTATGTATACTTCTTTTTGTCAGTGATATTAAACACTATTGGAGCAGAGCGTGTTACCATTCAATAGAAAACCCTCCAAAAGACACCAAAACTGGACTTGCATGGTTACCAAAACACAAAGTCAACACAAACTTAACCAGTATTTGACATTTTTGTACACAATGTTCATTACTTCTCAGGATTAAAGCCTGAAATTGTGAAATTGGGACTTTTTTTAACCAAAACAGTGATATCTGTTGTACTAGAGGACCTCATCTCTGTGGAAACAGTCAGTATGACATTCAGACTGCAGACAACTCGCTCTGCTTTGTGTTTTGAAGCCAACAGCAGCATATAAATGCAGCCACACTGACCCACAGCTGACCCAGTCCTGTTTTCAGATCTTTTTCTGTATCGGACAAACAGCCCAAATGTAGATCTCATTGACTCCCTGAATTCCCCTTTGGCTCATTACAATGTCAACCAGTCCTCGGTCTCCATGTCTCTCCCTCCCCCCCACCACCTCCCTCCTCCTCTTCTTTCTCTGTATCTTCAGCTGGTCGATGTTTCATACCACAGTAACTCTGCTTGTTAGTAGCCGTCCAATTTTTTCTGATTAGGAAATTCTTTCCTCTCTGCTGTCTGTCTGGTTTTCCCGTTTGACTCCTCTCCTCTGTCTCCTTTCCTCCGTGTTCCCTTGTGAAAGAGTAAAAAAAAAAAAAGCTATCCACTATGCTATTAAAACTCATGACCGCAACTTCCTGACTTTACCCCATGCTCTCTTCCCCCTCTACTCTCTCATTGACACACACACATGCATGCTTGTTTTCTGCCCTCTTGCCCCCATTGCCTCTGAACCTCCTCTTGTCCTTTTCCAAGAAGATGAATGGCTCCAAAACCTCCACCTCCTTTCAAACTCACCCTCAAGCCTCCACGTTACTACTGCTTCTGCCTCGCTATTGTCACCATTGTCATAACAACAACCGAAAACATCTGAGCTCCAGAAAACTAACCCAGGAGCACCGAGCCAAAAATAGTATGTGTGTGTTTGTTTCTTCTGCTTCTTGTTAAGACATATTGGGGCTGTCAAAAGCCTTGCCAGACATGATTTTAAATCTAAATCTGTTTCCCAGATTTCCCAGGTCATGCTGAAACTATTTTTGCCCCTTAGTTACTGGATATTTTATTTGCTGTTTGCTTGTTTTATCAGTTGCTGGTTTATTATTTCGTACATGTTGCTAACACTAACGCAGTCTAATACAACAGCTCTGTGATTAAATGCTATCTTCATACAAGGTTATAATGTTCTGCTTTTTTTATAAAGAGGTACTGATTGAACTTTAGAGGCTGTAGTTTCAAATGCAGTTGTTTCTAGTATCTTGTCCCCCTCTTTAATTAATAAGGATTGACTAAATATTAGAAAAATCCCCCCAAAAAATAACCACAAAGTTTAATCTGCACCCCTAGAGTTTCAACAAAAAGTGAACATCATAACCTTAGTGAAAGCAGGATTTATTGCAGGGCTCTTGTATTACTTTTAGCCAGGAGTGTTTAATAAAGTGGGTGTAGATTACCAAACATTAGGAATTCACTTTTTTGGCAGATGGTCTACTCTGCACTAAAGCACTGCCTCCGTCTAGCCAGGCTTGTATGAGCTGACAGGAATCTGAACTGCTTGTTATGTAACCCTGTTTTACTAATACATAGCTACATATATATTTATATATACTCCCATGTTGAGACCAAACGTGATCAACTGTGGATTTTACATCCATTTCTGGTCATGATTTTAGATTGGACCGTCATATAAAGTGCTTTGGAGCATACCCGGTATCACTGCTTGTGAATAAAAAATGCGCCAAATATCTCTAAAATGTGATATTTTTAGTCCGTTTGGGTGGCGTTTATGCCTTTATAAACGGGATAACTGTTGCTGTGTCACGTTTTGTGTTGTCAAAAACATATATAAGCTTAATTTTGTACAAAACAATCACGCTATCGTCTCATCAATCCACAGACATCATCATGATCAGCCTACTTAGCTACAACGCCGCTCCTGTCTCATTCCTGCCGAGTTTAAGAGCTCTTCTCTCGGCTTACCAAAACCGGGGACGCAGGCTCTCCGGTTCTCCTCCTCCACCACCACCACTTCCTCCTTGTCCTCCTTTTTTTCCTCCTCCCCGTTGAGTCTGAACTGCCCGTTAACGGTAAACTCCTCGGTCTCCTGCTCTCCTGCCGTTGGCAACAATCACTGGGGCGCGTGCATCCAGAAGCTGGTCTGAGGAGGCGGAGGAGAGCGCGAGGGGTCCATCTGTTGTGGCGGAGCTCGCGGCGCAGCGGCCCCGGCTGAGAGCCAATCAGAGAGCGACCCTGACGCCCCTTTGTTCGCGCTGCGTGCGGAGATGAATGAACTCACGGAAACAATAGAGACCCCAACACAATCAGACCGGTGAATAAAGAAGCTCTCGGTATTATTCAATGGAGACTAAATTCACTAAAACTACATATACTAATTAAAACTACAACTTAATGTTTAAACTTAAACTCTGTCGAACCATTTATAACTTAAAACTGCAGCTTAGTAACGTTCATCATTTAATGTGTGGGATGTATGGAAGCTCAGTTCTGCCAGGAAAAAAAAATACTCATGGTAAATTAAAATTGACACACTTGAGGGAAACTTTGGTATTTTCAACCTGGACCCTATTTTCCCCATGTTTTTGAGTCTAAGTGAGTAATGGGGACATATTTTGAAATTGGTCCAGTATTGTGTGAGTGCGCTCCAGCAGCAGCTGCGAAACAGCTGTAATGTAATCCGACAGGGCAATAGCACCCCATCAATGGACATCCACTAAAAGTGCTTGTCTTTGTCTCTGACGAGCTCAGATTGTTATTACAAAGTGTCTGAGAACATTATGGAAAGGACCATACAGAGAAATAAAATGTTTTTCTTTACCTTTCGCTTGATCCTTTCCATTTGCCATTCTGTCTAACCAAGTCTCATTCAAGGAGAGAGTCTCTCGCAAGAATTGAACTGTTGCTGAAATCAGCTATATTGTCTGTTCGTGGCTGCTGGCTGCAGCGCTCTTGCTCAATACTGGACCAATTTAAAATAAATAAATAAATAATAATAATAATAATAATTAAAAAAAAGTCCCCATTAGTCACTAAGACACAAAAACCTATGGTTCAGGTTTTTTTTTTTGAGAAATTACAGTCAAAATTATGGGATAGGAAAGTTGGACATAATTTTTAGTTTGCATCTCAATTGTGACTTAGCATGAGCAGGCTACTTCTATATTGATGACAAAACCAGAGCTCTAAACAAACAAACCAACATGAGTTAATATACAGTACCAGTCAAAAGTTTAGACACACCTTTCTATTCCCTCAAATGAGAAAGTGTGTCCAAACATTTGACTGGTACTGTACATACATTTTAAAAGAGGGTTGTTGCAGCTGCCAGTAACAGCAGAACAATATAATCCAGAAAATGTGAGTTGTAATTTGTCTATATATCGAAGTAAAAACAGAAATTTCATATAAAGCAGAAGCCACGGAGCTTTGTAGCTGATGGGAAGCTTGTGTCTTTACAGAAAAATGAATTTGACCTGATCCTATTGCCCTACAAGAAATTTAACTTCAGGGGTCTATAATATTTGGTCAACCCATGAAGTTTCACAGAATACGACTTGATTTTGGTGCAACATCGGCACAGACGCCATAGAGACGAGAGAGATAGAGATGGAAATAAGTTTACAAAACCTAAAAACCTTGTTTGTTTTGATTTACCTTGTGGAAAAATGAAGACAAAAGACTGCATTCATTCTGTAACATCTTATTAAATAGTTTTAGGAACAAAGAATAAAACATTTTGTTGCTACAATTAGTTTACACAATTTATCTTCCAGGATGTTTAGCAAACTTTACTCCATTAAATATACATTTATTTTTTTTGTTTTTACATCTATTTAAAATTTCTCAGCTCGTTCTTTGATTTATACTGGTAATGTGTTAACATGGACAGAAAGCAATGTTAGAGTAAAAAAATACAATATGAAAAAGGTCCTAACAAACAAACCAAATGATTCCACCAAACCACAGATTTAAAATAGGATCAAAATGTATTTACTTTTTAAATAAAAGTACAACAAAATGGTGCGTTTTCCAGCATGATTTAAGATTAAAAGTTATAATTTGTTTCTTACAAATATTTGCTTGCAAAAACATAAAAATGATGTATAAAAAAAACAAAAACATTTAAAAAGATAAAACACTTAATACACAAAAGTATATTCTTCAGGTAGCACCCCCTTCAAAATAACTGAAAGGGATAGATGTCTTTGTGTTACACCCTATGGCCACCTTCTTAAGAGCCATCTGTTGTTTAAAATTGACTCAGATGTAATTCAAGCCAATAAACCATCAAGAGTCTTGTGTTGTGAAAAATTTTGTTAAGTGGACCAATTCTGTCAGAACTATGAGAAAAACATGCGTTAAGGGGCCCACAAATGAAAGAAAATGATTTTAAAAAATCCAATCAGGAGGACGATGCTTGTAAGCACAGATTAAGACCTCCGATGCTCATCTTGCCGTGAGGTGATGAGGCAGGTTTCTATGACAACTTCACTCAGCTGCCAATGACCAACCAATGACGGCTCTTAACAAGGTGGCCAGCGTTAGTCTTCTCCTGCATTCAGAAACATCAACAGTAAGAATTCCCGGGGAGGAAAACAGGTACACTAAACATGAGAGGACACCAATATATATTTTCACTGCAGGACTGGGGGGGGAGGGGCAAGGGGGAAAAAAACAAAGTGAGGAGAGAAGATGTGTTGGGAGAAGTAAGTGCTGGTTGCATGAACATGATATGACAAAACAAGGTCAGACCACTGTGCATGTGATTATTACAAGTGCAGGCTATGTACTAAAAAATTTTACTACGAGGGGTGCCGAAAATGATCAATCCGCATAGTCCTCCTCTAAGAGGGAAGACCTTGACTCCTGGATCAAGGTATCAGCTGACGTGACATGTAAGCACAACTGCTAATATAAACTTTGTAACACTGCTTCTACAGCTATCCCGCCGCCAGTCCTGAGCACAGCCACAACATTTAGACAAGGATTTTGAGGTTTTAGATTTGAGGTTCTGCACACATCAGTGGTCACTACAGTAGCTAGCCAGGGTCATTGACGACAAAAGGCCCAAAAAGTATTCAGTATCCAAGTGTTTCAGCCACTTGTTTTAAGGTCAACAAACAACAACTGTTCATATTTAACTATGAATCTGGATGAGAACTCTAGTGATGTTTTAGAGAGTCGGGTTGGTGAGTATTATTCACCATGATCCTGATGTTCTTGGCACCATTTCAATGTGCAAACAGTACTTGTAGCAAAAGGCCCTGACATATGAAATTCAACTTAACTTTCCAGTTAAACATGTAAAAGTGTTTTGTTTTTTTAAAAGACAACATCATATAAATGGAATGAAATAGGAGCAGCTCACGTCTCACAGTTAGAAACTACCTTGCCTTCTCCAGGCAAGTTTCTAAAAAGCACCGACTGTAGCTGAGGCTGAGGCTGAGGCCAGGAGGAGGTCAATCACCACACCGATCTTTACAGGGTAATGAACGAGTAAACTAATAAATATACTTTTAACATTGTGCAAGAGACACATAAACCTGCTTCAAACAATCATCACACGTCAACTTTCTTCTCATAAATAAATAAATAGGTTTAACAAAGGAAAGGTGAAGAAATGCGGGGTGAGATTTCAAACTAATTTTGCAAAGTTTCTTGATAATGAAAATTGTCAAAAAAATGTTTTGGTATATGTTAAGAGAATAATACGCAAAAATATGAGCATTTAGCTTTTTGGTTTAGTAAAAATCTCAGATTAAATATTTTTTTTTAGCTGTTAATTTCTCATTGTGCTACTTTTTATGTCTACATTTACCTAGATCAAACTCTTCTGTGGTATATATATTTTTTTACCACAGTCTTTTAGAAATGTATTTATTTACTTTAATGTCAAACAGCAGAGGCACACAGGTCAAATCAGAGACTATTGAGTCTCAAACCTTCGTCAATAAGGTGCAAGCTGCTGATGCTCCTAAACTTTACATTACTCAGTCCAGTCTGTCTGCAGAGACTGAGGGATTCCTCACATGCCAAATTTGCTGCCACTGCCTGAACTACTAACAGGCATGACCTGTAACAAACATCAGCAGTAAACTACACAGGAAGTGGGATGAGAGTGGGAGACATATGGGTGACTGAGGATGGAAGCAAGAGGAGGAGGAGGAGGAATGTTAGGGAAAGTCAACACCACTGAATAATTGCTAACGACAAATGACATCAGCGACAGTCATGATCGATCGCTGGATCACAATCAGAGTCATTCCAGGGACCGAAAGAATGAGATTCCAAATCTCTGACCATTTCTTGTTACCTTTGAATATCCAAACAAAATCTCCACCGTTATTTCTTTGCATGAATGTACAAGCAAATCGAAACACCAGGTGGGCTTGGATAGTTGCAGGGGCATATTATTATTCATGGTGCAGTGTTTGTAGATCCTACATTAAACACTACTGCTAAAAACAGCATGAGTGATTCCATAAAACTGTGACAGAAACTCCACACAGAGGATCAGGGAGCTCTGTGACTGTCACAGGATCAAAAACATTTAATTCTCCTGTAATTTATCCTTTTTTTTTAAGCCTAGTATTTATGTACACAACATCTATAATCTCTCTGACAAGGCCACATTTCTGCATTATTGTGTGCCATTGCTGTAGCTTTCACAAAACACACTGCTGTCATCATAACAGTACAGGGATTGTTATATATGATTATACAAGTGCCTAGATGTATTAGAAAAGACAATTAAGGTTATCAAATCAAAATCTGGCCAGATTAATTTTGTTCCATAATGAAGAAAAACAGGTTATGTCCCATTTGATTTGCCAAATGAGATGAAGGTCTGTTCTAAAGGAGTAGAGTTTTGGTCTTTTTAGTAAATGCTGAATAATACTGTCACAGTAAAGAAATGTAAACTGGTATGTTAGTGAGTTTTTGCCCTTTCTCAGGGGGCGTCAGGTAAATATTAGCGCTCTGCTACGTGAGTTGATAGTGATGCGCTGTAAATAGGTCTCTGAGGGGTGAGCTGTGGAGTGACATTATTATTCTGAACTCAGGAGGCAGACAGTGCAAAAACAAAATTTCACAATCACTGTGTGTGGCTAAGGGCACCTGACGAACCACTTCCATCGACCTGCATGAACCAGACATGCATTTAAGCACTCAAGCTAGTTTTTTGGTGAGGATGTTGGTGTATGTCCAAGTGTGTGTGTGTGTCTCTTATGTGGTTGCATAACAAGTCTAGAGGCAAATGATTCATACAGAATTTTTGCATAATCCTCAATTGACATAATAAAATCTACTGTGCTTTTAGTAGAATATGTTTTATAAAAATGATTTGGGCAGCACAAGTTAGCAGTGATTACGAGTCAGTGAATCATCAAATATTCAACTTTGATTGTTTGACATCCATCTGTCTCCCATCTGAATTAAAAGGACATTTTGTGCACAAACCCATTATCTCTTGCTGCATACTGTACACACATGCATACACACCAATGAACCTCACCATGGTGACATCTTTTATAGCATGCTGTGACTTGCTATAGCATGCTCAAAAATAGCATAGTGGGAAGTGGGAAGAGACCAACACAAGCTAAAGAAAAAACACACACAAAATGACGGGGGTGGGGGGTGGGGTTGGGGGGGTTTGGTGCGTCACATTTTCTTCCACACGATCCCAAATCCTGCACCGTTTCTGTCCTCCACTCTCCCATCCTTTTATCTTAGTGTACCATCCCTTGCTCCCCAAATTCAGCCAGATTTTGCATTTTTCAGATCCAGCCCGTTGGCTATACTCGACTCTCCCCCGGTGATGTGCCTCCCTCCCCTCCCTTCACCGCATCCCCATGTCCCATCCTGCTCCTGCAGACTTCCCGTAGCCTCCCCCACTGATAGCCTGTGAAGGTGGGGCTGATGGGGAGGTACTTGAAGATGGGGTATCTGCGGATGAAGTCCATTCCAAATGGCAGGTCGTAAGATCTCATCCCTTCCAGCTCTGCTGCACTGAGACCAGAGCCACGTTTCAGCTTTCTGATGCCTCGTTCTTCGTGAGAACCTGAGGAGAAAGGGGGGAGAGATTCATTATAATGGCTACAAATTGAACTGACAAGTAGGAACACGATGAACAACACGAACAGAGGAGCCTTCCTATGTCGCTTTAATCTTATGACCTTTCAGAGGACATAGACCCTTAAAGGGAAAAGCCATCGAAACGTATAAATCATCTGTGTGTCCACGCATTGATCCCCTGTTGCTTATCTGCATCCATGTTGCAGTGGCTGTCCTCCTCCTCCTCCTCCACAGCCACGTCATCCAGATCTCGCCCGGGATCCTGAGATGTTCTCAGGCCAAATCGGATATAGAATTGCCCCAACATGTTCTGCCTTTATATACCCATACCTGCTTGGCAGTCACAGCCACATTATTTACTTCCTTTACATTGTTCAGTGTCTTCTACAAAGTCTGATGATCATTTCTTAACTATAATTACATTATATTGATACAGCATCATCAATATCATCCACAATGCATATTTTGTAGGTATGATAGGGTTTATTTCTTTCTAACGACATCAAGTGTGAAGCAGGGTGGATTGAATGCCTCACCAGGGATGGTATTGTCCAAAATGAAAGCAGCAGAGCCTCCGACAAACATGGCAGTGGTCAGGAGCACGTTCAGCACTTGGTCAACCCCAACTATGCCTGAAAAGGATAAACAGAAAAAAGTTCAGTACTGACAGAACTGTCTTTCTTTGTAAAGGGGATGTGAAACAAAACTGATCTCTAACCGACCTAATTTAAGTCATGCTGTATGTTCGGTAAATTAATTTACTCACTGTCATTTGTTGATCATTGAGTCTAAAGAGAAACTTATAGACAGAACTACTATCAGAGAAAGTCGAGTTGGAGTTGTTCCACCTAATGTTATCAATTTAAAATGATGTAATAAATCATAAGTGTCCTGTATAACTATACAAACAAAGGACACATCTCAAATGTTGGAAGAATTGCTGCTGCGGCATGTAAAGATGAGGAGTAGTTGGTACAGGAAAAAAAAAAGATGAAAAGATGGTTGCTTGGGCTCATTTTATCCCAGAAAACACAACAGAGAGCAAAACAAAGAACATGTAAATACTGTCAGAAAGAGAGTTGCGGCTTTCAAAGGGAAAAACAAGTTATTTCTGTCACCAGAAAAACAACAATATTCCACCTACAACATGACATGTGCACAGCTAAGAAGTAACAACAGAAAAATCCTATTTCAGACCCAGCAGACTACGTGCCCTAAAACCTACAGAGGGAATGTGATAACAGATACCCATAAATGTTTTATTACACTCATATATAATTACTTTTTCATAGTTGTAAGATGTGAAACAGATGCTATTTTTACTTAGATTTTAAATGCCTAAAATGGTTCTCAGCAACTCAATATGACTGAATGTCAATCTTGTTCACAGTTATATTTAAAAATCTATCTTTCCATTAATCATAAGTATAACAACTTTCAGGTGACAGGTGATCGCCCGACCCCAGTGTGTCTACATGTGGGTTTCTACTCACCTGTGACCAGTGGGTTCTGTTTGAGGTAGCTCGGCAGCATCAGCCCAAAGAAGATGGAGAAGCCCAGAACAAAGAGGTTCCTGGAGGAGTTGAGGTCCACAAACTGCAGATTGGACAGTCCTACTGCTGTGATCATACCAAACAAGGTGCAGAAGAGAGCTCCCAAGACAGGGTCAGGCAGAGAGGCAAACAGGGCACTGAATTTACCCACAAGCCCCAGCAGCAGCATCATGGCAGCTCCGTACTGGATCACACGTCTGCTGCCCACCTGGAGGACCAATCAGAGGTCAGAGTGTCACAGCAAGCTCTGCCTCCATTTGCACATTCAAAGTGGGTTCAGTTTGTTAGCTAGTTTGGCGGGTTAGAGGACAATGAAACCTTCCGACAAATAGTAAATGTCAGTGCTGACATGTCATTCTCTGACACCCCCTTACTGCAAGCACAAGTGATGGATAATACAGGTATTTAAATACTCTCACTGCATTTTCATTGTGGGTTTAAAATCCCCAAAAATGCAGCTAAAGTAAAAAAAGAACCATCACTTAATGCTGAGCTTTCTTGTACCCATATATTCAGACAAGAGCACAAAATGTATCTTGAAGCTGATACTTAATCTACAGCTAAACAAGGCAAAATAAACAGTAAGCATGGATACTAAGTACTATCGGTATCCATGGTGACTTATCATATCAGAGAGTGGTGAATGTATCCCAGTTTATTTATTTATATTCGCTCCTTTCAAAGAGGGACACTGGGTATGAAAGGTTAGTGGGTGGAGACGGGTTTGGCGAAGGACCATTGTGTTAAGTTTATTTATTTTACAATTAAAGCATTGTTGCATTTTGTCGTACTTGATTTTTGAATGTTGCCAATATTGTGGTGAACACTACGATGTTTGATGTCTGTTTTTAACTGTAATATCCTTAGTCGTTGCTTGACAAATGCCAGACATACAAAAAAATTCCTCAAAAGGATAATAAACAAAGCAAACCATGTTAAAATTGTTATAATAACTCAATAAGTGTGTGCGGGAGAGGAAGGAGAAGAATAAACAGGAACAATAAGAGCAGGTTATGTAAAAACAGGAACACAGAGTCAAAAACAAAAGACACAATAAGGAAAAGATTAAATAAGTGATGGTGTTAGTTACCTTTGTAATTCCCAGAACGCCTATATTGGGACTGGAGGAGGTTGAACCATTTCCTGTCCCGAAAAGACCATCCAGCACACAGGAAATACCCTCTACAAATATCCCCCTACAGAGACAGAAGATAAACAACTCAATTACAGTATCTTCCAGACAGTAAATTGCCCGTGACCTTTTCTCACAAACAACTGGCATATTACAGAGAATAAGGAGGAGTAGAAATGAAAGTTACCTATTGATGGCATGGATGGGAGGTGGAGGAGCACAAGAGAGACGGGCGCAGGCGTAATAATCGCCGATCGATTCGATGATGCTGGCCACCACCGCACTCATCATTCCGATCACACCTGCAGCAGTGACTGTAGGGAAGCCCCACTGGACTGCAGAGGTAAAAACACAAGTGTGCGTCAAAACTGAGAAACTGCATGAGAGAAGCTGCATCTGAACAGAGAACATCTTAAAAATAATGTTCTACCACATCACCACAGTTCATTTAATCATGTCAGAATTTGAGACTTTTTTTTTTTATTTAATTTTTTTATAAACATCTTTTTTTGATCTGATGATTTTCAGTGTGATTTACGCCAATATAACCAATATCAGAATATACAAAATGCCGGCACCTCTAAATCCAGAAAAATACCCTTTTTGTACACACTGAAGCAACAGCAGAGTGAAATTTTTGAAAGCTTTCATGTTTCATGCGTAGCAGAAAAATGAGCTGCAGCAAAAAAAAAAAAAAAAAAAAAAAAAAAAAAAAAAAATCAGCAAATCTGACGTGTATGAAAAGGTCCCTTTCAAGTCCTGACACCTGCCTGTAGCTGCTGGGATTATCACAGCTAAAAAGGAGATGAGGCGTAACACTGACAAGCTTTTTTCTACAGCCCGTTTTCATAAACAAACTTACAGGGATAGGGGATCTTGAACCACGGTGCTGCTGCAATGATTCCTTGGCGTGCATCTGTGCGGGCGTAGAAACCGTACTTGTCCTTCACAGGTGGGAAAACGTCCGTTACAGTGAAAATGAAGCATAGCAGCCATGAAACCAGGATGGCCATGATGATCTGGGAGCAAGAGAAATGAAAATAATTACTTTTTCTAAATTATACTTTTAAAACACATTTTAACATAAATTAAATTTTCAAAAATTGTTGAAGAGTGTTGCATAATGTTTCCAAGGCTGTGGCATGTTGGCAGCTACAAAAGAGTGTCCACTTTTGATTTTTATTGGGTCACTTTTTACAGTAAAAATGTTAAAGAGCAGTGGGATGTTCTTTGGGGAGATGGTAAAAAAAAAAAAAAAGAAAAAAAAAAAAGACTGATAGGTAACTTTATTGCAGGTTTAAAAAGAAAGTGAGATATCCTTTGTCTGCTGGCAGTTTTCATGTTTAATACATCACCACCAGAGGGCAGGAGGAGACTGATTTACACTCTGCACAGTGGCACGCAAAGTAGAAAACCTCTTAACCTCCCAGAGAGAATGAGATTAGCTGTGTTGAATAATTTGTGACTCTGACGGGAACTCTGCTTATAATGGAGCTAGGGGGGCAGTTGTAAAGAAACTGGAGGTCACTTCATTAAGCCAAAGAGCAGAATATTTACTAAGAAAGAAGGTCACAGTTGCTAAAAGATTTAAAAAAAAAAAAAAAAAAAAAAAGAGAAGAGAGAAGAGAAGATGTGTACTTACAGGGAACATTTTGAAGACCTGCAGCCTATAGGAGGTCCAGCCTTTCTTTGCTTTGTAGATCGGTAGAGGGAAGTGAACATTTCTGGCGTACTGGGAGAAGAGCAGCACCAGGAAGATAGTCCTGCAAACAGACATAATCCTCAGTTTAGTGTATCACATTCAGAGTAAAGTGTCTTCTTATTTATTATTTTTCTTCAGGAATAAGATGCGAATTTCAGCAACGACTTATCCTGTATGAACATTGTTCCACTTCCTCCTGCCTACGTCTGACTGAGACACCAGAGGCTTCAGAGCCAATCAATTATCTTAACCGCATCAGAAAGCGCAAATCAGTGGCAATTACAAACACATATCCTCTGTCCCTGTGGAACCAGAGGAGAGAAAAGGCCCTCCAGCTACAGTGTAAACAGCCATGACACAGCAGGAACTGATGTCACACCACCTGAATATCACAGCTTAGGAGTGGATCTTCCCCATGAGTCAGTGGCCTGTATCTTTATCGTCAATATAAGATCCAGTATGTTCTTTTCAAATAAAAAGACTGGGTCAAAACCTCGTATATAACTAGTGTATGGTCAATGTGTGAAATTGTGGCCAATCTGTTACAGAGATAGTCAGTGGTAGTGTCTATAATGTGAATTCCTAGATATTAAATGTTCATCTGCAATTTTCTATAGTGGTCCCAGTAATATTTCCTGGTAAAGTGTATTGCTGTAGCATGACATGGCAAGCATCACATGACATGGTTAAGCTATGTATGAGTACGTTATAAATGCAGTTGCAAGAACAATACTTTCCACTCATATCATGGGATGTTTGATTTGAAAGAGCTTATTTTAATTCTAATTATCTGTTAACTCCCCCTACGGATGTCTCTCATTTTTCACTCTTCATTGAGTGTTTTGTCAGAGTGAGGGTTATTTGTTGTGCTTTAATTCTGTGCCCTCTCTCTCTCTCTCTCATGCCTCCATCCATCTTTTTTTCTGCCTCTCTCCCGGTCGATGATCATGGAGGCTGTGTTGGAAATTGTATATGAAAGTTTTGACAGCACTTTGGGTGCAAATTCTTGAGGCTTATCTCCACCTAGTAACCGCAGTTAGTCAAATCAAACGCACCCACAGAGCAGCTGTCACACAATAAACTGATAACAGCTACAGGAGTCTCATGTTTTACCTGCAAGACTTGTGTTTTAATGCTGTTGCTCATCATTTGATGCCAGAACGTCAGAAATAAAAAGCTTGCATCCTGGTATTAGTTCAGTTATAAAACCAAAAAACGCTCCACGGAGCATTTCTCCTGCCGGCTACGGAAGGTGCCGTCAGCCTGAGAGTCGATCACACCGGACAGTAGAGACGCTGGTACGCATCGCTTTAAAAACAGCAGTTCAGCCAACTTCACTGCATTTAAAACTGAAGTCACTCTGTGTCGTGCTGGTGTCCTCCGCTTCCATCATCATGTGCCGATTCATTTTAAAATAGTAAGGGCTAATGAGGAAACTCCAACACTGGGCTGGTGTAACTTCATGACTCACAGTCACTCACTCACAGACAGCCGCAGTTATAGAGCTGGTCTGTGACTGATCCAGCCAAGAGAGTGCTTTCTTTCTGTCTGAAGCTCTTTCCCAAACCTCTTTTATGCTCAATTAAGAGAGCCAAAAATATTCTCAGACATCTATTTTTTTTTTGGACATTTAGAATACACAATGTCCTCTCTGTAGAGGAGGGGATTTAGAAAGTTTATTTTGGTGGTGCAATCAAAATAAATAAATTGTGTGAAGAGAATCCGCTACAGGCTCAGTATAAAATACTTGGCTGTAAACCTGATAACAGTTTCTTATGTACAGTTTGAGTGATTTCCTCAAGTGACAGCATTTCATAGCAGAAAAGAAGTCAAAAAGCTTTATCTACTATAGTTGTCCATCTGTATGCTCAGTATGTTCCAATGTTTTCCCCAAAATATGGCTAAATACACCTGCCGCCCTGTTGCACTTTGACCATCTGGAACATACGAAGCAAACGGAGGGACAACTGGGAAATTTATTTCAGTGAGAGCAACACTTTTAGGATGTTTGTGTTGATGCCTGCACACAAGTATGGACTTACAGCATAGCAATGCCCCAGTGTTTGCCAGCTCTCTCCCCTGCTGCCTGGAAACCAGACAGGCCGATGAGGGCTACAGTAGGGGTGATAGTTAGAGGTCCAATGTACTTCAGCAGAATCCCGGGCAGACCAAGCGCCCCGATACACACCTCGACCAGAGACGACACAATGATAGCTCCTTGAATCTGACAGAAGAAAAAGTAGAGAAGGAGAAAAGGGTCAACGAAACAAAAAGGTTTAGATAAAAATAATGTTGGTAGCATTAGCCACCTTTAGACAGTACAACAACTATCGTATAAGTTTATTGCATATCAAACTGTGCAAGGCCCATATAATAAAATCACAATCTCAGTCAGACTGCATGATATCAATTTGAGACGTGCACTGAATATCTGGTGAACTGTAGCACTATGATGTAAACAGTGAGAAGAATATGAAAGCAGAGGCACATTTAAGCTCGTATGCTTTGAAAAAGTCACAAACTTCTTTTTCATTTCAGCTCTATCATTTTGGTTTTCGCATGCCATGAATGTATTAAGGAGAAGTGTGTTTTCCTGCTAAACTTTATTCAAATAACTAAACTTGCACAATGTCACGCCGGCCAGTGTATTTGGTGTCATTTCGTGTCGTATTCTGATTCATTTGCTTGTCAGTCACGTTGTGAGAATTTCATCGTGAATTTCTAACAATTAGAATTTTGTTTTAGGCCGTCTTTGGTCGACAAAACTCCAGATCGGTCGGTCGGTGGACAACAACCAAAGATTTTACCATGCTTCTCTCACGACTGTCAACTTTTGTCTTAAAAGAGCCAAAATCGAACAGTGCAAAAGGGTTTTTAGACGTTCGTACAGAATTAAAGTTAAGTTAATTTTTAATAAACTGCAACTATCTTCTTATCTTATCTTTGCAGTTTAAATATGTGAAGCTCATTGTAAAGGTCAGACTCAGAAGGATACAGAATAATATTGACTAGGCAAGCGTGATTTTAAGAGAGAGATTTAATTTAAATGAAGACTTCTTATAGTTGCAAGAAGTCATTTTTTTCCTAATCCTTAAACAATAATAACTGAAAATCAGTCTTCGTTTATTTTTACAATTTTTATTACGATTACAGAGCGATAATCGTGTTTGTGCTTCTGTCTTCTTCTGTCTTCATGTTCTCTTTTTCAACCGGCACGTTCCTCCTGCTCTCAGCCTGTCATTGGTCCGGTCAACAATTTGATTTAGTCTGATTGAGTTTAGTGTCATTTATACGTCAGAGAAAAAAAACATGACTCAACTGGCTTACGCAAACAGAAAAAGGTTAATGCAAATTAGCAGGTCCTGTCACAGTAAACCAAACCCTGCAGCCATATACAGTCACAATGCTCCCATCTGTAGAAACTCTACTTAGACTGCCACCGTTTAAACGTAAGCTTAACAGTTATTCAACTATAGTTGTATAAAGACATTACACAAAGAGGTATTCAACTACAGTTGAATAACATGTTGCGCTAAGGTTTACTTTGAAATCAGTTTTTTATTAATTAGTGCAAACATCCTGTTGTTTTAGAGCAATATCTTTTAACCGTTTAACATGTCTATCCAGTTTTTTTTATTTTCAGTGTTTTGCTTTCTTTTTATTATATTCCTCCTCTACCCAACTTTCAAGTGTGTGCGAGTCTTTTGTCTTTCTGTGTCTCACCTCTCGTATCCTGGGGTGCCAAATATGCTCTGTGTGGAGGAGCTCTGTGCTATTCATTGCTGGAACCACTGCTCATGGAAAAAGACGGAGAGATGAAATCAGAAAAGAAAAAAAAAGTTAATTTGATCACAATATGAAGTTAATTTAATCACTATATGGATCACAATATGAAACAACTTTAATTATTAGTTATATTTGGAGCGCAGAGCGAGATAAACCAGCTAATCCCATTTGAGGCAATTTAATTTTCTGCTGGCTTTGATGCATACAGTATTTGGTTTCGGGATCAAAGTAAACCAGGACTGGTTATATTCCAGATGGGCATGTCTGCACTGAAATGAGTCGAGAGAGAGAGAGAGAGAGAGAGAGAGAGAGACAGAAGAGAAGGAGAGAAGTTACCTGTATCGTTACACTTCCATTTGTCCAGCGACAGAATGGCCCTGGCTGGTGCGAGGAAGGCGAAAGCGCTGGCCTGGAACAAAGGCAACCTGGACACAAGCAAACACAACCAAGAAAAAAATGATCAAATAGATGATAAACTTTATTTCAGTATCAAGCAAAAAAAAAAAAAAAAGCCTATTTTCTCTCTAGAACCACAAGATGCCACCAATTTAAGTGACAAGACATCACTGTGATACAGAGTGTATGCTATTCTTCATTGCACTTATTCCCAATTATCTAAAATATAATTAATGGTGTAGACTGTGAGAATCCCCTCTGAGCCTTTTATTGGGTATGTTGTCTAAAAAAAAAACAGGATGGAGCAGTCAGACCAGTTATTGCAGCCACAGATTTCGCTCCTCCTTTCCTGTTCTCCCTCTCAATTTTCTTCTACTTCCACTGAAACACACGTCATTTTTTAAGCAACAGTCAACGATGCATTACGATACAGTTGCTCTCTTATTCTTTTTTTCCTCCTCTTCTCTCAGAATGACGAGGAAGGAGACGTCGGCAGATCGAATCAGAGATGAGACGAGTGAATAAACCATTAAGGACGTCACATCAGTGAAAATGTCAGGCAGAAACACGTTGTTGGGGGAAAAAAAAGGGAGTGGAGGAACATTGATATCTTAAAAGAAACTAGTTTGTTTCAATTATAGAGTAAAACCTGCAGTCTGGCTCCAAACCAAATCCCTGATCAAACCATCATTTATTTGAATTATATTCAACCCACCTACTTCACAGTCACATGTAGTCTATATATGCACCTTTCCCCAGAAAAGCATTTTTGCTCGACCTCACTTGGCATTTTTCCACTTCCCTCCGGCTCTCACCTGCTCTTCACAAACCCTTCTGTCTCTCTCTTCCTCACTATATCTTTTCTTCTCACCCCCCCTCGGTCGCTTATCCTCATCTTATCTCCTCTTCATCTCTTTAAATTGCCTGCTCAAACCAAATGTAGTGCAGTATCTCCATGTTAGAATGACCTATTGCGGCTGGAGTACGCAGTGGCAAAGAGGATCAGGAGAAGTTGGTCCGGTGCACCATATTTTTAGTTTATTTGCAAAAACGGTTAAATGACAAAACAAAATGAAGCAGGAGAGCTATGGCGACATGACAGAGACCGATCCAGTTCCAGCAACCAGCAACAACCAGGACAGGTGGAAAATGGCGCCTTTTATCCTTTGTGTCTGGCATTGCTTATTGGAAAGCTCCATCCACAGGTGTACCTAAAATAGATTATCTCTGTATTTAACATTAAAGACAATTTATTTTTCACCCATAATCTCCATGCTTCACTCAGAAAAGAAAATATTTACAAACATGAACAAACCCCAAAACTAAACCAAAAATACACATATTCTAACCTACTACCAAAAAGAAAATCCCCCCTCTTCCTGTCCCCACTTGGTCTCTCCCGGGAACCTTTAAAATGGTGTTCGTACCCCTGGGGACCCTTTTGGCTGAACACCTGGAGCAGACACAAGACAGGTAAGAGAAAAACCACTTATGCACATTCACACCTTACTTTAACTTAGCACTTGTTTAAAACACATTCATATTGCCTACACATTTCAAACAAACAATTTAACAGATCTACACATTTATTCTTTCCCTCCTGTCACCCCTCCAGGAACTCTGCTGTACTCCTGTGACAGAAGACATCCTCTCAATCAAATAAGGTTTTCACTATACATGTGCAAAATATAAATGTGCAAATATGCAATGTGCAAATGGCAATAAAGTGCTTTCATTAAAAGTGTCGTGTGCAATTATTTAAAGTGCATAATCCCAAATATTTAAAATTAAAGTGACTTTTCCATACACCCAGTTACAAGTACACAAACCAAAACCCCCCAGTCATCAGTAACGGAGGCTCTTCGTTACATTTCCTCCCCCCTCTCCTAAAGGAGAACAGTACCTCACTCCTCTGACATCCTAGACAGACAATCTGCAACCACATTGGACCGTCCTGACCTGTAGTGCACAGTGAAATTGTATGGTTGCAGGGCCAGGTACCATCCAGCGATGCGCATGTTGGCATCCCTCATACGATGTAGCCACTGTAGAGCTCGGTGGTCAGTTTCCCAAGATGAAGTGCCGGCCCAACAGGTAATACCTGAGGGAGTCGATGGCCCACTTCATTGCCAAACACTCTTTTTCCACCGTAGAGTACCTTGTTTCTCGATCCAGCAGCTTGCGACTCAGGAAAGCAACTGGTCTCCTCTCTCCTTCCACCTCCTGCAGCAGCACTGCTCCTAGGCCCACTCCCGAAGCGTCTGTCTGCAGAGTGAAAGGCTTGTCAAAATCCGGACTGTGGAGAACTGACCGAGAACAGATGGCATCCTTGAGGTCCTTGAAGGCTCGGTCACACTCCTCAGTCCATCGCACCTTGTTGGGAGCTGCAGCTTTGGTCAGGTCATTCAACACCACTGCTCTCTCTGCAAAATGAGGCACAAACTTCCGGTACCAGCCCACCAGACCCAAGAACCCTCTCACTTTCCTCTTGGTGGTGGGAACAGGAAAAGCATGGATAGCCTCCACCTTCCCCAGTTGTGGCTTGATCCTCCCAAAGCCAATGATGTAGCCCAGGTACTCCACTTCCCTTCGGGCCACAGCACACTTGTGTGGGTTGATGGTAAGGCCTGCCTCTCTGATTCGTTGCAGGACCTGCTGCAGGTGGACCTTGTGCTCCTCCCAGCTTTGACTGAAAACAACTACATCATCCAAATATGCAGCAGAGAAGTCCCCAACATCCCTCAGAACATGGTCCATTAGTCTCTGAAATGTGGCTGGCGCCCCCTGGAGACCAAATGGCATGACTTTGAACTGATACATACCAAAAGGCATCCTGAAGGCAGTTAGCTCCCTAGCCTCTGGTGCCAAGGCTAGCTGCCAATAGCCTTTGCTTAGATCCAGTGTGGTGATGTACTGCGCTCTTCCAACTCTCTCCACAAGGTCATCAATCCGAGGCATTGGATATGGGTCAAAGTTGGACACTGCATTCAGGTACCTGAAATCAATGCAAAATCGGAGAGACCCATCTTTCTTTGGCACAAGCACAACTGGACTACACCACTCACTGCAGGAAACTTCGATTATCCCCAGCTCCAACATCAGCTTGATTTCCTTCTGCAGCACAGGAACCAACCGCTCAGGAATCCTGTAGCTTTTCTGCCGGATTGGAGCGTTCCCTTTGAGGCGGATCTTGTGCTGAACCAGAGAGGTGAAACCTGGCGTCTCCCTGAAGAGCTGAGGGTCCAGTAGTGGTCTTACCTCTGCCTGCTGGGTGGGAGACAGATGAGACACGTCCACTTCCCCAGTCTCAGTCCCTGTGGTGGTGGTGGGCAAGAACTTCTCACTTGAGTCCTCCTCCTGGACAGCACGCACCAACAGTTGTGGACACACAGGCTCTGCCCGAACCTGGAATTCTTTGAGGAGATTAACATGGAAAGTCTGGTACTTTTTAAGCTTGTCTGGCATAAACAGTTCATATGTTACCTTACCAACTCGTTTGCTGATTTCATAGGGCCCATGCCATTTTGTCAGCAATTTACTGTCACTAGTTGGCAGCAGTAACAATACCCGTTGGCCTGGATTAAAGACCCTCTCCCTGGCCTTCTGATCATACCAGGTTTTCTGTTTTTGCTGAGCAGATTCCATGTTCTCATGCACCAGTGCTGTCATGTCCTCCAGTTTCTCCCTCATTTTGACCACATATGCCACAACATTCTCACCTCCTGGATTTGGAGTTTCCCAGTAGTCCTTTAGAAGATCCAGTGGTCCTCTAACCTGGCGGCCATACAATAGTTCGAAAGGTGAGAATCCTGTCGACACCTGTGGCACTTCCCGGTAGGCAAACAACAGGTAGGGTAGCCACTGGTCCCAATCCGCACCTGTATGAGAAACAAACTTGCGCAGCATGTTCTTCAGTGTCTGGTTATAGCGTTCCACCAGCCCGTCCGTCTGAGGGTGGTAAGGGGTGGTCTTAATGCCCTTTACGCCTAACAGCTGATAAACCTGCTGCAGTAGTTTGGACAGAAAGTTTGTCCCACAGTCTGTCAAGATCTCTTTAGGTATACCGACCCTGGAGAAAAGCTGCAAAAGGCAATTAGCTACCTGTCTAGCTTTGATTGACCTGAGAGGAAAAGCCTCTGGATAGCGGGTTGCATAGTCACAAATAACCAGAATGTACTTGTGGCCTGAGGAACTTCTTTCTAATGGTCCTACAATGTCCATTCCTATCCTCTCAAAAGGTGTGTCTATGATTGGTAAAGACTGCAGTTGTGCACGTGCTACTCCCTTTGCTGAGGTAAGTTGACATATTTTACATGAGCTGCAGAACTGAGAGACTTGTGTGTAGATTCCTGGCCAAACAAACCGCATGGCAATCCTATTCAGGGTTTTTTGAAAAGCCATGTGACCCGCCCATGGAATTGAATGACCTAACTCCATGACTTTGTGTCTGAACTGTTGGGGTAGAGCTAAAGCCTCTGCTTTCCCTTTCCGCTGATATAGAAGACCATCTTTCACTATGTATGTGGCATCAGCTAGACAGCTGGATGTATTCTGCCTAACCCCCTCAACCTCTGTCACCTTGTCAAACCACTCCTTCAGTGTAGGGTCCTGCCTCTGTAATGTCACTAAATCTGGGGGAAACTCAAACTCCACCCTCTCAGATAGCTTGGATGAGTCTGTCCCTTCCCTAGGAGTACCCATCAGCTTTTCTCTTCTTTTCTGAGCCCTTGACTTGGTAGGTTTGGCTGGTCTTTCCTCCCACTCTACACCCCAAAAAGGTAACTCCCTGAGGATTCCCTCTCTGCTCTGCGCTCTAGTAGTGACATTACAGGGTTTGACTGAAAGTGTGGCTGGCTGTGGCTCAACGTCACTTGGGGGGTCCCTGAAATCTTCCTCTGAGCTGTGACCCTCACTGTGCCTGTCAGAGTTAGAAACTGGTACACCCAAAAGGTCATAAAGTATGGGGACATCATTACCCAGAATGACTGGATATGGCAACCTTGAAGCTAACGCTACCGACAAAAGAAAAGTCTGCCCTCCCACTGTCAGATAGACTTCTGCCGTAGGATAAACATGCTCATCCCCGTGAATACAGCTTATCCTCGACCTGTCTTCACTCCACTTCTCTTTTGAGACTAGACTGGATAGCACAACTGTCTGGAAACATGCTGAGTCCAGTAAAGCTACCTCACGCTGACCATCGATCAGAACTGGTGCTGTACGGCCTGTCTGCTGTACAATGTCTACTGGTCTGCTTGTTGGTCTTGGCACTGAACAGAGGAGAGATGGTTTGGAACGGCCTAACATTGGGCAGAAAGGCTTGGTGTGGCCTAGACCATTACAGTGGTAGCACCTAACCTCCTGCTTAGTGGGCCTAGGCTGAGGTTTCTTAGCATGGCTAGCAGCTTGAGAATTATACTGCCTGTAATTGGAAAAGGTTTTGTCCTGTGGCTGACCAGACCCCCGCTCACCCCCAGTGGACTTACTTGCTTGGGCTTGGTAGGTCTCTCGGCCAAAGTTAGACTTCCAGCTTCCTTTCCTGGCTGACGTGAAGACCCCTGCCAAACGAGCGGCCTCCTCTGCTGTTTTTGGGTCATGCTCCCTGATCCAGACCTCCAACTCTGGATGCACCATTCTCAGAAACTGCTCCAGGATAATAGTCTCTGATATTTTCTCCACAGTTGACTGTTCTGGCTTGACCCATTTTGAAAACAGGTCCTTCAGACGAACATACAGCTCTCGAGGCGTCTCTCCAGGCTCCAACATCAGGGAACGGAACCGTCTTCGGTAGGTATCAGGTGTAATTTCATATTTAGCCAAAATTGCTGCTTTAACTTTGTCATAGTTTCCAGAGTCTTTCATGTCCATTAAAACATAGGCACTGCGAGCCTTACCAGTGAGCAGTGGAACAAGACGCACTGCCCATCCATGTTTGGGCCAGCGACATACATGAGCCATTCTCTCAAATGTGGTCAAAAAGTGTTCTATGTCATCTTCTGCGGACAATGGCAGCAATTTGGGTTCCCTATGAACAAAAGGTTCCCTCTGTGGTCTGAAATCTCGACTCATCTGGCTGATTGCTTCCCCTGGATCATCGTCATCGTCTTCATCATCATCATCAACGCCCTCATCACCCCCAGTCTCTCTCAGAGGTGGGCCTTGGTCTTGGAAGTCATAGTCTTGTGTTTGGTCTTGTCTCAATAGGTTCACTTGATGTTGTATTTGTACAAATTGATGTTGCATGTTCTTCCACCTCTGTTCTTGACGTGATGACTCCTTTTCCATTGCCTGGTCTCTCCTTGCCTGAGAATGAACAAGAGACTTAACCAGGTCTGACAGCTCTTCCAATGTCCCTTTGGGTGCCACTTCCACCTCTGCTCCTGGGTCAGCTGATGAGCAAGCTTCCTCGTCTGAGTCCTTCTTTGCTTTTGGCATTTTTTCACTGCAACGTGGGCCCCAGCTTCTTGACACCACTTGTTAGAATGACCTATTGCGGCTGGAGTACGCAGTGGCAAAGAGGATCAGGAGAAGTTGGTCCGGTGCACCATATTTTTAGTTTATTTGCAAAAACGGTTAAATGACAAAACAAAATGAAGCAGGAGAGCTATGGCGACATGACAGAGACCGATCCAGTTCCAGCAACCAGCAACAACCAGGACAGGTGGAAAATGGCGCCTTTTATCCTTTGTGTCTGGCATTGCTTATTGGAAAGCTCCATCCACAGGTGTACCTAAAATAGATTATCTCTGTATTTAACATTAAAGACAATTTATTTTTCACCCATAATCTCCATGCTTCACTCAGAAAAGAAAATATTTACAAACATGAACAAACCCCAAAACTAAACCAAAAATACACATATTCTAACCTACTACCAAAAAGAAAATCCCCCCTCTTCCTGTCCCCACTTGGTCTCTCCCGGGAACCTTTAAAATGGTGTTCGTACCCCTGGGGACCCTTTTGGCTGAACACCTGGAGCAGACACAAGACAGGTAAGAGAAAAACCACTTATGCACATTCACACCTTACTTTAACTTAGCACTTGTTTAAAACACATTCATATTGCCTACACATTTCAAACAAACAATTTAACAGATCTACACATTTATTCTTTCCCTCCTGTCACCCCTCCAGGAACTCTGCTGTACTCCTGTGACAGAAGACATCCTCTCAATCAAATAAGGTTTTCACTATACATGTGCAAAATATAAATGTGCAAATATGCAATGTGCAAATGGCAATAAAGTGCTTTCATTAAAAGTGTCGTGTGCAATTATTTAAAGTGCATAATCCCAAATATTTAAAATTAAAGTGACTTTTCCATACACCCAGTTACAAGTACACAAACCAAAACCCCCCAGTCATCAGTAACGGAGGCTCTTCGTTACACTCCAAAAAGGTGTCTAGATATGTCGCGATAAGATTTATAATTCTCCACTAAATAAGCATATCAACTTATATTACATCGGTTAATAAACAACAAACTTGCTCAAGATGTAACAAACACATTTAAAAAAAAACAAAAAAAAAACTTCACACATCACTGAAAATGGAAATGTGCTTCTGTAGATAAGGCTGTTTGATAAGTGTGTGTGAAGCATTTTGAGTCCAATTCTTCACTGATGCAATTTGTGTGACCTGAATGTGACCACATGTGATCAGATTAGTGGCATTATAATATAATATTATACAAGTATTTTGGTGCTTAACATGAATGTACCTTTCACACGTCTTTTTCCATGTTCTTTTGCTTGTTGTCTAGGTAACGTGAGTATATTATCCCTCCCCATTTCCTCCTCCTCACTTTCTTTCCATTCATTGGTATTTGATAAATAGGTATCATCTCGTCACCTCAGCCCAGCATTGCCTTTGTGAGAGTGTGGGCCGTTGGTGTTATAGGAATGCCACTCATGTTGAAGCCAAGACCAGACTTGACTGTGTCTTTCTTTGTGTTCGAGAGCGAGGAAGAACTGAGCAAGAGACGGGGAAAAGGTCATTCTTTGCCTTAAAGGGGACACATCCTGCTTTTTCGTGGTTTTCTCTTATTAACTCTGCCAGGTGTAAGCCTGGAGGGGATCATGTATGTGTCCGTGTGTCCGTGTGTGCGTGCATCTGTCCGCAGCTAATCTCGCATACTACTGGACCCATCAGCCTTGTGCACATTTATGACTGCTCAAGGACCTCTTGTGGCTGCGGTGATTCACAATTTTTGAAAAACTTATTTTTATAACACCATTCCTCATGAGACTATAGGCAAGCTTAGACTTTCATCTTTTCAGCAGTCCTCGCCATTTTACGATGCGTTACATCATAGCAAAAGGCATTTATGGCAATCGGCTAGATTGAAAAGAAAAAAAAAAAAAAAAATCTGTTGCAGGCCACATTTTAGCTTTTGTCGTGGTTTAAAAACTGACAACCATAGAAAAGTTTGATCTTGAACCGGGGCATCGAAAAGATAAATTCCATACCCGGTATGTTATGGTCCACTAAAGCAAAGTTATGAGATAAATAAATCCTTGTTTGTGTTTAACTTCACCGCCATCTTGACTATAAGGGAGCCAGAAAGGACAATTGAGTGAGATTCAATTCTTCGTTGTTTAGGAAAGGAGAGAGAGGGGTTTTTATTTTTTGCAGTGCATTACAACAAAATGTTCAAAATAAATAATGTTTATAAAGAGAAGTTTGAACTTATTGTTCCGTTTATAGTTTCCTTATTGTTTTAATGCATTTTACACTCTACATAAACACACATTAAATTATTCTATGCATCTTAAAAAACTGTGCATGCATCTAGAGAAGAAAACTTGCACACCTAGCGAGATCTACACACTACCGAGAGCACACTTCTCATTTTTCTAGTTATGTCGGATGTCTACATTAAATGTTGTCTACATTGCAAAACTTGAGGTGAACATATGTAAAAATGCTTCCTGAAAGTCAATGTTCTCTAAACGTTTCATTTGCAAAGTTACCTCTACTTCCTCACTGAACTGACCTCAGATATTTGTGTCTGTTCTGTAATTTCTGTTGCTGAGGTTGTTCATATTGTCAGCTTGCATTTGAGTAAAAGTACACTATGTTTAAAATAAATTTTTATATTTTATATGAAATAGCAAAATATTAAAAAAGGAAAAAATGGCCATGATACAACTACATATACAGCATCAGTCAAACAGTTTAGGACCAACTTCTCATTCAAGTGAATGGGAAGGTGTGTCTGGTAGTGTACGCCAACATGTAATTAATCGCACTGATTTACTCAACTCTTTTCCACAAAGTGTTTACCACCACATTTACATAGGTCAATGATAAAAAAAAAAACAACACACTCTCCCAGATCCTCCCACTAAATGTTTGAATAAGAACAAAAAGAAATGGCCTGAGCACCGTTTGCAGACTATTTTAATGGAGGCATCAGTCAAGGTCATTGAGTTGGTGTCAAAAAGAACAAAGTGTGTCTGCGTTTGTCTGAATGAGGTGATTTGGTCTGAGAGGCGGCTGCTGCTGTTGCTGCTGCTGCACACAGGAAACAATAATGAGACACTCAGAATCTGCCAAAACACGATGGAAAGATTAGTTTTAATACAAAAATGGAGGGAGAGAAAGAGAGACAGAAAGCGAGAGAGATTTTACCTCATTGGTTTCTGTCCAATAAAATCATGACCTGACTTTCATTAAAACTCTGATCTAAAAAGATGTGATTATATCCATGGCAACAGGTGATGTCCAAACGTGTCAGATCATGTCAGATTTATCCGACATGACATCTGACACGTTTAGATAAATCTGACATGACATATTATATAAGACTCATTATCTATTATTGGTGAGTGATGGGACTGATATCCCCAGAGTTGAATCAGGTGAATCATTACTTAGGCAAACCGGATCACATTAAGTACGGTTTGATATATAAAAATGAGGAACAGCAAAGAACGATCTATCAAAAACACAGGACGGTGAACTAAAGAGATGAACAGATTACCAGGCACAGATAAACACGTCTGAGAAAGACTGAGCACCTAGAGGCAGGGTGAGGACTGAGAAAAGACAAAAGACGACAAAGAGGAGGAATCTGTGAGAGCAGAGCGATGTGAGGTGAAACATAAAAACGGTGGTTTAGATAACAGAAAGCAATCAACCTGGGGAAAAAAAACTGGGTCAAATGGGCTATTCATGACATGTGCATACTGCATGGCCGAAAGCAGGGACTTCCCTCTCTGTTAACAAGCAGACAACAAAGACATGGCTGTGTGTTTAATCGATTATAGTATCAGCGTAATTCAGACTGCTTGCCCAGAGTTGATGTAATAGTTGAACCGCATGTAACCCCCTCCGCTGGCCAGGAGTCAAATCCCACGTGTCTTTTAGTTCCTGACATCTCTTCAGCATCAGTTCTGTCGTCTCAACTCAGAAAATGTAAGTTATTTCAAGGAAGTTAAATTCTTACTCTTGAAAAAAAGAAAAGAAGAAAGTTGCATATGACGACTGCAGTCACATGAATGAAACAAGAAGTTGAAATGTTCGTAACTCCCATTTTGGTTGAAAATACGCATATAAGAAGGCTTCAATAAAATAAGAAACTTGCTTGTTAAATTATCAGACATATAATATATGCCTACTTAATTTATCTATAAATCAATAATAAAAAAAATATTATTAAAGCGCCAGGAACCCGCCAAAAAAAAAAAAAATGGGAAGAGAAGAGAAAGATCTATAAGCATGTACTTAATGCATGCAACACACTCCAGCGTGACATTAACAGGAAGGATGGAGAAAGAGGAACTTGATGTCAACAATGGCCGTGGGTGGGGGGGGTAAAGAAGGGAGGAGGTGACAATACAATGTGAGACCTATAGGGAGGCTGCAAGTTAGTTTGTGATGAAGGTTTGAATGTAATGTATGTACATGTAAGCGTAGGTAGATACAGTATGAGACAGAGAGGTGTGTGTGTGTGTGTGTGTGTGTGTGTGTGTGTGCATGTATGTACCTGCAGCCCAGTGTGGTCTGTAGCAGGGTGGTGATCCCCACACAAAAGAAGATGGTCCCTATCAGCTGGCTGGTGGCCCACTGGTCGAAGCCTACGCACATCGCCTCAGCGAGGAGGAACGGCACCGCTATAGTTCCACTGAAACATGTCAGGTAGTGCTGGAAAGACGAGAAGCAACAGTTTGTATATGCGTATGTGTGTCTGTTAGACTTATGTTAGACTTAATTTGACACTAATTGTAAACTCATCTATTGGAAGGACAGTACAAAAATACTTTAAGGATGTTCCCAAAAATATATCTTATACAATTTCAAACTTTCCTTCCAGGGAAAAAAAATATATATATAACCTCCTTGGTGCTGGTAATCCCCAGAAACACATTTCAATAATAAGAATAAGTGCACACATTTCAATGAAATTAGGTGGAAAATTGTGGCAACTGAACATCATTAATCCAAGTTAAAGTTGGATTCTTCATTATAGCTCTATGTTTTTCACCCCCAAAACAGTTTGTCTAATCTCCACCAAATGTGGCATATAAATAGACAACACCGCAAACTTTTGACATTATGAAGTCACACAAGTGGCGCCTGTTTGACAAGCTGTGGTAACTCCGGGGTAAAATTGTGCAACTACAACCGAAATTTACCGTTTGAGTCTGAGTCACTCATGAAAAACCTGTTTGCATTTTTAAATGAAAATCACAACAAAATGACTTTAAATGGCCACAACTAAAGTGGGTTCATTTTAACATGAACATTTTCAAAAGAAAGAGTTTAGGTATTCTCTAAAAATCATGGCTGCATTCAATGAGTATGTTTGTCTGATCACTGATTTTTAATGCAAATCTGTGTCCAGATGCTGATGGAAATTTCTAATAGTTTGTTTTTCCTCCTCAACATTACAACAACACATTTTGAGTCCTTTCTATTTCCTTCATATATATTTCACTGCTCTGGTTGAGTCTCTCAGTAATGACTATGTGAGTGAGGGAGACGATCTACTGTATGACCAAAGTCCAGAGTTGGATATTAGCACGTAGTGGTTCACAGTGAGCAGATTAACCCACTGAACCAACAACATGTGCTGACGACTGCTGTGAGCAAAATCCTATTTCTGTGTCTCGCGTCCAGTTGCGTAACATTGTACCAGGAATGGTCAGATGAAAAATACTGCACCGACATGACAGCGACCACAAAGTGGAGGATATGACAAACCCAGATTATACAGGACATCAGTTGGTGTTTTTCAGTGTATATTGTGAGACATTTACAGTTTAAACACATCCATCAGTCTTGTAAAGCAAATATAGTATATTGATGACTGATAATACATACTGTATGCAAGTCACTCAGGCTGTAGATTTACCTGCAAGCCTAAAAACACACACAGATACCAAGGTGGGGTGTCCTCAATGGTATAGATCATGTCCATCCTCCGTGCGTCCACACTGTCTGTGCTGTCCAAGGTCTCAGACATTGAGCTCTACACACAAACGAACAAACAAGATGTTTAATATCTTCAGAACTTATATTATTATATTGACATGTTTACTTTCTCCTGTTCCCATTCATAAAAAGAATATAATCCCGTAGAATATATGCTGAAGTACAGGGAAATAATCTAACCATTACTTCTTAATCTCACAATGTTTAATCTTTCCTTCACCTGACATTGAATGATTAACTATCAAATGAGAACATCATGTCTGACCAGATGTACTGTGAAATTTATGAATGAAAAGTAAAAAAAAAAAAGAGTGGTAGAAAGAAAGAAAGGGAAACTGTGAGAGAGCAGGACACATTACTGCACTCAGAGATGAAAAATGCATAGTCATAGTGATGAGGGGGAAAAAAAAAACAAACAAAAAACAAAACAAAAAAAACCCCCAGCTCAGTAGAGATAACTTGTGTGTTGAGTCAGACTACATTGTCATCTGAGTCAGATGTTGTGTATTCAAATCTCAGTTTTAGACTGTTTTAAATACAAAGAATCCAAAGAAGAGCGGGCTTCTTTTACAGCTAACAAAAGTTTCAGATAAAATTCATGCTACACAAAAGAAAATGCATTTTAGAGCCTCCTAAAAAAAGGGAAAACAGATGCACTGATACTTTTCTGAATATAAAATGACCAATGCTGGTCACTATGAAAAGTCACAGTTTACATTACTTTGTACTAAATAAGTCAAAAAAAAGATTGAGTATAGGAAAATGCAGGGGAAAGGTGAGAGAGAAAAGCAAGGAAAAGGACTGTCCTTAAATATGTGATTGAACAAAATGACAATGTGCAGCACAAGCAAGAACCTGCAACTGCATGAGTCAGCTTTTTGGACCGTGTGACTATGTGTCAGACTGATTAATTGGAGGTTTATCTGAAAGTAAAGTAGCACTTTGGATGACTAGTAAAGATCATCAGGATTGTGCTGAACTCCTGCACTTTTCCCCTTGAGAGACCTTTTCAGCTCCTTGAGTATCTTTAGTGTAGATGGCCATCAGCTCTGTGTTCTCAGTGTCCTGGTCTCCACTGGCCCCGCTCACTCCGTTCACCACCACCTACACACAGACAGACACAGACACAGACCCAGACAGTTAATTCATAGGGAAATCTTTAACTACAGTGCGTCAAAGCATGCCGGCAAATCAACGTGTGTTCCCAAACAGCAGACTGGGGACAACTTTCCCTGCTTTGACACATTTTTGGCTGGCTGACAAAACCACATTAAAAAAAAGGAAAGGCGGAGTGAGCGTGAAAGTTTGTATAACCTCCTGTCTAGGTGCTATGACATGTGAAAGAATAGAGCAAATAATCAAAATTAAAGGCTGAAGGCTACAAAAACTGATCATAACTCAAATAAACAAACAAGGCAACAAATCAGATTTGGCATCTCAGACATAAACACGCGTTTCCTGTGCAAATGTTTATACTTACACATTTCTGCCACCGAGTACGTGCGCAAGTGTGCGTGTACACGTTTGGTGTACGAGTGTGTCTTTCCTGTTTATGTGTTCAATTTATCACATTAATCAACAAAAAGGGAGGTTGTTATATGGAGGAATACACTCTGAAAAACATTTAAAAACACATAAAAAACATTTAAAAAAGGTCACATTACTGTAATTTTCCATGCCTGAAGAACAAGATGCAAAGACATGGAAGTATGCAAACGTTTTTTTTTTTTTCTGCTTAGTTTTCACTGTAAAATCCTGTGATCCTTTCTGAGAAAAAATCCGAGTAAAGTCCTTTTGATGCACTTGTTTTTTCCACATGTAAACACACACTGCTGTCTCGACAGGCCAAGCATCTCAAATTAAACAGAGTTCACCTAACAAGCTGGTCTCCATGTATGGAAAAAGAATTTTGTTAAATGTTGGAAATATCTATAACCTCAGGTGTCGCTCAGGGAGACAAACATCTCTTCACTATGCCTCACTGGGACAAAATAACTACAAGGAAACTTTAAGCTTATATCATATTTCCTTCCCTTTGTATTCTGCTGAACGGCTCCAGATAATGACACAAGATAAGCTGTGTGATTGTTCTAACAAATGGATCAAGCTTATCTTAAGAGTCTAAAGGAAGCAGGCTTCATGGTCACTGTCACATGCCTGTGGAAAAGTTTTATCTTCGTTTGATGCTGAGGTGGAAGCACCTTTTAAAATCGTTTACATATGTGAAAGCATCATAAAGTTAATATTTTTGGGACGTTTTGTGTCTATTGTCAACAGTAGAGAACTGACAAGGGGCAGACAGACGGGGAATGACATTAAACAAAAGTTCCCAGTCTGACTTGAACCAGGGACATTGTAATTATGTGGTCAGCGACTTCCCAAAATCCTGGGTCAACAGGGTGTGCAGTACCAGAAAAAAGTAAAAATGTTACATTACTGGTAAAAGTCCTGCATTGAAAATTGAACTTAAAGTGCAGTTTAAGTAAATTTTGATGGCAAAACTTTAAGCAAAGTAGAAGTACTCAGACAGAAAGGCCCATGTGAGAGATAGTAACAATAATAACTGATACAATGTTGCATCTGGTCAATATGGAGCCAGTTTTAATGGTTTCATATTCTGTTGGGTAGTTAAATCTAAAATAAAGCATCACATTCAATAAACTGATTATATATTTTGTATGCAGGGCTGCAACATATGTTCATTATCCATTAATCTGCCGATTAGTTTATAGATTCATCACTTAACTGTTTTGTCTCTAAAATGTCAGAAAGTAGAGAAAAATGCTTGTAGTAATTTCTTAGAGCCCATTATGGGATCTTCAAATGTTTTGTTTTGTCTAATAGTCAAAAAAGTCAGTATCATTTGTGACACAGAAAAGCTTTAAATTGTCACACCCGAGAGGCTGAAACCAGCAAATTTGAAAAGAACAAAAAAACAAAACAATAATCCATCGATTAAATCAATGAATCATTGCAGCTCTGTTTGTGCGTAAAACTTTAAATCAGCAAAGCAGTATAAAAAACAAAAACAAAAAACATTTCCTTGTGAAATGTGCCCGAGTGTATAAAGTAGCCTAAAATAGAAATACTCAATTAAGATTAGGTATAAAAGTACCTCAAAATATTGCTAATGTGAAGATGCACCTCTGGTTTCATGTAAAAAAAAGAGATGATCAGTAGATTTCCTGTTATTAAAAGGTAGTAGTGTGTCTCTGTGTTTTATGAATGGGTCGTAGATAATTTGCTATTATTGTCATTTTTTCCATTTGACCTGAATGAAGCACTGGGCTGGTGCCAGAAGGAAATGGACAAACAACGGAAACGGACGGGCCAAGCAGTGGTAGCGTGCTACCAAATGGCCATGAAACGGACAGTGTCAGTGTGACAGTGTGCTGTCCACTCACACAAATACATTCCAGGTCAAGAGTGATGCCAAATGTGACCGTTTGAATCAGAGAAAGACAGAGATGGAGGAAAAAAAAAGGAGGACAGTAATTATAAGGTTGTGTGCGCATTGACCAAACTCAGCATTTGCCATTTCTTCATTACATAAGCTAGCCTTACACTGAACACACACAACTGTAGTAACACACGTAAAACAGGAAAATAGACTTGAAGCGTAAATGAACGCTTCGGGTCATGGTTACGCCCATGATGCACGGCTGAGCCTGCACAGATTGGGTGCAGCCAGCTGTGTAAATTAAAATGAGAGCGTATCTGTTGCATGCGGATGTGTGTGTGCGTGTAAAACGCGTCCCACACGCTTGCTTTCCAGATGTGGGGTTCAGCATGCTCATATGATGTGTGTGTCTGTGGTTTTGTTGTTGCTGTGGCCACATTTTATGGCAATAAAAAGGAATAAACGAATAAAACATTTATGTACCGGAATCGGGTAGAAATCTGCTCCATGTTTGCTCTCCTCTTCATATTTTCCTCCCTCACTGCTGCTGTCCATCGACTTGGAGGTGGTGTTCTTCCCAACGCCCATCCTAACGTTTTCAATGTCTTCCTCCTTGTGCTCTCTCTCTGTCCCTCCTTTGTCTCGCTCTGGTATCAACACTGCAGATGAATCCGACAGTCCGATTACATCGTCCAGAGCTGCCTTATCTGCTTGAAAAGGAAAAAAAAAGAAAAAAAAAGAGAGAGACAGATAAAAAAGAGAGATTAATATTGTCATCTATAACACAAAGGTTTCTAATATCCTAAGTTCACTGTGAAGGTCTGATCACATCAGGCAGTCTGAGAGCGCTTCATGTTGATTACAAACTTTACTTTGTCTCAGGCTTGTTTTGTTGGTCCTGCCTATCTGGACCATACAAGAAGGTAAACCAATATATCATTTATCAAGTAAAAAAAAAAGAAAAAAAAAAGAAAAGGGAAATCATTATAGTGAGATTTGCTTCTTTTTCTCTGTTTCATAACAAAATATTTAAGGGTCATTGTTTGTTTTGAATACTGCAGCTTTTTAGTTGCTTAAGAAACAACAGACCATGTCAGACATAAGTTGCCCAAGGGAGAGAAATTCCTCTTTTATAGTTATAATCCATGTTGCCAAAATGTCATTGTCTGGTACACAAGGAGAAAGGACAGAGAGAACATGTACAGAGGTGATGATGCAAATAGTTTGGGGAAAAAGAGGGAGAACACAGACTTTTGTTTGGTAGGAACGAGGTAAAGGATGATACGAGGAGTGTTGATGGAAAAAAGGCAAAGAGAGAGAGAGAGAGGAAGGTTTGTCTTATTTCTGGTATCATGTCAACTTGTGTTTGTTTAAAACAAAGTCCTTGAGTTGCGTCAATCTGTACCATCCCAGGCAAACATTTTTAGAAAAGTCAGTGGCCTTTTATTCAATTGATCATTAAATGCCACTCAGTCAATGTATTGGAATCAAAAGTATGAGAAAGTGAAAAGTTGCCAACATCTCAGTGTTGAGAGCAGTCACTCAGCTACCTGCCAAACCAAACGAAAAGACGCAACACGTCAACTGTAAAATGAGTAAAACAAATGTTAAACTGTCCTTCATATATGAAAAAGGGCGTCATGGCACCTTTTAAAAAGGTACACTAATGGATGAATGACAGAAGAAGACAGGATGGTCTGGTCTGTAAAATGAATACATATTCTGTACAAAAGCCAGCCAGAGGAATAAATGGGCTTTGAGCATCAGTAAACAGGATATCTCAAGTGAGATGAAGTAAACTGGAAGGATATTCACATGTTTTCATATTCTAAAAAACTCATAAAACAGATTATTAAAACAAGTAAATATATTACTGAGGCTAATTTATCTACTGGCTAGTTCCCGACCAATATCCCACTGTAAACAACTCTACAACACACGAATACTGTACCAGTATGGGTACAACTGTAGATTTTCAGGGTCAAGAGGTAGCAACACAAAAAAGAACTATGGGGTTAATACCTTTAAATTGTTGACCTATGCCACTAAATAAATAGATTGATGGTTGAAGACATTATATACTTGTAGAAAAGCCTTTACAGCTTCTGTTTTGTCTGTCCAGTTGGATTTCGATGCAAAGTCGGTTCATTCTTTATAAAAAAAGTCATTTCATTTATTAGTTAGAAAACGTGGTTACCAAACCAAATCTGTACTTTTTGATAAACACTGTTTTTGTATTGAAGCAGTCCAACAACTACTGTAACTATAGCATATAAATGTTAATGTGACCAGGAGGAAAACCATGGAGCAGAGCAAAAGCTGAAGAAAAATGAGAAAAGAAATTATTGGCTTCCAAAAGGTGAACATGACAGAAAATGTATTGGCCAAGATTACGGCAACAAGAACCAGATTGTAAACGAACAAAAATGAGATTTACAATTTCTATTCAGTTTCTTATTCATGAAAAAAACAAACAAAAACAAAACAAAACAGTGAATATGGTTTTCTTTAAAGGAATGACTTCAACCATTTTGTGCCGCAGCATGACTTGTATACTCAAAACATACCGGCTGCCGTATGTTAGTAACAATTAAACAGCTGTTAATGTAGATGTTAACAGATGCCTTTGTACCAAATGTAACTTTTATCTTGCCCTTTCACCTCCTTTCTTATTCTTCTTTTATTTTATAAGTATTAATTTGAAGACCACAGCCCTCCCGCCCCCTTAAATGACCTTTCCCACCCAAACAGTCTCCCTGCTTGCAGTGTAAGATGTTGGGATAGGTGAAATACCTAGTTGACACATCCCATCGCTCCTGTCAAGCTGGGCGGCTGGGAGCATCTGTGTGGAAGGGGCAAGAGGGAGGGAAAGGAGGAAGAAGAGAGGAAAGAGAAGAAGAGAAGGGGGAGAGGCAGAAAGGAGAGAGGCAGAAGGGACGGGTCAAAGATAAAGAAGAGGAGGAGGAAGAGGAGGGGGGAGGTGAGACATAAGTTAATTTGACACACAGCATTTAATCACAAGCAAAAGTTATTAGTGTGACTGATGCTCATTGTAAATGATTCTCAGGTGAAATATTGCATCAGCAAAAGGCAGCAAGAGTGGACAGCGGTGAAGTCTTCCACCCACAGAGGGAGCGGGTTGTACTAGCAGACGTGAGAGCAGAAGAAGCCAAAGTAAAGCTTATGAAGAAGAAGTTAAAAATGAGCATTGGAGAGTGCAGACAGAATCTAATGTCCCATTTATATCCAACATTAATGTGTGTGATAATGCAGGGCTTAAATGCATGCAGAACACATTGTAATTCTGGTTTATTGCAGCTCAGGCCTCATTCATGGTTTTGGTTGTCAGATCTTCTGTAATATTATCAGATTAATAACCTTGTACTAGACAAGCCAACTGCTCAGATCTGAAAACAAGCTTAAAAGAAATCCACATGGAGGGAAACATGAGCAGTCAGATGATTATGCAAGTTTTGAACCAACAGGGGGTCTCAAACTCAAATTACCTGACTTCACTTGCCAGGTTTTTCCCTGCTAGGAGAGGGAGGAACATCCGTGTTTCTTTTAAAAACAATAATAATTTTTTAACTTTAAACACTCTTAAGCTCCTCTTAAGCTCACCAACTCGTCTATCCCATCTCTCCCTCACGCTTTGCACGTTACCCTGTGTGTTTAACAGAGTAATGCCACTTGAGATTGTAATCCTGGAGTATAGCAACTTTCTCTTTGTTGATACAAGTAGTCACATTAAACTCCATGAAAATAATGAATTGTCCACCTCTCTTGAATCGGTTTCTGTAGTTTTGCCTCTTTTTTAAAAGTCCAGAAAATCTGGTGTCAATGGTCAAATCTGATAAGTGTGAAATAAAGAAACAAAAACAAAACAAAAACAAAAACCAGAACAATTGTTGTGGTCCAATTTTGCAGCCTTGCTAAGATATTAGAAAATGAAACTCTAAAATAAAATACAGGGAAAAATTTAAGGGTGAAAACATTTCAGAAATCAATTTGCAGACGGGACTGAGCAATAAAACCAAAAGACTGTATATAAAGATAGATGTAGGGAGGTGAGACGTCATGCATTGATTTGCATTGGAGCTAGTCTCAAGCCTAGAGTTGCAGCTTATGACTGGCGCCAATTTCGTCTTGTTTGGAGTCAGGACTTTTTAAAATAAGGAGGAGTGCGGTGTGTTGCCTTTCACGCTCTGGAAACACAACCCGCTACCTCGGAGCAAAGTGAACACTCACTTACTAGGAACACTGACCGGTGCACACTTGGGCAGCTAAATTTTCTGTTTCATTTCAACCTGCCGAACCCAATGTTCAGTGTGTTAAAGTTCTGTTTTACTTCTTAATAAAGTGATTTAGATAAATGGTAGACCATTAGCTTGTTTATAACCCGTCTGATTGTTTTATGGCTCGTGTTTGTTGCCTTATCGAACTTTGTTATAACGATGTTGAGATCTATGAACGGAGCAACTAATTTGATAAGTGTACTCTTATCCTCAACGACAGAAGTGATAGTAAAAACGAAACAAGAATAAAACCCCAAGTTGAGATAAACCATCCTTTCATAATGCCACGAGGGCAGTTGACAAAAATCATTTTTCAGTCTGTTGCCCTACAAAGTAAATCTCCGACCAACGACTGTGTTACATACAACACATGAAATCACAGCACTGCCTGCAGCTCATCTGACTCAGATGTGAAATGCGTTTGACAAGAGTATCCCAGCAGCCTCTGGGTGACTGAAGCTCTGATAAGGCGTGTTCAACCACCGGAAGAGTCTTGCTACTGTTGCATGACGACCTCAAATGGCCTTTACCCCACTGTTGCCCGCCTAAGAGACAGACAGCCTCTCCTCATCCCTGTCTTTTCTGTCTGTTCCTGTTGTGGCTGACTGGGAATCTCTCTCTCTCACACACACACACATTCACTAAAACTTTAGACAACCAGGAGAAAACAACAGAGAGGGAACTGGAGCGAGAGAAGGCAGAACTGAAACTGATTATGTAACTGTTGGAAAGTCTGCAGTTTCATAAACATAGACTAGCTTTTATATAATGCTAAAAGTTAACATATAAATGTTTTGGTGGATGAGAGGAAGCCTCAGAGAAGCTCATAAAATAGGGAAAGCAGAGAGAGAGATAGAGAGAGGGAGAAAAAGCAGAGCGAGGAGGAACAAAGGCAAATGCGGTGGTAATTTTACCTCGCAGGCTGGCGGATAGTGTTACCGCCTGGATATATAACCATGGTAACCTGATCTGTGGATCCTATGTAGGCTTGTGCTGTGTTGTGTGGGATTTAACTGAAGGAGGACTTCACACCAGATGTGTGTCTGTGTGTGTGTGTGTGTGTGTGTGTGTGTGTGTGTGTGTGTGTTGGCGGTTTCCATTCTCGTGCCAAATTTGTGTACAAGCGTGGCGTGTATACAAATGTGTGTATAAAACTTCATACTCTCCAGATGTTAGTCTGACATTCAGTCATAAAAGTCTGGACTATATTAAGACTGCAGCTGTGCTACAGAGATTTATGAGTATTGGCTTCAACAGAGTTTCAACATCTTGTTTCATTCAAGAATAAATATCTAGGATCATGAAATCACATAAATATGGGGAGTTTTTTTTTTCCACCTCCAATCAAACAAAATGAAGTGTTGAATTCCTGCATACTGACAAATATATATACACATATAAACAAATAGAACGTTTGTTTATTTATCACCTTTATTTATCACTACTGAATCTACCACATAACCAAATAAACAGCATATCAAGACCTTCATTTTTCTGTTTGCATATGATTTTGTGTATGTTTAAACCAGCCAAGAGAGGCACATTCATTTAGTGATGCCAACAAGCTGATAAACATTTAAAGTCCACAAAAGGTTATCAGTTGTAACAGTAAAACTCGTGATGTTCCAGTTGTTTAATTTACAATAAACAGTCATTTCATCACTTTAAAAACTGCTGTTGAGCTCCACAAAATGATGAAAATGAAGCCGTCACATCTTGCACTAAAAGTTCATGTTCGTCAGTTTGTTTTGTAATAATTCCTGGCTGTCAGGATTAATACTCACACACGTCCTTTGTTATGGTCACTCGGAATAAAAACGGTTGACTGTTTAATAATGAAAAATACAGCTAGTGACAGGTAGGACATGTGCCGTAATTTTCCACAAGACCTGGGCCAGTTGCCATCCTCTCAAGTCTGACAAGCAAATTAATTAACTTGTCAACTAAATGACTAGGAGGTTTCATAAGTGTTGTGAAACAATTTCAACCAGGAAAATATCAAAGTAAAAAAAAAACAAAAAACAAACATGTAACAGAAATATGTTAAAAAAAGGCGAGTTCACAATTTCTCCAAGTCCGTCTTAAACAATAATCAGGTGGCCAAATGAACATATATTTTTCTTGTCATAATCATTCCTCCTGTTCATACTGACCATTAGAAGATCCCTTCATAATGCAATGACAATGTAAGTGACGGGGGCCAAAAATCTACATCTTCTGTGCAAAAATGGATTTGAAAGTTTATCTGAAGCTAATACGAAGTTTCAGTCATCCAAACGAGTCAATTCATGTAGATATTGTTCAACGTTACAGCCTTTTTAGTGTCAAAGTCTCTCTTTTTTACTTACTTACTTTTTTACTTACTATACTTCCAAATAAATTTCTAAATACATTTTTGCACCAAATGACTGTGGATTTTGGCCCCCATCACTCACATTAAAAGCAGATTTGAAGGAGATATTTTATCAGCCAGTATCAACAGGAGGAACGATTACTATGAGGAAAACCTCTTTCAGTGTTCATACGGACACCTGACTGTTTTTAGACAGACTTGAAAAAAAAATGTGATCCTATCTTCAAACATGTGTGCGTGCAGCCACGCACGTGTCTGCGTTTGTGTACTTTTGTGTGTGACAGCAGGCGACTCTTTACATGACAGGTTACACGTGATGGAGTTCGAATTTCACCGTGAGGCGGGGGGGAGCGAGGGGGGGAAATAAGAAAACTGTTTGCAAGGTCATGTTTACATTGGTCAACTTCCTGCCAGTGGAGCAGAGGTGAAGGGAGATAAGCGTTTGACTCAACAGCACAACTACAAGGACAGCAGACGGGGAACATGAAGAGTGATCAAGGTTTACGTATGCACCTGCAAATGTTTCAGGGACAGGCAGCGGTGCCAGAGGGTGACCAGATGTCTGTTGGTTTTTATTTCAACTAGACAAATCCAGCTGGTTTCACTGAGGATCACATGAGGCTGCATGAATCACAAACTGATGTTTGCTTTTGTTCAGGGATAAATCTAATGCGTGATGAATTAAAGAAATGTTCTACCAAGAGCTGCAATTAAAGATTTACCATCAATTCATCCGTTATTTATATAACATTTATATTAATTTAGTTGATAAATTATCAGGAAAAAAAGTTTAAAATTACCACCATTATGTCTTAAAGCCCAAGATGATTTCTTAATTTGAACTAATAAAAAAAAAAAAAAAAAAAAAAAGAGAAATTTGTACATTTTGGAACCAACAAATGTATACTTCATTATTTATCAATTAAAGTCATCCATCACATTTTCAAGTTCACACTGTCCACTACGACACAGAAGGACAATTAAACTCTTCAGGCATATTGAATCTCAAAGGTTAACAATTCTTTAAATGATTCACCACCTTCATACAGAACTTTATATATCCGCCCCAGGTCATCAAACATCACAGCACCGATGGGCAATAAAATTAATAGTGAACAGAGACAGTCTGGTTTTTACTGTCAGTTTCATATTTCAACCTTTAAGTCTAGTTTGTTTAAGTTGTTTGCTTTTCTTGAATCGTTACACTTATATAACATTGCATATGGAACATTTTAACTGTTTTATTATGCTTGTTTTATTATTGATCTATGTTGAGCACATTGAGCTGAATGTTCTGCACGAAGACACTTTCACCATTTAGATACTATAAATTTCCGTTTGTCACTGGTTACTTGCTATTTTTTTTATTCCTTTTCTTCTTTGCGAGTTAAATCTTAAATTCGGAGTTTGTACATATCATTCACTGTATACTGTCAATTATTAAGCTCTTAAAATACAAAAGTACCACTGAAAGGTTCAAACAGGACCAGATGTTGCCGGTTTTAGCTGCACAGCCTCTCAGTCTAAACCTAATGGTCCATCATCACGGTCATGATGCCGTGGATGCAGCCGGATACTTCAGACTTTGAGTGGATTTTCAAAAGCATCAATGTTTAACTCATTATAAACCCTTCAAAAAACAGAAATGAGGAACTATATAACGAAATCAGCTGGTAAGGTCTGAGGTTAGGGTGTAAAATTATAGAGTCACATGATTATCTATTCTGGTCCAAACTAATGACCATTTCTTTTTTTCCAGTTTCTCCCACATGATCAGACAATACACAAGTCGAGCTGATCAGCGGCAACAATCATCAACACTCATCTTTCACACAGGAACAACCACAACTCTTAAAAAGACATTCCTTACACAACCTCCAAGACTGCTGTTGTTACCATTTACTTGCCAATTCATGTAACCAGAAGACACAACAGCACCTGGTTATGTGTGGTGTTCTGGTTTTGCCACTCTATCGTGTGAACTGAGTAGTTCTCTGGTTTTAATGAGCCCTCAAACTGGATTGTTTTTCCTTTTTTGTTCATTACAGTTCATGTGTGATGAATTACTTAAATGTTGTTTTTACTTGTGTTGATCAGAAAGAGGTAAACTGGCTACCCCTTTAAGAACAAACTTAAATACTATGTCTATAACTAATTTGATATATTTTCATCCCTCGCTGATCACCCTCATTGATCTGCTTGAACCACTTATTTATGTTTTGGAACAACTAAATAAATAAGTTTTGGGAAAATGAAATGTGTATCTATTCTAGGGCTGTAGTCTGTTGGTCGACCAGTCGATTAATTGGTCGATACTCTCTCATCTGACTAAATTCTCATTGGTCGACTAATCTCTGTGTTACTTTCATAAGGAGAAAAGTGCTACATCAGCAGCTTTCTGGGATTAATCCATTATTTTCCTGCAGCGGGGGGGACAGACCAACAAACTACCTTTGAAAACAGGCGTGTATTCAAAACACCCCCACTGTTTACACAGCTTTGGACTGCATACAATTATAAACAGGTAAACTGTATAGTAACAGCTAAAGGGAGTGTTTTTTTAAATACTGTAAATCTTTACAGTATTATTTTCTTTATTAACAGTCTATAAATCAATCAGAAAAACTTCACAATATCTCAATATTTTAGAGCACAAGTCGACATCAAATGTTTTGTCCAACCAACAGTCCAAAACCCAAAAATATTCAAAATTACTATCATTTAAGACCAACAAAAGCAGCAAATGTTCACATTTAAGAACCCTGAAATGAATCCAATGATTTATCAATTATCAAAATAATTGCAGATTAATTTTCCTTCAATCAACTTATCAATTAACTTGACTAATAGTTGCAGCTGTAGAGTCAACAAAAACATTCTGGGACAATCTGGTATCACCCTTAGTGTATAAAAAGTGCCATTTAGTTTCACTTCCACTCAGTTTCAGCTGCTCTGTGTCACACCAGGATTGTAAACTGTGATTTACTTTATCGATACTTTACAGAAAGTACAATTAAGATCTTACACGACTAACAAGTTTCATTATTACACAAGGAATTTACTCAGACTTTCAGAATAATTAACTTGTTGTGCTGTTCCACTTGTTCTCACTCATTTGGCTGGTCTAAAGCCAAAGACTCCTGCTTTCTTTGGCACTTCAAAGATTAACAGCAGGTGGACTCTCAAGCTGTGCAGCACAAACATATTTTTCAGTTAAAGAAACCAAAGCAGCAGGAAAATCAGTCACATTTAGATTGGGAGAGCAGAGATGTTCAGCCTTCAACTGTACTTCCATCCCTTTCTCACAGCAACGCTGACACCCACACAGCATGCTATCAACAGCACATGAATGGGCGTCGAAGGTTAGATATAAAAAAAAAAAAAAAAAAAATCCAACTCTAGGTCTGTACTGTAACTGTACACTTTTCTTACAGGTTGCTCGGGCTGCTCCGCCACCCACTGCCTCAGGCATTTTTCCATCAAGCCCAGCAGGCACATTTAAGACCAAAAGGAATCCATTGTTGCTTGAAGTTGATAAATTCCTTTAAAAGCCTACCTGAGCCAGAATCCTGCCGTTACTCACAGTGGGACGACCAGTTTCATTTGCTTGTACAGTTACTCCGATGCGATACGAGAACTTTTACTCAGCCGCGTTAATAGTTTCATAATAACCGGCTGAAAATGCCAAACTTGATATGTTAAAAGCAGACGTTAACTGTTTTTTAAGTTGTTGTTACATTAAGTTGGATCATCAGTCAGAGAAAAAGGTTGTGATTAGTCTTGAGTAGTATCACAGCATAACAGGGTATCTAGAAATCCTGAAGGTATGATTTTCAATACTGAAAAAAATACAGACTCGAATAAACGAATAAACTTGGAGTACACCTGGAGTTTACGAGGAGTACTTGAAGGCAGCATGTAATCCCCCCCTCCGAACACACTGTGGGTCACAATGGCCAAGAGGCGCTGTCCGCACTTCTGCTTGTTGACTATGAGCAATGAAGCTGCAGAAGCAGCGATTCAAAGACCAACTTTGCTGAAAGCTTAAGCCAGAAAATGTGATATTTGTATCTTGTTACGTTTGTGGTGAATAAAACTCGCAAGACTTTTCTTAGTTTGAGCTGATCATTATCATCCGCTGGCCTTCAGTAAGTTTGCTCCTGACACTCATTCAGCTGTTTCTCCGCCGTGGTACCAGATGAATGGTAAGAGACCGTGTTAAAGTGTTTGATCTCTGTATTTTTGCCTTGTACTGCCACTTAAGTGCTCCTATTCATAACTCATTTTCTGTGCAGTCGGTGGTTTGCGGGTCAGGTTTGAGTGGATTATTGATGCATAGTTGGGCGTTGCAAATCGGCTCTCATAAAACAGGTCGGGTGGGTGCAAGTATTAAAAAAAAAAAAAAAAAGACCCTGACCTGCACATCACCATAGTCATTGTAGCAGGTCATACATGCTATAATGATTTCTATCACCAGCAACTAACACCGTCATATACTGTTTATCCCAGTGAAATGTCAAGAAAATATTCATTACAACACAACATGTACTTAACAGGTTAACGGCTGCTGATGCAAGATGACTCTGCAAAACTGAGTAGAGGTTTTGTGGTTCAGTGATGTACAACAGACGGTAGAGGTTTTGGCACCATAGTGTGTAGTAGAGGTCTGCAACTCCAGTTTAGGTCCATTTTCTCAAATATGTTGCAGGTTCAGGTTGAATTTGGGTCAAAAATATATATAAAATGTCACTATTAAATGAGTTTTTTCATTACTGGTCAGTCTGTTGTCTTTTTTTTCATAAATAGATTGTTTGGTTGATAAAATGTTACCCAACAATTACCCAACATATCCAAACAGCTTGTTTTGTCCAATCTAGACACAAGGACAACCTGCACACAGAAGCTCCCTGTACTTTATTTGCAGTGTTTTGACCAACTAAATGGTCTAAACATTGCCTGAGGTTTTCCTCAGGCAAAAGAAAGGAACACTTGTAGTTGGTCAAAACATCACAAATTAAGTACAGGGAGCTCTTTGTATCTAGTTTAATTGTTTGTTGTTGTTGTTTTTTTTTCATCCAGCCCACTGAGGTTTTGTGGATGTGAACACAACTACTCTGTGCCACTGTTTTGTTTGATCAAAACCCAAAAGATATTTGAAATTAATATCATGGAAGACGAATAAAAGCATGAGAAAATTGTGAAAAATACCAGTTATAACGTCTTTGAGGCAAAGAATGATGACTTCAAATGTCTTGTTTTGTCTCATCAAACAGTCCAAAACCCAAATATAATCAGTCTACCATCATAAATGATAAAGAAACACTTAAACTTTTCACATTTGAGAAGGTGGAATCTGATTTTTTGGCATTTCTGCTTTAAGAAAAAAGAAAGAAAAAGATTGTCAATAAAATTGTCAAAATATTTTCAGTTGCAAATTATCTGCCGGAAAATAGTTAAAATCGCTTAAAGGGCCAGTGTGTAGGATTTAGTGGCATCTAGCAGTGAAGTTGCACATTGCAGCAAACTGAATACCCCTCCCCCTCCTTTCCTAGCATGTAGGAGAAACTATGATGGCCACAAAACTCGCAAAAAACACATAAGGCTCTCTCTAGAGCCAGTGTTTGGTTTGTCCATTCTGGGCTACTGTAAAATATGGTAACACAACATGGCGGTCTTTGTGGAAGAGGTTTCAGAAGATTATACACTAATTAAAATATACTTATGAATATTATATTCCATTTCTGCCAAGTCTGTTGTGTCAGATGCTACTAAATCTTTCACAGTGGTCCTTTAATCTTTTCAGCTCCAAAGAATCATTTGCAATATTTCATCATGCTTTCAAACAGACATCCAATTTCCACAAAAGAGACCACACCCACCCATACACACACACGCGACGTAGAGGGAGTGTTGTGGTTCCAGTGAAGTGTGTTGGTGTAGCAGTGGACAGAACAGACAAAACAAAATAAGAGGCATCTGGAGATAAGGAGAAACTCTGCCAAAGAGCGATATGAAGACTGCATCACTGGGCGAGGCTCCACAGACAGAACTGATAGCACAGATAAAAAGATCAATGGATGAGGCCTGTACATTTAAAAAGTGACCAGCGAAGACTGAATGGAGGCTGAGCTTTAACAGAGCAATAGTTTATGTTCTGTGTGAGCAGCAGCACGCACGAAGCAAGTAGGCAGCCATTAACAGCATTTCCTCAGCGACCAGGGAAACATGATTTATGTGTGCAGACAGTAGGCATCCCTGCTGACGGGAAAATGTTGGCCATTCGCACACTGTGTACTTTTACTTGTGATTAGGGCTGCAACATGTTATTTTCATTATCAATTAATAAGCCAATTATTTTATCAATTACACAACTAATTTTTTTCTGTAAAATGTCGGAAAATATTGATAAATGCCTGTTATAATTTCAAGACAGCCCACGGTAACTCATTCAAATTAGGGCAACTAGCCATTATTTTCATTATTGACCATTATTGTCAGTCGATGGTGAAAATGATGCCACGATGACACCCTCAAATGTCGTCCTTTTGTCCTGAGCAACAGTCCACGACCCAAAGATATTCAGTTTATAATCATAAAAAAACTAAAAGAAACCAGATGATGATGAGACTCTGAGAATTAAGATTTGTCAACTATCAAAATAGTCCTAAGCAACTATTCAATAAATCAACTAATCTTTGCAGCTCTAATTCAAAACTGCTCATTTTATTCAACAGACAGTCCAAAACCACAAAATATTACAGAACCAGCAAATATTTGGCTTTTTTCCTCCCCACAAGAAAAATAACTAACAATCTATCAAAACTGTTGCAGATGAATAAAACAACAAATTAAATCAACTAATAGTTGCGGCTGTATTTGTGATTTCAGTGGTTTGCAGCCACTGAAGCCTTCCCACTTCACTACAACTTCTATTTAAAAACATGTCACTCAACAATAGCTGCCTACACGGTTTTCCTCCCTTTATTAAAGCTTTATTTGTGTTAACTATTTGTATCCACGTCAACAATTATAATACTGAATTTAAATAAAAAAGGACAAGAAAGAAATGGAACAAAGCAGCAACACAAGGTTTTCAGTGTGGATGCAGAGCTTTAGAAAAATGTCTTGGAAGCACCAGTGTGGATTCATGTCATTTTATGCATTTTAAAAATTAAATGGACAGACCTCAAATGGACCATTTCCAGTCGGATGGAAAACCAGAGGTGAGTCAATAAGTAATGCTCTTTTGTCTGCTGCTACCAGTCCTTCCATCATCTGTCTTGCTACTGATTAAAGTTTTATGAAACTATAATGTTGGTCTGTTTCAGTATTTGCTCTTCACTGATTGAAGGAAATGCTTCAATATTTAAGTGTCTACAAATTAAGCAGAAAACCTTTGCGGTTTGGATTTTTTCATAAAACTCTATTATCCAGGTTGAGCCTCGGCTGTAACGATGTAGCGAGGTAATCCACGTCAAGAGCTTCTGAGTAATGTTAAATTACACCAATTGGCCCATCGAGTCATCAATGTGGTCTTTTAAATGTCAGAAAATGAAAAGTGTCGCTTGCCGTTTCCTAAAGCCCAAGATACATCTTAAACTGTCTGTCGTTTTGTCCCGACCAGCAGTCCACAACCAAAAGACATGACGCTCAAGTTAAGAAACCAGAAAATATTTACATTAAAAAAAGGAGATGGTACCAGGAAAGTTTAGTATTTTTACCTTTTAGAATTATTAATTGATTCTCAAAATAGTCTATTAATAGCGATTAATTTTCTGTTGATTGACTTATTGTTGCAGCTCTAGACAGATATACCAAATCAAATCAGCTATAAATAATTAAAAGATGTTCAAAAGAACAAACTTCAGTAGCTTATTTCAACACCTTGCTTGGCACGTTGATTTGACCAACAGAATTCTGTGAAAACACTGATACAGTTCTGTACAACAGGATTTAAAACAAACAATGAACACACTCACACTGTAAATCAGCTCTTTGTATTGTAACATAGAAGGAGTGCACAGATGCTTAAAAAAAAAAAAATTCAATTCAATGTAGAAACAAACACGTCTTTGCAATCCAAACACTAACAACTGTAACAAAGTACGATTAGTTTGGATCGCCAGCAGATCAATAAATGACCCCATGGCTCTCTTCCAACACAGACACACAAAAAAAAAAATCTTTAAAATGCAAATCTATTGAATGCTTATTTATTTTCCAACTCAGTGCACTCAGCCAGATGTGACCCGACAGTTTTGTGTAATGTTTAAACCAGTGCAAAGTTAAATTAAAAAAGGTGATTGTAATTTTAAACACAGGATATAAACTCAACATAAATGGCAAAGTCCTCATGAAAACGTGACCTGACGGATCAGTTAACGGCTTACAAAACATCACTATACTGGCAATGAGAGGAATAATTCAATCTCTCATACTGTTACAGTGATGAATGCAGGTTAATACTGTTTGGTATGTTGTTCAGTGCTTGTTATGCAAGAATCAGATGGTGCGTGTGTGCTGTCACCTTTGAATATTTAATCCCCATCTTGCTTTGCTCTGTTTTTGTTTTGTTTTTTAAAAAACACAAAAAAAAAAACGAGAAAAAAATGTAATATGCCAATAAACAGACTGCAAATTAAAAAAAAAAAACTGAAGTAAATTTTATTTTAGGTCATATTATTTGTTGAAATCTTACCATTTACCACCACACACACACACACACACACACACACCTTTACACAGCACAGTGGGAAGGCACAGCATGACCCAGCACTACTGTGTAATCTTAGTCACATGCTGCGTACAGCAAACAGGGCCAGGAATCCATTTCTGCGACCCAGTTCACTTCACTGTGCCTTTGCCCAGTCTGGCCCGACTGGCTGCCAGGTGATCCTTTGCTCTATATCCATTTACTGTAAGAAAGTGCAGCTAAGAGGAGCTACTCTGAAAGGCTGAAAAACATGTTTTCAAAGAGGCTGAGGCAGTCAGTGAATTTACATATGCTTAAGTAAGCTTGTTCTTCAAAGCTTTCTGCAGTTATGCAATTGTTTATGTCTCATGTACAGAGAAAGCTGGTTTTCTTAACCAGAATAAAGAGGAAACAATGCATGCCATGACTGCAGTTTTATGTGCAAGCTCTCAGGTAAACAAGGAAGGTCAACTTCTACAAAATCAAGTCAACCATAGAGTGAGCTGTGAATATAAGGTTTATTAAAAAAAAAAAAAAAGCACCACAATTATAGTATAAAGCAAAAATCCAAACAAAGGAACAATGGGTTGTTCTCGCTCACAAAACCTCATAAATAAATTCATAAAAGAGAGAATAAAGCAAATGTACTAGTCAATATAAATGTCTCATACACTGAATTGACTAAATTATTGATCTTTAAGCATGATTAATTGCTTTTTAAACATGAATTTTTAATTAAACCGGTCCTCCATTTTGGGAGATCTTCAACTGTCTGGCACACTTTCATCTCCTCATTTCTTGCTAACAGTGGTGTACCAGAACATAGTTGATATGTGCAGATTGCCCCCCACTGTTTGGTATGTATGTGAATAGTGGATTAATTGGATTAAATTTAATGTGTCATTGGAGACAAAGTAAACAAACTGCTGTAGCTACAAGTCATGGGCAGACAGCGTGTTGCCAACAGGGATTTAGAAGAGCAATGAACCAAACTAGCATCTAAACAGGCCCAAAGTGATATTTGCAGTTATGTTTACACGCTGTTTAATGTGCTACAGCTGAGCAGCTAATTAACCATCTAGCTGGTAACCGATGTTAGAGGTTCACTTTTCCCTGGTGAATGTTTGTTTGGTGTCTCGTTCTAAACTGCACTAAAAGACGTGTGTTCATGTTTGTAAGTTTTGATAATGGGAACACGTGTTACCGTTTCATTCACTGCCATGTTTAGAGGATGACTGTATCATGCCTCATACTGCACTTTATTTTATATATTTTAAGACTTAAACATTGGACAGATGGGATGTGTTTTCATTTAAGACCATTGGCGAAAATTCCTTCCTTGAAGTGTTTTACAGAATAAACGGAAGGCAAAATCAAATTATAGTTTTGTGATCCGTTGCACCCCTAGTTTGCTAAAGAAGAATAATCTTTGCAGTCCCATCTTTTGTTTGATTTATCAAATAATTCCATCATGGTTTGTTTTTTGTTGTAAAAATGTCACCAGACTGGTTCTAAAGAATTTTCTTTGTCCTCTCGTACTTGACAGAAGGTAAATCTTTTGGTATCTCTGTTTGGATTTTACAATCAGAAATGCTTTTTCACCATGACTGGCACATTCATCCACCGAGTGTGGAAGGACCACACCCAGTAGGTTGACCTCCAGCTGCAGAGAGGGGATGTTCGGAGGAGTGGCGCCTCAACAATCCAACCCACTCACCTGCCACTCAATGACTCAGGGTTTGTGGAGAGGATCTGTGCTAGCACAAAAGACCAACAGAACACCAAGCCTAGACAGCCAGTGATGTCTCATTCTGCTTCAAATGTGCCACCACACCCCAAAAAATATTAATTAAAAAGATCCAAATGACTATAGGCCTAAGCCCCGACTATATGGTCAAAACATTTTTGAAGAAGGTTGGCCCATCTGAAAAAGCTATCAGTAACTCCTGCTAGACAAAGTTCTCAGCATTTAACACCATCATCCAAGAAATCCTCCACTCCACCCAGCTCAACTTTTACACTTTTGCAGAGTTCTTTACAGGCAGGAAGCAGCAAATGAAGCTGAGGACACTTAATATCCAGCAGCTTCAAAGTCAGCACTGGCTCCATGGCTTCTACACCACAACTGCAACTTCACGGACAGCTTATTGGAGTCATGTAATTTGCAGGTGGCAGCAACACCAACACCATACACCGTACAGAAAACGCATCATACAGAAAGGCAGATGACCAGTTGCCAAGAAACAGGTTCACAGCATTACATTTACAGTCAACGTTTGGCTTCCTTCCTTTCCTTTAGAGCGACTTGATGGCTTGAATGCAAGAATGACTGATGCTGAGAAGATGAGCTGCAGTCTGAAATAACTGAAAAAGAGATCTGGAGTAACATTTACGGCTCACCGTTGACAAGCCGGTAGCTCCTGGTCAATAAAAGTGAACCTAATTGAATGCTTTAAACCTTCATTCATTCAAATTGCCAGCAGGGGTCGACTCAACTAGTTTGTTTTTTGTTGTAAAAATGTCACCAAGACCAGAAGAAGTCTGATTGTACAGAAGCCTACTTTTCAGTTGATTTATTATCTCAGTAAAGTTTCCTAATGAGTTTATGGTCTCAATCGTTTCAAGTTTAAAGTCTTCTTCAATACAGCATGATGTTCACTTTGTAAATTATGGTCCCATTTGGAGTAAAATAGATGATAAAGCAGGGTATGCTTTAGGGCGTTGCTGTCTTGTAACTGACAAGTCGCTACCACAGCAACAACATTGCTTACATATTGTAACTAAGGTGTCACAACAGATTCACAGAGTGTAGGCGTTGTTGCTGCTATTTCAGTGTGTTTTCAGTTCATCAAAAGTTAAATGCAACATTTTGGTCGCCTAAAAAAAAAGTCTTGAACCAGTGTTTGGTTGTACTAAAAGACCCTCTTAGGAGTCAGATGTTCAGTTTTTCTGGTAACTACATTTTGTTTGGTTTGGATTTGAACCTGTTTTGTTGCAAACATACTACGCAATGCAGTAGAACTTAACAGAGTTGCTCGTTTCCCAGGCAACGACACAGCGTCCTGAGCAGCGCTGCACAGACTCCCAAACGCTAAATATTTCTGAATGAGTGGATATTTGGCATTAATTCTGGCATTAAAAAAATACTTCTTGGCCTGGCGGGGGTTCTCATTGATATGATTGTAGGAGAAACACTGATTCAGTAAATATTCAGTACATTTAGTAAACGCTCAGTAACCGCTGAGAACAGTTAGACCCAGAGGTCTCCGTTAGTTTGGGCGAGTCAAAAGTTGTGAAAACAGCGGGGGTGTTTTGAATACACCCTTGTTTTCACAGGTAGTTTGTTAGTCTATCTCCCCGCCACAGGAAATAATGGATTAATCCCAAAAAGCTGCTAATGTAGCACTTTTCTCCTTATGAGAGTAACACGGAGATTATTCGACCAATCAGAATTTAGTCGGACAGAGCGTATCGACCAATTAATCGACTAGTCGACCAGCAGACTACAGCCCTACAAATATGGTCACTTCTGGCACCAAAAATCAAAGATGACGACAATCAAACAGAAGATATTGATGCTCAAAAGTGCTATACTCGAGGCTTTATAAGAGCGGTCTACAAACCAATGGATGACACACAGTGACTATGTCCATATTTATTTATTTTAATAGTCTATGTAACTGACCCACGCTACCTGTGGACTTACATTACCATTAAATATCGCTGGTTGACTTTGCAAATAAAGTATAGAGCATGAAGTAGAATTCACTCAAGCCGAGTATTAAAAATAACCTCTGCTGGGGAGAGTCTGGCACCAACCTTCATCTTGCACTCTTGCCACAAGAGAAGATACAATCCCGAGTCTTATCCAAACTGCACAAGTGCAATATGAGTAACTGGTTGCTGTTGTGTAAACAGATTGTAATGCCATGATGACTCGTGCTCTACTGTTAAAAAACACTTAACTTCATTAAAAAAAAAGGCCACAACAATAAAAAATAAGATAGAAGAAGGCTACTTGTGCAGAGGACTTGACAGAAAAATAACTGCATTGAAAAACTGCTTTTATTGTTTCTCAAGAGAAAAAATTCAGCATATAAAACCTAAAGTGAAATAATACTATGTCTACTTTTTACACTGTTAAAATAAAAGAATCCTAACGTGTACCCCTTCCTAAAATAAAACCACCACATCTCAATTGTATGGCAACACCCAATCTGATCTGATCTGTGATCTAACCGCCTTTTTACCATTTGTTTTTTCTGCCCTCCAGAGTTTCCTGTTAAGATAAATGATTGAGAGCCATGAACTTGACTGGTGGGTTTCCAAACCAGCTTGTGATGCCGTAGCACAGGAAGGACTCTGTGGAAGCTCTATTAAGTGTGGGCACAATATTCCCACAGACACCAAAAATTCTTGAGTCTCAAAAGAAAATGAAGACACTGATGGATTTGTGCTCACTAAGTCAATCATGGTCTATGTGGACTCCTAATTATTTATACATGACTTGTCAGAATTGCTGAGAATAAAGATGTCAAAACTCCAATGCCAGATATATAAAAAAAAGGTATTGCTAAAGAGTACCATCTGTGTTTTTTGTGATCTTAGTGTTCGAGGATGATTTTTAAATTTATTTTGTACTCCATCGCCTCTGTACAAAATATAAATAGATTCAAAGAATTTTTGGTGGTTGTATGAAGGTGCTATGTTGAGTTAAGTTTTTTTTAATGTGGATATTTTTGTTTTGGTGAGATTTACAGAAAAATGCATGGCAGCAGCAAAGACAGGGAACATTGTATCCCAATGCAACAGGACATTTCTGTCATGTAAACTGAATGATTTGAAATGCATTCCTCTTGAATTTGTGGAACTGTACATTGTGATTCGTCATGCAGTATTTCTGTAATTTGTCTTTTTCTACTATTCCACAACATCTATTCCATGTCTGTCGGGAGAGGGATCCCTCCTCTGTTGCTCTTTGTGGAGTTTCTTCCATTTCTCCCCCATTACAAAAGGCTTTTAAAGAGAGTTTTTCCTCATTTGAATCAAGGGTTTAAGGATATAGGATGCTGTATTGCTGTACAGATTGTACACAACTCTAAAAATTTGGGATATTAGGCTATACAAATAAAAGTGACCTGACATGTGGCCATCTTGGCTATTGTCTAGTGTCTTGTAAGCCAATATGGGCTGGGCACCAGAAAAGGTGCAGGACACTCAAAAAAACAAAATCAAATCAATCAATTCAGTAGCACTTGTAGTATAAAGAACAACTCATGAAACCCTGATGAAGCCCGAAACACGTTGATCTGACAATAAAGCTGTTCTTTACACTAAAAGTGTCGCTGCATTGTGACCTCTTCAGACTATTTTGCTTCTCCGCACACCTTCAAGATGTTGTATCATGACTCTTAGAGTTAACTGGAATAGCAGCATCATCTGGAAATTTCCCCAAATATTGATTAGATTGGAAACTGACACGCTCAAGTTGCTTATTGGCATTAAGGGTTATTATTAAAGTATTTGTAGGTCTCACAATACTGGGCTGAACTCCAGACTCTCCATCAACATTACATGGTCACTTACATTCAACTTACCTTTTTAGTAATGGGTGTTTGCCTCCGACACACACACACACACACCTGCCTGCCTAGCCCCGTTTCCAGGACAACCCCATCATCAGGAGCCAATAAATCCTAATGGCCAAATAAGCTCTAGTGTCCCAGATAGTGCTGCCTGGTAGCTGCAGCCTCTCACCAGCTGTATCTTTTATGGCCTTATTAATTCAAATGTTACAGGACAGTGCCTCGGGGCGATGCATGCTTGGCCTTCCTATGCTGTATTTTGTGTGCTTTAAAGTCACAATAAGGCCCCCATATCTAGACCTTGAGGGATATGGCCTCCACAACATAAAAAGATAACTAATAAGAAGGTGAAATGTGCTTTTTCCTCAATGATTTGACGTGCTTCAAAAACGGGGGGAGGGTAGGGGGGTAAAGGTAAAGAATGGACTGGAGGAGATTAAAGATGGGTAACTGGGCCTTGAATTATCACGGTCACACTTCAGAGGAAACGTTGACATCTTCCCTCTTTTATTATCCAGCTTGAGCCTCGGCTGCGACGACGTAGCGAGGTAATCCACAGCAGTGAGTTTCTGAAATGTACCGCTTCCTAAAACATCCACATGTAGGCTACAGGCTACTGTGTCATGGGATTAAAGATGGCACGTTTTTTTTGTTTGTTTGTTTTTTGGGGGGGGGTTTGAACTCACCTGCCTGATGAAAGAGAAGACGGAGCTCCACTTCCCTTGTCGGCTAGCGTTGCGTCCGCTGGCTCGTCCCCGTGGTTTGTGTTGTCGGAGCGGAAAGGAGCGGCGAAGACAGCCCGCAGCTTGAAGCCGGAGGAGAAGCCCACAGTCACCGGGACACAAACGGCGAAGAGATGAGAGCGTCTTCAAGCACCAGCTCCTTACGAGACAACCTCCTTCTCTCCGACAAACTGGTTTTTAAATAGCTGCCAGACGCGTTGCCCGCGGAGAGGATTTCGCCTTTCATAAAGCCACGGGGTTGACGTTGGTCACCATCGCGCATGCGCACATCTACCCGTGACGTAAAAGTACCTACCTCCCGCCCCGCCTTGGAACGTCGTCTCAGCCAATCAGAGGCGGTGGAGTGGTGACGCACCCCCTCTTTTCTCCTCCTCTGATATCTCCTGCCTGCAACAGTTTTTTTTTTTTTGTATTGACAACCTTTTCTTGCATAAGCCGCGCCGGTTTTTTTCTGCTGCTTCTGCTCAGTTGCCTAACCAGCACATTTTCCGCCTTATAAAATATGTAAAACGGGGTCTTTCTGCTCATCTTCTGCTGTGCCTGTAGGCCGGTGTACTCCACCACACCGCCATCTGATGGCTATTTATTTGCACTACTATAATTGGCCTATATTCACACATCCCTTGGACCGGATAGATATCTTGGCATAACCTAGTGGGCAACGTTGGATAATAGGACGAAGTATTCGGGCCACACAGAGGGGGAAACATGTGAGGTTTCTAGAAAGAAACAAAACAAATAAAAAATGGCACTGTATCTACTATATCTTGGCAGTTTTTTTTTACTCGGATATGCTAGGGTTTTACAAAGCAGACCCAAATGCAGACAAACTAGGAGTAAGATGCATGGGTAACTGGCCGAGGCAGAGAGATAGATAGATAGATATGGCAGGAATGGCTGGGCAGGGTGGATGAATGAGGGAGAATGGCGTGAGATGGCAGGAGGGAGCAGGTGGTTAGTGGGTTGGGGAGCAGGAGCAGGCAGGCCGGCAGGTGAGTAATGATCCTGGAGCACAGGATAGTGATTAGCAAGGAATTTGACACGAGTAAACAAACACTAAGAACACAAGAGAGGCCTGAGGCGTTTACTACAACTGTGGCTGAAATAGAGGAGATGAGCTGATGGACGGCAGGTGTGCAGGGACACGCTTTCTAGGCAGAAGTTTGCTATCCTTGTTAGGGCATTGCATTGACTTCCATTCATTGTGGACACCTTAACCCCTCAACTAACTGACCCCAAAATCAATTTTTTTTAAACAATTTCTTTTGTCCACAGTTGGACAAGCTGTCATAAAGCAACTGGTATTTACTCTGAAAATTGTCTCCAAAAGTAGCCAAGTAGCCTATGACAGACCATACACACACACACACACACACACACACACACAGCTGAGCAGAGGAGACACAAGAGTTAGACCAAAGTCACAGGATATGCATTTTACTCAACATTTAGTAGGTTTTGATCTATGTGATTATTGGAAGAGAGAGAGCGAGCAGATAATTACAGTATCGCTAAACAGGATGTGCAATTCGTCTTCTGCGTGTGACTGATACACACTTAGTCCAATCATGTGGCGTGGCAGCGCATTTATTCTTTTTACTGATGAACAGCCTCACCCATCTGTTGTGATAGTAGATCTTTGCTTTGTCTTTGTGTCCAGGTCTTGCTCTATAAATGTAACAATGGAACATGTCTATGCTGTGATCCACAACCTATTAAAACCCCTTAGGCCAACACTCATTCACACTCGAGGGTAAGGGAGGGTCTTGACTGAAGCTTATATAGAACAGCACACTCAGCCTTTTTCTGTACTTTTGTGGTTTTATTGTAGAAGCAGGGGCTGGATAAAGAAGTTTGAATGCATTTCTTTGCCTCAAAAAAGCATTTTGAATTGCCTCTGACAGGTGCTTTACAGATAAACTTGCCTTGCCTCAGCCAAAAGGAGCAGAGAGGAGTAACAGCGCCTCCAGTGTTCAAATTGTATATTAATAACATCACTTATTATAAGAGTTTTTCTTAGCATGTGGAGCTTTAGGTGTGTGTGCACTTGGTGTGTGAAATACTAAAGATTATACTGTAAGTGTGACTGTGTGTGAGGTGGCACATTGTGGTTAAACTGGTGTTTATTGTTCAGGTATTAGCTGATTATAGACTCTGTGTGTGTGTGTGTGTGTGTGTGTGTGTGTGTGTGTGTGTGTGTGTGTGTGTGTGTGTGTGTGTGCTGTGATTAATGATGACAAATCACATTGTGAGCCGGACGGATTTTATGATGTCCCTCAGCCAGAAAAGACATAAAAAATAAACTGTGGAAGTTCAGTGAAAGAAACTTACTGTATGTCGAGGGAAAGACCATTTACAGCGAATGTTTACACTTAAATTTGGCAGGAAACGCTCTGCTGATTCATCTGAGAGTAACTAATCCCTAAAAACATAACAAAACAAAAATTAACATTAGATCATACAAGAGTCAAACATTAAATGCTAAAGCAATTCAGCACATAAGGGGTAGTTTGGGGTGGTGGAGTGAGCTGCAGCAGCACTGGTTGTCATGAGCATCCCAGCAGAATGATTATAAGGCTGATGAATGAGCCACTGATGAATGAGGCAGTAATTCAAGTGCGACTTCAGTGCTCCTCCAGAACTAACCTAATGCTCAATTTAAATACTAAAAGCTTGAATAATTATTGTATTATTTATAGTCCATGCTATAAATCAGCCAGGCTGCTCATATTAGCTTATTGTAGATATGCCAATGTCTGAATGATATAGAAAATAGTTCTGCTTTATTTTCTACTGTTCTTTTTACTGGGTTTTACTCAGGTTAGTATGATAAAAACATATGTTGAGGTGACATGTAAGCATAGATGATAAACAAACACTGAGTTCACATATGAAACACTTGGAGAAAGAAAAGAGCCCTTTATCAGGATAAGCTATAGATATGTAACAATTACATTCAGTGAACAGTTCATTTTGTGTTCTTTTCCTTTTCCACATTATTTTGTTTATGTACATCTGTAAGATGTATATTTCGTAAAATAGTTGTTTGGCATGATGAGTGATGACTTGTGGAGTAACTAAGTGCATTTACTCACATACTGTACTTAAGTACAGTTTTGAGGTAATAATACTTTACTTCAGTATTTCGATTTTGTGCTACTTTATACTTCTACTCCACTACATTTCAGGGGGAAATATTATACTTTTTATTCCACTACATTTATTTCACAGCTATAGTTACTAGTTACTACTCTAGATCAATTATTTTATAATTAAAACACATGATCAGTTGATTTTAAATGTAGGACTTTTACTTACTTTTACCTAACTCAGTATTTTTTCATTGTGGTATCGCTACTTTTACTTAAGTAAAAGATTTGAGTACTTCTTCCACTATTTCCACTATTGTCAGATGTTTAAACTCTCAAATATTAATATCTGGTTCAGTTATAATTGTCATTACCACCTTGACAGTAAACAATCTTCTGTTTGGGTCTCACACAGAAAACACAGTGGAGCACAAATGAACCAATAACAACTGCAGATGTGCGCTGTCTTAACTCTCTACACACACAGTGTATTCATACACAAGGCAAACACATTTAAGATCTCACATTTGCAGACAAAACATGTTCAATTTTTTTTTTTTTTTTTTGTTTTTTTGTCCCTTTTTGTCTGCTGATGAATGTGACTCTTGTGAGTTCACTTATGTGTGTTTTTTTTTTTTGTTTTTTTTTGCTGCCTCGTCATGTGAATGCCTGAATGCAGGAGTGAAAAGTAGTGAATGGACGCATTAAAAAGGAGAAGTCACAGCTGTCGACAGCATCTTTTAATTAACCGACATCACAAAGGTCCTACTGTACTGTACATAATACTGTGGCACTTAGAGTCAGCATGCTCGAAGATACTGAAGAACCTAGATAAAGCCTTAATTCAGCATATGAACACACTTTAAACAGTCCCTTTGTTTCTTCACAGTACTGTACAGAAATACATTACCAATCAGACCAGTTAGAGATAATCTGCCATCCTCCAAAAATACAAAATAATGCAAATAATTTGAATAATCCACTTAAATTCTGTGAAGAACTGTTACTAAACATGATGTTTAACCAATAACTGTAACACAGAGATTTCTTAAACAAATATTCAGTTAGTTCTGGTCCTACTTCATCACCCAGTGCAGCACAGATGAGACCGATACAATGTAGGATATTTAACTATTAACTATACATATATACATACACACTGCTTTCCATCAGTGGTGTATCAGGTGCAGGTATCTACAGTGCCTTTATTTCAGGCGCATATAATACATAGTCATTAAAATCGTAGTGCAAGCTAATTCCACATCACATATTTGATGACAAACATGCTTTATAGTTCATTTCTCTTTTTTTGTGTGTGTCAATGCATTATTTTTTGTGGTGCTCTTAGTTCATCCAGTGCTCTAAAAACTCTTGAAGAAACAGCAGGTTTGTGTGTTTTTATTGTGTATGCATGAGTTTGAATGTGTATGGAAATGAAACAATGTGTGTGTGAGAGAGAAACAAGGTGTTAAAGCTACAGTAGTATCCTTGTGTGTGTCCATGTCAGTGGATTATGATCATCTTCGCTCCTCACACCCCTCGCTGGTTGCTGATCCTTTTTGGAGCATATGGAGCTCTTCTGTTGCTCCACTGAGGATGCAAAAAAACACACCGGAAAGACGGGAATTTTACCCAGGAAGCTCATCTTCTGTCTGTAGTAGTCCTTTTAATCCAGAAGCAGTTGCAAGATACAGCTAAAAGAGCGCAGCGAGAAATAGTAAAAAAAAACAACAACAAAAAAACGTCTAGTTCCTGTATCTTTACAGTACCTATATCATGTACCAGTACAGTCATGTTTTAGTGTGGAGTTTAATGTGTAATGCATGTGCATGAGTGCGCTGTGTTTGTGTTTGAGGTGTACTGAGAAAAATAACAACAAAAAACATCCTGATTACTTAAATCACATTCTCAAACAGCTGCATGGAGTTCATGATGTTCTCGTCCTGGAAAAAAGAAGAAAAACTTTTGTCATCAGAAGTTTACAAAAGTTCTGTTTGATTTTTTTTTTTTTTTTTTTTTACAAAGTTTAGCCATATTTGTTTTAATTAAGAGGCCACAGTGACAGTGTAGAGTAAAATTAGATTTATTATTTTCATTTTGTAGATTATCTTCTTTTACAGATGCTTATTTGGCTGATTGATATAATTTAACTACTGGAAATTATCTATACCGGGGGTTCCCAAACTTTTTCATGTCAGGGACCATCACACTATGCACAATAGACCACAAAGCCCTATTTGAGAGGATTTTGTCTTAAGGAATTTCCTCTGAGCATTTTTTTTGTTAGATGTGAACATAAAAAAGTCTTTACAGTCAATCAATAATCAGACTAGAATTACTATAAATTACAGTAAAAATGGACAACCGTATCTGTTTCCTTGTTGTTCCAACTTCCAACTTACATAAAAATTGAAAATATTTTTTTTTCTCCTTTTGCTGGAAGCCTTCCTGCAACCTTTTCAAGGACTCCTGTTGGTCCCTGGGCCCCAGTTCGAAAACATTTGTATACATTGCATACACTATATACATTTTTTGTATACAGCAGTTAAGTTTGTTCATTCAAACTTGTTTTCTCAAGTTTCAAACTAAATTGTGACTATTAGTTTTGGGGAACATTATATATAATATAATTAAAACAGGTTAGTTTAATGTTAAAGTTTTGTCAATTCTCCTCAAAGATTAGCTGAATTTTCTTCTTTTTTTCTCCATTGGAGCATTTTAGAGCAGCTGAAAAGTTGCAGCAGAGTTATTGTTTGAGTTTGTGGTAAGAGACTGACTGAGATTATAAATTAGATAATGGGTGGATCAAACTGAATATTTACTGTGAGTCAGAACTGATGTTTACAAGGCGACCAAACAAAACATGATTGAAGTCACATAGTTTCATTTGAGCCAGTTGGTAAAATCAGGGAAAAACCCTGTAAATCACAAGTCTTTCTCAGCTTGTACCTTATGATTTTTACAATTACAACAAATGCCAAAAAGCCAAATTTTTGCCTCATTATATATTATATTTTCCTAACTGACAATGTTTTTTCCAACACATGTCAAGAGTTGTGGCACACGTGACATCAAGACATAAAATCCAGCAGAACTCATAAATATCCATTTTTACAGCTTTTCAAGCTGTAAGCCTTTTGAGTAGATAATGAGTAAATATTTATGTCTTTAGAGCTGAACTTCTTCGTTAAATATCTCAGAGGACTGATGTGTCAACTTACACAACATGAATCAAAGAGCTCAAACTGCCGTATATCAGGTACAGATCAAACACATGACTGTATCAGTGTTAAAAGTATTCCATGTCTTTAGATTGACAAAAGGGATCTCACTTAATGATGCAAATTACATTTCACCTTCAATTTACACTGTTGTGTTTTGGAATACGTCCATAATTTATGTTTGTTTGAGATATTTTTCATCTGTTTATCAGCACTATTCAGCCAAATTAGTATTTTACTGTCATGAACCAGCTTCATCCTCTGGTGGTTTGGGTTATGTGCATTTAGGCTTGCAGCTTTGTGGTAAAGGTGATAAATGCTGAAAATTAGCTTTTGGGTTTTTATCACTGGCTCCAAAACAGAGACAAATCCATGTCTGTCTGACGCTACAGACAAGAGGAACTGGGTGCAGGATCCAGTAACAGAGGACCTGTCTTTCTACATATGTTGTCTAAAAGACATTTGCAGTTTAGGCTTTTTTCTCTGTATTTTTCTTTCATATAGCAGAAAAGAAGAAAAAATATTAGAATGGGATTAATAGTTAAATCACGTGAGCTCATGCAAATCAAGAACAAATGTATGAGCTTGAATCTCTTGGAAAGGAAATTTATCTTGCTTCAAAATGATTGTCCTCCTGATAGTATTTGTGAAAGAGCGGAGTGATCGAGTGATTAAGAAGTGGTGGTGGGAGATAGAAAAGAAGATAACAGGATTAAAGGTTTAAAGTTGATTTAAAAACACTAATACAGTACATATAGAATGAGAGGAGGGGTCTGGATATGACTGAGGAAGAAGACGGTGAAAGTGAGGGAAGTATTTCTGGAACATGAGTCATGCTTTACTGTCCGTGTGAATGTGAATCATCTCATCAGCGCCTGATTAACCAGTGACATGTTGGCATCGTACTGTCATTGACACTGATTCCAGGACGCTGACGTGCTGTGCACTATTCCTATTGATGAGTAACTGTGATGTAGTTTTTTTGTATGTGCAGCGCTTATCAGTTTGTGGAAGAGTGTGAGTCACCTTCTGACAGGTCTCGATGAACTCCTCAATGGTCACTACACCATCTCGGTTTTTGTCCATTTTCTGTATGAAAAATATAGAAAACAAAGAGAGAGGACTCATTTTCAGGCTGCTTTGTAGAGGAATAATTGCAGCCTTGCTGCACTATTTGATTAGTTTTTTCTTATTTGTATGGATTCAGAACCTGGAAGAACTTGTCCACGTGTTCAGAGGGAGCCTCGTCTCGCACACATGGGTAAGTGTACCTCCCCATCATGTCATAGATTGACTTCATAATCGCCAGCATCTCCTGAAGAGAAGAGGATAGACACAGGTGAAAGAGTTAATCCCACTATTAACTGTTTTTCTGCCAGTGTGACTAGATTTTTAATTTCAAAAGCTCCAAGCTTCCTAAAGAGGTAACCAACAAAGACCAAAAATATATTTTACATATTCTCCTAACAGTCACCAGGAAAATGATAACTGAATGAAAGTGCTCTAACCAAACATAACTATACATCTATAAATGGAGATGGACACGTTTCTACAAAGATGGACTGGGTTGGGACTCTGAAGGCTTAAAAAGGATATGGACTGAGGATTTCTCTTGTTTGTAAATACCTGTCAACTCTGCTCAATGTGAAGAATTGTTGGAAGAATACAGTTTTCAGCAAAGCAATCTATCATCAAAACAAAAGAAACCCTCACTCACTTCTCTCTAAAGAAATTCTCTGTTTGACTATGACAAGCAGCTGGTCTTGTTCGCGAGGTGGAGAAAAAAAAAAAAAAAAAAAATATATATAATAAATCTGACTTTGAATGCAGCGTCATGTTTGCTTGGTTTTCAGGTACTTCTGTATTCCATATTATAAGTTGGGTATATTGAAGTCATCATTACAACTTGGAGGTTGACATGAATGTTATCAAGTCGGAAACTTGTGATATGAATATGGCATTACTCTACAGACTAGTGCAAGACTGGCTCTGTCCAAAGTGAAAACCTGCCTACCAGCATCTCTAAAGTTCACTAATTAACATCTGCGGACAGCCAACATAGTTCCAACAAGTCTCGGCAAGAACACAGATAAACTTATTGCCTAAAATGTCAAACAGTTCCTTTAACTTTGCTGTACGACTGCCTGTTCTCTTTGAATCTGGTAAAGTCAACATAAACACAAAGAGAAACAATTAAACACGTCATTACTTCACATTTAAAAGGGGAACTCCACTGATTTTACACATCAGAGTCTATTTACAGGTGTTCGGCGACACGACTGCATTTGCTGTCTTTGCCTCTTAAGCTTTGAACTAGTTTACCTCTAGTTTACTTTTAAATTATCCAGTTAAACAGAACATTTTTAATAGTCATTTACTGTATATTCACTTGCTTTTTTAAACTTTAAAAATTTCAATTTTAAATTTAAAAATTTTGTTGTTTTTGTTGATATTATTTCTGTTTTGTCATCTCTATTTTATTTTCTGTCTTGTAATATAAATCTTTTTATTATCACACCTATTTGATTTTTTTACTTTCAATGTGAAGTACTTTGTAACTTTTATCTTGAAAACCGGTCTTTATTGCATAATTGAAAAAAACATTTAAAGCCTATTGTGACTCCAGAGGAAGCTGCATGAAATTTAAAGTGATGTCACTGGAGGCAGCATTGGGCTGAAAACCAGCAGTGTTACAGGAGTGCAATGCTACATCAGTGGAGTACATTTTTAATCAAGATAATCAGACCAGTGGAGTCAAAGTAATCACCTGAAATATGACATAAGTACAGAAGTGTCAAAATGATGTCTGAACTATACATCCTAGAACAAAAAATCCTATTTAATCCCACTTGTACAGTAAAACGACAACTTATATGTCACCAGGGGTCTTGGGTGTTCAGATAAAGGTGAGGGTGTGAACACACTGAAGAAGACACACAGTGGTCAAAACATTGTCATGTCCACTTGGAATTAAAGATTTGATAACAATTTAACAGTGTGCAGGTACTCTTTTCTTCTTTTTGGGTGTGCCTGTACCCACTGAAACATACCTCTTTGGTGATGTAGCCATCTTTATTAATGTCATAGAGGTTAAAGGCCCAGTTGAGCTTCTCAGTGACCGAACCTCTGAGCAACACAGACAGGCCAATAACAAAGTCCTCAAACCGGATCGAGCCATTTCTATCAATGTCAAACGCGTTGAAGAGGAAGTGAGCGTAGGTGGTTGCATCTGTGTGACAATGAGGACAAAAAGGAGTCAAGGTCATAGATTTAATGTGTTTTGTCAAAGCATCCAGAAAAGGAAAAAGGAGACATAACTAAAGAGGAGAGATTGTTTTAACGTCTAACCTCCTTGGGGAAAGAACTGAGAATAGATGGACTTGAATGTCTCCTCATCAACCAACCCACTGGGACACTCCTGCCCGAGAGAGGAGAGAAAAAAAGGGTGTGTATATCAGAATAATTCAAGTCTATATAAAGCATACTAATGGCGGCAAAGCAATTAAGTCAGTCTCAGTTCTCCTTGAGATGCAGCAGCATCAGCAGCAGCATCAGCAGCAGCAGCCGGACAGACGTACGTTCTTAAAGCCTCTGTAGAGAGACTGTAGCTCCTTCCTGGTGAACTTGGTCTGAGCCTGCAGCTGGTCCAGCCCCTCCGGCTGGTGACGCACCGTCGACAGCTCCAGATCACTGTCGCTGCTGTCTGTGGGAGAAAGAGACAGAGAGAGAGACAGAAAGGGATGGATAGACGGACAGGAAGAGAGAAAAAAGAGAGAGAGAAGGATGCAGAGAGGGATAGATGAGGAGAAAAACAGGGAGGTTGGGGGCAGACATTGAGTGTGTGGATGCAGGCCAACATTCAGGGAAGGGGTGGGATCACACATTTAAGAGGGAAGGCATTGGAAGGGAAAACGTGCGAGCTTAAGAGAGAGAATTAGCAAAAAACTGTAGAGGCAGGCGAACAAGGGAGTTAAAAAGAAGAGGAGGTACTTTCTTTATGGCGGAAATGTCACCAAACAACTATTTGTTTTATTTTGTCTTCACTTTCAAAAGAGCCACAGCAGAAAATCTGAATTTAAGAAATTCAGCTGCACATTTACACATTTACAGTAAGTGTTGCATCACTGTTGGTTACCAGTTCACACAAACTAAGAGAAAGCACTGTACGACTGGGAAAAAGAAAACATGAAAAAAAAATATATAAAAAAGGAGGGAGTTTTCTGGAAAATCAGAAATCTAGCGTTACCATACTCACCATCTTTAGACAGAGAGAACAGAGGAGGAGGAGGAGGGGTATCGACACCAATATGGGAGTGAAAGAGAGTAAATGGAGAACAGTGAGAGAGTGATAGTAAGAGGAAGAAAAACAAAACAAAGAAAACAAGTCAGATCGGACACTGAGAGGTTTATATGAAGAGCGCTGAACGGTCCAGAGAAAAAAAAGACTCAAGTTATATTCTGATAAAACATCCAGCAGAGCAGTGAAATATAATATGCTGTGAGACATAAACCAGAACCGCAGCGAGAGGGATTCAAAGTGTGAGGTGATCCACTCTGATGTAATAATGAATCATTCCTTTATGGTCAATTTCAAACAATGAGACAGTTTAGACCCATACATACTGTAATTCAGCAGGAGACGACCTCTGACCTCTCGCGAGAGCCACAGATGAATGCTCCCAGTGAGAAAACGGGCCCGTGTATAAAAACAGAAGTACTGTAAGTCGTCCTTGTTGCTCAGTCTTGACCTTGGAAACAGACTTTTCTCTTTTTTCCCCAAACTTAAGGTTTTTTCCCCAGTACTGCATGCCTACACAGTATTTACAATAAATACTAATAAATACTTTTTCTCTAAGATGCCGAATTGTTTCTGTCTCGTTCCCCTTAGTCTAGTTGTCATCAACTGTACCTACATTTAAGTAACAGTAGCAACTGGTAAGCATTTTATTAGTACCTGATTCATGCAACAGAATCACACTGTAAACTGTGGCCTGTGTTACAAAGTGTTACCAAAGATCTTAATTCAAGGTCCAGTTCAGTGGCTGCAGTTTGCTCCCTCATATTGCTATGGAGGACTATGACATGTGGTTAAAAAGTTCAGAGCAAAGCTAAAGTTTGCTGTTTCTTTGTTTGATTTCTGGTGAAAATATTTTGAGCGTGTGTCTCTCTAATGATCTGTCAACGGTTAAAAATGCAATCATCATATCATCATTGTATTTTAGCATACTTTACCTTGAACTCTCCTGCTAGTGTCACAGTTTCATAAACCTTCACATTGCTAAATACTCCAGGATTACATGGTTTTAGATGTATAAAAATATATATAGATAAACACAATCCAGCGCTGCAGCTGAGCTGTAATCGTGGGGAAAAAAATCTTCAATGAATGTGCCACTTGTTGTCACTTTGCTTTTTGTTTTCTTGTTTTTAAAAAGTGAATCTGGGCCACAAAGCTACAGAAAGAAGACACATTTGGCTCTTATGTGAATGAAAAAAAAACAGCTGATTAGCATCTTACCTTTTTTTTACTGTCAAAAAATCTCCTAAAAAGATCAAAACCAACACTGTGTGAGTCCGTCGTTCAATACTTTCTGCCTTCCCTTCTCAGTCTGTGCCACTGAAGTCCATTCATTCCTACTGAAGAAGAAACCTTTTCTTTTTCTTTTTTAAATCATTCTTAGAAAAAGGCTCGACAATTTTCTAAAGCAACTGTATTTTTTAGCAGCCGTTACTCATGACAGTACATTTGTTGAGGATTATTATTACTTTCAGATTTATTGCAAGTGCATGTTAACAGCAGCAGGAAGGTGAGTGTAGTATCAATTAAAAATAAACTTTAAGTGGCATTGTGTTGTAAAAACATGTTGCATGACACCTAACTCATTGATGTGTTTTAATTGGGACAATAATGGAAATCTACGGCACAGAGAAATATCAGGTTTTGGATACACAAATAATACTTTCTTTTTTATTAAATGTTATTGACTATAAGAACAATATAAAACCAGCAGACTTGTCCTTCAGAGAGTGTGAAGTATTCTGGAGACCAAAAGTTGCATTTGATTAAGTGTATTTAAACAGTGAGACACTTTCTGTCACTGAGAGACGTTAAAGACATTTGTTTTATCATAACAACCTTTGAAATTATTCTAAATGTTCAGCAATTTAATCCCAGTTAAACCGAAAATTATTTATGCCGGATCTACAAAACTGTTTGCAAGTGACTTAAAATGAAAACTTTGACTCCTCACTCAAAGACATGTCATCCCCCTCCCCAGGTCTCCTCTTCCTCCTCCTCCCTCTCCCCCTCCTCCCCCTCCTACTCCTCCTCCCTGCCCCTCTCCCAGGTTGTCTCACCGGTCTCCGTGATGTCGATCAGGCCCAGCAGGTGCATCAACTTGAGGAACATGATCACCAGGCAGACGATGCCAACTGTCTGCAGTCCCTCCGTCTCCCACCTCACACTCATCTTCCCCTCTTCTTCTATGGATTCTTCCACGGTCCCTTCCTTTTTGTGCCCTTCACTTTGCTACTACATTCTCATATTCTCATGACTGTTTCACTTTCTGTGCACTTTTCTATCAATCCATCTCTGTACCTCTCTTTGTTCTTCTTCTTCTGTTTCCCTTCCGGTCTCTGAAACAGTGTCACTCACTCATCACTCTCTTTCTGTCACATTTTTTCTTCTTCTCTGCAGTTTCTGTTACTCTATTTAGCTCTCTCTCCCTCTGCTGTTTTAATTGACTGTCTTTTTTTCCCCTGTTGCTCTTCACTGCTCTAATGGCTCCCGTCAAGATATTCTTCACAACTAAAAGCAGGATCTGATGGTCCGACCCTTTTATTAAGGCCAGATTATTGCTGTAAAAATACGTCCAAAGAGAAAGAGCGAGAGAAAAAAAAATCCCCTAAAAAAATCTGTACCACCATGTTAATCCATGACAAATCCAATCAGAGGAAAAGCAAGCTCGGATACTCTCACATCATCATTTTTTTTAGCACAAGCATGCAGTTGTTTTGGGATTCCTCCAATGAATATTTTTCCTCTAATTGGTGACAAAAACTCTAATCAAATTTAAAAAATGTTATTTATCCAGAGGTGAAATGTGTCACAAAATCCTCCACTGACTGAATGACTGATGCTCTGCAACGTCCTCTATATCCCTCCTGCATCTCACTTCTTAGTTTCTGCTAATTAACCCGTGAACTCCTGAAGAACCAGAGAAATGCTGCATTTCTATCAATTTCATCTAAATAACTACATAAAACATCAGAAAGTACATAAAGACACTGCATACCGAAGCTTCAAATGGACAAGACTTACAAATATTTGATTTCTTTTTGTTAAATGTGACATATTTAAAACCAATTCGTCTTTAAGGAAGCAGAGAAGATGGTGAGACAAAGGTCAACAGGTGTCCTGAATCTCATTTTCCCAGTCAGCTCTGTGATCCAGTTTCTAATTGTTCCCCCGTCTCTCCTGGGGTCCGTAACACAGATTTAACATCGCATTAACTCAGTGGAGTCCTGTCACACACTCAGACTGTAATAAAGGGAAACAGTGAACATACGCTCCCTCAGGCCCTGTGACACTTGTTCAAAACTCATCTCAATGTCTCAGGTACATTTTGGAGTGATCGCTGCTTCCCTCTAGTGGACGCTAAAGAGATGACAGGAGCGGAGACGCTACCCCCAACACATTTAAAATTAAATGGATAATGTGAGAAGGTCACTTAAAGGACAGATTCAGTTTTTTAAGTCTGTCTTAAAATATCCTTCAGGTGCCCATGTGAATACTGAAAGAGGTTTTCCGTGGTGTAATAATTCCTCATGATCATACTGGCTATTAAAAGATCCCCTTCAAATGTGCTTTCAATGTAAGTGATTTGGGTCAAAATGCACAGTGTGTCCGCACAGTCATTCTGTGCAAAAATGTATATAAAAGTTTATCTGAAGCTTAAATGATGCTGCAGCAGTCTGAGTTAGTCATATCAAGTGTATATCTGCCACATTTACAGTCTTTTTAGCACACACATTCACATTCCCTCTTTGTGTTTTCCTCTTGAGCTGCAGTGGAAGTAACAAAAAGTAACTTGATTTGACTCCTTTGGAAAGCTGAAGCTTCATATTAGCTTCAGATAAACTTTTAAATGCATTTTGGTACAAGAGGACTGTGGATTTTGTCCCCCATCACTTACATTGTAAGAGCATTATGAAGGGGAGGAATGATAACGGCAAGAAAAAAGTATTTCAATTCATTTGTGCACTTGCATATTGATTTAAGATAGATATTCACAATCTTTCTTGTCAGTCTTAAGACAATACTCGGGTCTCCTTATACAGTTATTAATTGCTATTTTCCCACTCGTCTATTTTGGCCGTGACAAGATCCCTTCCTAATGTGATTCAGATGTGTAAGTGATGGAGACAAAACTGACATAGTCTTGTGTAAAAATGCATTTCAAATTTCAGGAAATATGAGGCTTCAGCATTAAAACTTATTCAAATCAAGCGAGTATCTTTTGAAGTTTCTGTGCTTTTAGTGCAATATTTCTTCTTTGTGTTACTTTCCCTCCAATACAGCTCAGCAATGAAACAGTGTGGAGAAACAAAAAGTGGGAATTTTGCAATAAAAACTGTAACTTTGGAAGGTCTCCACTCGATATGACTAACTCAGACTGCTGAAGCATCACCCCTCATCATCCCTCATCACTTACCAGTTGCTTTAGGAAAGAATCTTTTGATAGCTGGTATGGACAGAAACCAGATTAAAAAACCAGTTTACAGTAACCAGAAACTCTTTCCATGTACTTGTGGGCATGTGAGTGCTGTTGAGGCGAGGTGCAGACCAGTGTGAGCTTCAAAACCAAAATATACAACTCACCTCGTTTATTACCGTATACAGTACCAGGTATATTTTTGAATAGGGGATTGATTATGATGTTTTGTGTATATGGTATTTCTAGTGATCTGATCACATAATGGTAACATAATGAATCAGTGAAATGTATACAAGGGAAAGTGAAAGAACAAACGTTTGGTGCATAAAGTATTGTTTACTGGAGAAGATTTTAAGTGTGAATCTATGATTTAAGGTTTTGGCTACATAGACATGGTGTCCCATTGCAGATTAACTATCTGCTCATCCAATACATAAATATATCAAACTGCACCACTAAAAACTATATAAATATTATTAAACAAATAAAAATGACAAACAAAATCAAGGAGGAAGAGGATGAAGCTGGTGGTTTTAAGATCTTAAATAAAGAAAATAAAAAGACAAATGGATGTTTCTATTATTCTGAAAGGCCAAATGGATTCTTCATTATAGTAAATAAAAAGTTTTTAAGTTATAGACAAACTAGAATTTGTGATGACATCACACATATGTTGAATGATCTAAAAACCATCTGGCAAACATGGAAAATGGCACCTAAATAAAGAGATGAACACACAAAACTACTCATTTCCTTCCCATCTCTCTACAGTATATTGATGTTACTCGCCATTAAAATATCCTGCACAAGACTCAAATGTGGAGTAAAAATACCAGATATTGGTATCAGAGAGCCTCAGAATGGGGCTCAAATTGCTCCAAAGACAAGGCTGCTTCTCTGGCATCAATGTCATCCCAAAATAGGACCAAGCTGGACTGAACCCAAAATCGACATCAGAGTAGAGGACCAGACAGAAACAACAATCAAAGGCCAGAGGGTTTGTTTTATATCTGGTCAGTCAGCGTCACAGACATGCAGACAAACACAAAAACAAACCTTTTCTTGAGTGCTCATGATATAAATAATGCAACAAACAAACCTTATTGGTTTGTTGATTGGTGAAAGACTTCTAATGTACTGCAGGAAACTGGTGTCAAAAGTCATGTCAAAAAGGACGTTAAAGATCATTTTTGGGCATTTTTAAAATAGTAAACAGGAGGAGAGAAAGAGGAGGATGAGCTGGATTTAAACTCGTTACAGTACATGGGATGAATCTTAGCACACTACCACTGATCACTTCTTTGACATGTTGCATTTTAAAGCAATATGAGACTGCTAATTTACCTCGAAAGTGTAAATAACGGTGCTTCAGGCCATAGCCAAGATTTTAGAGTCTCATTTTACAGAGAAGAAGTTTTTTTGACTCTTGCCACCAACTTAACTGTGTAAAATGTTCTCAGTATTAAAAAAAAAAAATCACATCACAAAACTTCAAAATTTAATATCAATTTAACAGATAAACTATATTTTTTGTCAAATATAACTCTACATTATAGTCTAAAATGTTGTTTCAAAGCCCTACAGTTGTGTAAGGTATTTGCCATCACAAGTTAAAGTTTACAGACTAACAAGTTGTAAAAGAGCAGCAGTAATAACAGACAGGAAACACCACAAAATGACTCATGATTTACCAAAGAACTGTATCAGCACAATTAAGAGATTCTCAGTACCAATGGTGAACATTAGAAAGCTAGTATTTATAGCTGGGCTGCTATTTGGGGACTATTTATATCCAAGAGCGCAACATCTCAACTTCTCTGAAAAAGTCATATTTCCGTACACGTTGACATTTGATGCGAAAGATACCTTCATCTCACAACATCTGCCACCCAATGATTAAACACGTGAGGTGAGAACGACGAGGAGATGCAAAAGCACATGAGAAAATGACACCGCAGTCAGTAAATCAGTCTCGCTGGGAGATGACGAAATAATGAATTGGCAGGAATAAAGAATGAAGACACATGATGAGAATTTTGGAGGCTGCTGAGAGATGGCCGGTGTCCTTCAGGGTCCTGGAGATGTACTCCAGGCTCCATATTTAGGCAGCCTCAAAGAAAGCCTGTTCGATACTGCATGTATAATTGATGTGAAGTAATGCTAAACCGGGGTGTGGGCCCAGCCTCTCTGGATCACCACGGTGGGAAGAGGAGGAGGAGGAGGAGGAAGAGGAGGGGGGTGCGCTACTGGAGGAACCGAAGATTGAAGAGATTGAGAGGAGTGATAAATAATGAAAGGACATTACTGGTGTTTTTGTTGAATTTATTACTTATAATGCCGAGCCATATGAGAGGCACTAATGTGCCGGCTGGAGCCTTCCTGCTGTAATTGTCTTGGCACGCTGACTGCAGGGCACTCTAACTGGCTGGCCTTCAGCCCAAAACTCTAATCAAAGGGAACTGCATCATTCAAAGAGCAGTATCTGATGTCTCTTTTACAGTCCCAAATGTACACAGTCTATTGACCCATCAAGGTTTTATGGTATATCCCTGAGTAGGCAAAATAAACATCCCATTAACCCTTTTTCACTCTAATGTCGTTCAGATATACATACATCACTGTGCATGTTGTTGCACAAGATGACAATTAATGGAGAGACAGAACAAAAGTATCTAGACAGACTCGACAGTCATTACTGTCAACACATCAAGACTTTTCATTCTTTTATAGTGTCTATATTTCATATCTTTTTCTTTATTGTTTTTCATTGTGAAACTTTTTGTGATGTTGGATCTAGAAAAGTGTCATGAATAAAGTTTGCTTTAAAAGGTTATGTGGACAAAGTAATGACTCAAACCCAGAGATCTTCATGTCTTTGAAAAGTATCAAAGGCACAATATAAAATTAGTGTAATAGTAAGTGTAATCAGAAAAATGTACTTGTGTACCAAAAGCAAAACTACGCATTCGACAGCGGAATGGGCCTGTTGGAATGTTAAATATATTATATAATTGGGTTATTATTATCATTACTAATGTCTGTCTTTGTTTATGTCTGTTTTTGCAAAGCTGTGCTGTAATTGTTTATTTTTGCTCTGTTGAACTGTAACTTGCTCTTCTTTTATTTCTGCCCATGTCTGTGCTTTTGGTTTTTACTGTAATTGACAATCATGATTATTGTTTTAAATTTGTTTCTTGATTTTAGGCAGATTTTAGGCTGCCATCTTACAGATGAAAACTAACCTCCTGGATAATTCTGGCATATTTACAGTAGTGTTTATTAATATTTATTGATAACTGTCCCTGAGAAATAAACTGAATAATGCATGAACGTGTAAGCAAGACACCAATGTTTACAGTTGTATCTGGTGGAGTTGGATCCAATCTGAAGTATTTTATAATCTTTTGGGTAGTTAAATCTATCTTATTTTAATCCAAACATAGAATATATATGGAAAAACCAGGTGGCTAAAGTTGTTTGAACAGTTTATGACAAAATTAGACACACAAACTGTATATTAAAAAACAGTAAAACTTCAGAGAAACTGGATAAAAATGATTAATGGAAGTATAAAACTGAAGTAGATACTTTCCTTCATTTAATGTAGTAATGTAGTTTTAGTTCTTTGTTTTGGAAACAAGTTCTGGAGAACAGTTGCATAAACCAGTGATAGAATCTCTCCAGCTCTGTTTATTAGTGGACATGTCCCTCCTACCAGCTGGGTACATCCAAAAACAAATTTAGACTTGAACTTGAGAGCTTTTAAAAACTCAGCGTTGTATTCTTAAGATAATCCAGTGGATATATAAATGGTTCAGTGAGTTTCAGAAGCAAAGAACATGCAATCATTTACTTTAACTGAATAATTCACCTAATTTGGAGATACAATGACGATATGTGAACTTTTTTTCTAACAATTTGGAACTTGTGTTTTTGTTGCGACTAATAACACTACAGTTTAACAGATAAACACTTGTAGTTTTGAAGTAATGAGTCAGACATACAGCCTCCAAACTGCAGGTACCTGTTAGCTAGGAGAAGGTCGGCCCCGGTCGCCCTTACCTTCAAACGAAGACATCGGCTCCAGGATGCCAAACTGTTTGAGAACTGCCATGAAGAGGATGATCACCACGCCGATGGCAAACAGCTCCATGCCTTGGATCCCCATAGTTTCTGACGGAGGGGTGGGGGGGGCCACTCAGGGCCAAGCCTGCACACCAAGGCCTGGCCCTGGGTAGAAACGAAAGGAAGCCTAGGCCGGTCCAAGTTACATCAACAACAAGTGTTCTCAAGAGAGGTGAATGAGGAGGTAACAGAGATCAGATCAGGCTGGTTGTTGGGAGACCGCGTGGGTTTGTATCCAGGCTCAGGCCACTGAGACAGCATGAGAACCAGGCCTGCCAGCTGGATGAAGGCCGCTTTAATGTCAACACTGATGCTGAAGTGGAAAATATGTGGAAGCCGACATATATGGAAAGCCTCCCTCTCTAGACCCATGAGGGAAAATGGGGGTTGTGTCACGAACCATTTATTACAGTGCATTAAAGGAGACGTTTAGAGTCACTTCCCAGGCTTTCGTCTCGCATGCACTCTGAGGAGCTCGGACAGATTACTACTCACCCTCTTAATCCAAACAGCTATTATCAGTCCTCAAGTCATAGTACACACTAATAAATCACATTTTGGGTTTAGATAAAGATGTCTTTAAAAAGAAGCAAAACATTTGGTGCAGCCACGGTGTCCATTTTCATGTCTTTGGTCCCAGATCTTTTCACTAGGTGGGAGAAAGTCCGGATGAGTACAACCGACTTATTGAAATACAGAACGTGAAATACTCGAGTCCTCTCATCTTCCATGCCATAAAATGGCAAAACAACATTAGCAATTATACATAAATTACCCCATTATAAGCGCCAAGCACATGAGTCATTTTATGAGACCTCAACTCTGTAAATACACTATATCTGTGTGCTGAGAATAATCTGACCTTCTAGTGTGAGCGTCATCTACTCACAATACTCAGGATGATAAAATGTTTTAAAACAAACATGCATGCCAAGATAAAAACCAGCAGTACTTTAATATACAATGTAAAAACTGTGTAGAATGAGGCTGTTCTGTCCAAATAATCAAAATAACTGATCTGGCATTTACTTGTGGGACACTTTCTGCTTTCTCCTGCTGTGTATCTCTTGCAATAATCCTTAGAGCCACCAAACAGCACGGATTCAATTTAGACTCTGCGATGCTGTCCTGTCTGATTCAGTCCACTTTTTTCCATATGTCCAAATCCAGGTCCAGATATGGTAGAGTACAGCCCTGGAGAGAAGACTCTTAGAGCAGCAGCAGCAGCAGCAGCAGCGTCCAGGGAGGGAAATCCTGAGAAACTGAGAGGAGCTGAAATCTCCTCCTCTGGTGACTACCTCCTCCGCACATAGTTTTCCATCTCTCTCCTCTATCTTCACCTCCCCTCAATGTATCTGTTGCTGCCTTTGCTTGCAACTTTTCTCCCCCTCCCTTCCGTCGACTCACTTAGCAAGCACTCACTCTCCGGCTGAGGTTTAAAACCAAAGTGCCCCGTTCACCTTAAACCTTCCACCCATCCTGTCTTTCCTGTGGTCTCTCCCTCCTCTGCTGCACTCCTCCTTTCTCTCCATCTGTCCGTCTGATTTGCTTTTGCACCCCGAGCCCCACCGCCTCCTCCCTCCATCTCCTCTGTCATTCCATAACTTTGGCCAACCACAGACCCCCCCCACCATCCCCACCACCACCACCACCACCTCTCCTCTGCTCGGCTTCTTCTTTCTTTCTCTAAATTGTCCCTCTTTTCTCCACCACATCCACCTCTTCCTCTTCACCTTCTTCTTCATCTTCCTCAGTTGCTACAGTTTGCGGGTAAGGGGTGAAGTCAAATTACCCAAAGAGGAGGAGGGGTGTGTGTGATCTCTGTGTGGCACACACAAAGATCAAATAGCAAAAACACCCCCACCTCCTCCTCAAACATCCTTCTTTCATCTATTTTTCCTTTTCTAACTGAATTAAGTGGAGCGACAAAGAACCGAAAGTATTATAAGGTTATTATAGTATTGTTAATGTCTCGCAATCTTAATCATTCCCGTAACATGTGCAACAGTTTGTATTAAACAACATAGAAAAGTATTATTGATGTGTGTGAGCATGAGTGTGTATAAATGTGGTTGTGTGTGTGTGTGTGTGTGTGTTTGTTTAGTCTGGGGAGGATAAGTGATGATTCTGCGCTTAATGCATCAAGATAAGATGGGGAACAGAAGTGTGTGTGTGTGTGTGTGTGTGTGTATGTGTGTTAATGCATTGACTTGGTTGGAGATAGGAGACACAGATGGGAGGCCAGAGTGAGAGAGATCAATATCTTTGTGGTGAGGTGGTGTTGGTGTGCTTCCCCCCCCCCCTCTTTTTTTTCTCTTTCTGCTTCGTGCATTTAACCATAAAAATCTACAATCATTAAATCAAAATATCTATTTTCACTGTTACTATTCCTCCATAAGTGAGAGTCTGCGGTGTTTACTGCACAGTTAAAGCGGATAAATCACCCTGAAGGTCAAATTTACATTTCAGTTACCACTTTGTGAAGCAGAGTGACACCGTACACCATGTATGTAGATATCCGGAGCATTTTATGATGTTTTAGAGGGATGAATGTGTGTGTTTAGGTGTATTTATGTGCATTTTGCGGATGCCAGTGCAGTGAGCTCCTGTGGTCTGTTGTGTGTGTGTGTCGGTTCCTCTTGGCAGGCCATTAGGACACTAACAGGTTTTTAAAAGGTAGGCTTGGCTCTGCCTGCTGACACAACAGTCAGTAAATAGGGAAAGAGGACCGAGACTGTTTCCTCTCAGTCAGACGCATCAGCAGATATCACCTCAGTCTTCACTGCAGTCACAGAGAAATTATACTTTAACCTCTCATATGTGGAAGCATTTGGTTTAACTTTCTGAAACTTTCTATTATCTTCAAATATTCAAATGCAGCTCTTTATTGTAAGTGATTACAATATACAGCCAGTTCATAAAAGCTTAACAATGGCTGATATTAAATCCTTTTATCTGGTATCTTACAGGGGTGAAAGTATTATATAGAAGTATTCAGATGCTATTGTAAGAGCCACATTAGACTATAAATATCAGAGTTTAGTTTTTTGTTATGTGCATATCATAACATCATCTTATGTGTTTTGTGAGTGGAATCATTTATTTGATGCATGTGCAGTTAATGAGATAACCTACGGTGCTTGCAGAGTGAAAACGTGAAATGAAAAGCTAAACTTAAGACTGGATCTTAACAAGTTTTTGACCTCATAACAACGTATAACGCAGATCATTAAAAGAACAAAGACAGGTTGGTTGTTTCCAAATGTTCCCTTCTTGAGAGAAGCTCAGTGGGATTTACCATGCGGATGGAAACTGAATACCTGATTGGATACGGATGTAAATAAACCGTCAAAGCCAGATCAGATCAGAGTCATGCAGGCAGGGGAGAAAAATCTTTCTTGTCTCTCTCTCCTCCAATCAAAACATTTTTCACACAAGCTCTGTTCAGGAGGCCTCCAGCATTGTGGAAGATCCCTCCCAACCCTCACACTTGCTTTTTATCCCTCTGTCATCCGGCAGGAGGTTAAGAAGTATCTGTACACGGACTACCAGGCTGTGCAACAGCTTTTTCCCCCAGGCTGTCAGACTGCTGAACTCACAGCTGCCGCCATCCATTCGTCTCATCATGGTCCCCACCCCACCCTGTATACCCCACTAGTGCTCTTATCTAAACCAAGGGAATGCTGCCACATTAATTTTATTCATATTTTTTTTTTATCATATTTATTAATTCAACATGCAGCCTGTACTTTTGCACCTTTACATTTATCAATTATTGATAGTTCTTCTCCTATTGATATGTGTCTTGTCTTTTGTTATAACATGTTATATTGATGTTTCGTGTTTATTCTTAATCCAAACGTATATTTGTGGGTCTTTTGAGAAAAATAAAACTTCATCCTACTGTATACCTTTGCTGTGTAGAGTTGGGACAACATGAGACTTGAACTTGAAATTGAATCTCATGCTACTGAGTTTGGACCTATATTTAAGTAAAAGTAGCAATACAACAATGTGAACACATTCCAGTATTAGCAACTTAATATACTGAAATGATCATAAGTTGAAATACTCATTGGCAGAATGACCCCTCTCAATCTTATATTTGTATATATAATACTAATGTATTTCATTATGTAAGTGGGTTTTTAATGTTGCAACTGGCTGATCTTTACAGTGAAATAGTTTAATCTATAATAATATGTCAATATTTTACAAAATTATAGGTTTTGAGTGTTAAATCTGATTTGGAAAGTAATAACTACCGCTGTCAAAAAATGAAGTGTAGATGTATGAAGTGGAGTAGAAGTATAAAGTCACATAAAATAGTACATCAGAATTGTACCTCAGTACAGTATTTAGTATTTAATTTGATACCACTGGTATTTTCTGGAAAAAAATCTTTCAAGAAATGTTGTCTTTCATGTAAGCAGTAAGTGGGAGAAACAATAGCTACTCTGAACTGACACAGAAAGAAGCATCACACACACACTACAGCACACAAAACTCTACGAAAACAAGAATCCTGTGGACTTTAGTTACAAGAAGAAAGAGTGACAACATGACTGTCGAAGTGAGACAGTGAATGAGTAGATAAAAGATTGATGAAGACACACAAAATGAAGTCAGAGGTGAAACCAGACGAGTGCCTACCTGAGCGATGGTACCTGGCTGAGCTGTGGTGGCAGTGAGAGAGGCAGCTGGGCCGAGACAGACGCCTCCTGGCCTCCACAGAGAGAGCGGCCATCACAGCTCCCATAATGCAGCTGTACTACAATAACAAGGTGTCTAACAAGCTGCTCTGACAGTCAAAGATCAGTCAGACAGTTGAAGAAGATCTGAATTTCCAAATACTAAATGTGAACACTCAGGATTGATGTTAACAGACTTAAAATTGCTGAGTTGCCAAGTTTGATGAAGTAGTTCTAGGATGGCAAACAAGCAAAGTTTGAAAGTCTGAACCTCACGTACTGACAAAAGCAACTGACTGATAGTGTGGAAAAGGCGACAGCTGAGATAGTTTTGCAGTGTGTGTGTGTGTGTGTGTGTGTGTGCACATTTGAAAATCTGTTTGAGTTTGTGACACCACGTCACAGTGAGAGAGATAAAAAAGGGCGAGGGATCAAAAAGAACTGCAGAGCTTCTGACCTTTCACATCACACATATCGCACACCTCCACATTTCTTTTTTTTTTTGGCTGTCTCACTCTCTTCCTCTCGTCTGATCCCTCTCCCCACAGAAACATGACTATAACTCCTGTACTGTCTCTCTTAGATAGACTCTCTCTTATACAAATTCTTCCTGTGTGCTTATGAAAACACAAGCAACTGTTGGCAGGAAAGTATTGTCAGTGTGGGAGAACGTGCGTCCTCATGCGTAGTCATAATACAAACAAAACGAAGATCCACTTGAAAGAAATTATGCAACCGAGATACACACTGATGCAAAACTCATCTCATCACAATATTGATGAGAGAGGCTGTCCCCCCAAGAAAAATATCACAAAAGGTTGCAATGTCAGTCGCTGATAAAGGACATGTAGTTACGTTTGACTGACAGATGCAGCGGCGCATTTCAGATGACGTTCATTCAACAGGAGACAGCTGTTTGTTTCCTATTTCCAACTGCGAGTCAGGACAGTTTTTCAAAAACTGTAACAATGGTCGTCCACTAACCTTAATCCTGTGGTTATTATTGTAGCCATGACGATGAAGGTCCCCTAACTTTAATGAAGTAGTAACTTTAACCAAGACCATGTGTTTCTCTAACCTCAACAAAGTGATCATTTTAACCCTAATGTTGATCTTTTCAATTACTTTGTTCAACCTAACCATGTGATTTTTGTGCCTAAACCTGACCAGACCTTAACCACAGTGTTGTCACACCATATAAACACCAAACAACAACATTTAACAATCATTTGTTAATGGAAAGCACAGACAAATAATGTCCTGCTGATTATTACCAATTATTGTTGATTATTGCCCATTATTGCTGACAGGGGCACCAGTCGTTCTGGAGTGCATGGAAAAACATCTAATTTGGAGGACTTTGGATGAGAAGATCAATACCACTCTCATGTATCAGTTTTTTGAAGCTACAACTAGTAGCCAGTTAGCCTTGCTTAGCATAAAGACTGGAAACGGGGGAAACAGCTAGCCTGCTTCGGTCCAAAGGTAACAAAACCCACCGACTAGCACCTCTAAAGGATTGTACAGATTTTTTAAATGAGATATGTGGTTTTTTAGAACTAAAACAGTAAAGTAGCAGCCGGGCAGCTAAACAACAAGCTGAAACTCACTATAAAGCTCCATAAAGCCAAGTGCAGCTGATAACTCTCTGTAGGTTCATCAATAAGAGTGACACCACTGACATTACACACTGCCAATCGATACATTATCAAAAAATTATATTGATTATAGCTGCTTTAAAGAAACTGTGATAAAAAAATGTCTTGCTTTCCTGAAGTTGGCTCAATATAAATATATCTTGCCTTTGATTGTGAGCATTGGTTCTCTGCTGAGTTTATTGCTCACATGGACGCTGCTACAGGTCAGGATAAATGGAAGATAATGGATCCTGGCTTCATTTGCCCACATATCCTGTTTGTAATTACCACATCTAGGTAGTTGTTCTAGTCTTACCAGTCCACAACTTGCATTTACAGTTAATCCATATGATGTTAATGGAGCATTTATTCCTGGATGGGGCACTTTAATGAATCTCTGGTGAAGTGTCTGAATGTTTCTCAGTACTATCAGTACTGCATATAACCAAAAAAGCATGTTTTTGTAAATAAAATGGAAAAGTATTTTCAGCTGGCTTTGATATGATTGCTTTATTCACACACAATAAACCAATACAGTCTACAGGATCTCCATCAACCAGATCAATATTAGATCATTGACTTTTATAACAATGGAATTGTCTTCATGATGAGGTAAAACTGTAAGACTGTAAAGTTTGGATTCATGTCCCTGACTGTTGCAGGCAGACACCAATACACAATATTCTTGTACATGGACACATATGTAATATCTCCTTTGTCCACTAGAGGACACTGGACACCGATCAATGAACAGATGAGCAGAGCAGCAGCTCTCGTTCATTCACTTTCACGATCACTGAGGAGAGAGAAGGAAATGAAACATGAGAGAATGGATCAATATTTTTTTGGACTATTCCAAGATCACATATAAGCTTACTCAGCTGTAAACCAATGAGAGCATGGTGTGTGGTTTGTCTCATCATCAGTTCCTGCATTACACAGGGAAATGATTGATTAGGAACAACCGATACATGAATAAAACAAACCGCAAAGAAATTCCATATGACAAGAAGCCTGCCTGTTATTCTCTCTGAAAAAAAAAACAAGGCTGTGTATTCATGCACACAAGTGAAAAATCAGCATATCTTTCACAATGTGTTCATGTTTGGAGCAAGCTGATCAAACACTGAGCCTCCAGGAGTCTGAACACAGCGCCAGAGGAGAGCTCATTATACCATCTGTGTCTTTTTTATGCTCACATCTTCCCTAACAACCTGCTCCAGGGACTAAAGATGAAAACTTTTCTTCACGTTGCGCCATGTGTTGACATGAACTGCCCTCGCCAAACTCAGTAAACAACAGCCCTTCACAAAAACTTTCCACAAGAACTGCAGAAATATAATACTGGTCATCAGGGGAAATATGGCTGCTCTTTCAGGCTTTTCCCTCTTTGGCTATCTCTGCCTCAACCCTTCAACTACTTGTTCCAATTAAGACCAAACGCAGTCTCACTTCCATGTGAGATAATCCCCTTTTTCATAAAACCACCTCGGCCAGGCAGGATCAAAGGCAGCCTGAGCTGTGTAATTAAAACAGGGACTTCTTAATCAAAGCTTAAGTTTTTCTCCTCTCTTTCTTTCTCTCTGGCCTGGTTGTTCATTTATTCCTTTCATTTCTCTTTATCTAACACTCCAATATCTCTCTGTCTCTCCCCCGAAGGCAGAATTAGGTTGAGGTAATGGATCAGGAGAGATTTGAACCTCTACCTGAGCACATCTACGTTATGAAGATTCAAACTCAAAAGGAGGAGGGTACAATGGAGAGTGGCTAAACAAAGAAAGAGAAAAAAAGAGGGCCATTTTATCTCTGCAGAGAACATTCATCATCGAGTCCTTGTCACTTCTGCACTGCACCCTGAGGTGTCCTCACCTGTCTGAACAAACTTTAGAAGAATCTGGGGCAGTTCAAACACCAAGAGGTAACACACAGAGTGGTTCTGATGATCAAGACAACAAGAACGAGGAAAGACAAATGAGTGGGGATAAGGAGAAAAACTGCAGACGAAGAAAGGGCTAGCAAGTGCTGATTCAGCTGGTGGCTTGATGAAGTTCATTGGATAGAAGGACACAGGAGGAGGACAGAGGATAGACTTACATCTAATCAATGATAAACGGAAGAACACACAGACTATGTCAAGAAGGACAGTCTGGTAAAAAAGATGAGCAAAGCAGTAATAAATAAAAATAAATAGTCTTAATATGGAAAAGGTACACCTGCTTGGACAAAATCCAATAAAAGTTTACTTCAGTAACACTCAGAAAAGTCACAAACTTCAATTAATGAAAGCTGTTTAATTTTTGCCTTAAAGTGCAGAGATGACAGACAATCAGTACCTTGAACTAGCGTCCCAGTGACGAAGCCAAAGAAGCAGCGCAGCAGTTTGGTGATCTCCTTCTCACACTCTGCCTTGCATGAATTCATCCTCTAAACTTTGACAAGACAAGAAGCGCCAGATGCTCTAAAAACGAGGAAAATGTGTAGCTTTTGCAAGACACAAAACAGTCAAAACACCCCACAAAAAACGGGTTTTCTACAAGGAAAAAATTAAGAAAAGCTTAAAAATCTTCACTCCAAAAATTACACAAAAGAAAAAAGAAGAGATACTTGATGTTGAGTCACAACACAAATGTTCAAATTGCACCTAAAAAAAAAAAGTTAAACTTCTATGTTTTCGTCTTCCGGAGGATGTTTCCTTGGTCTGATGTTGCCCGTTTCTCTTTAGTTTTGACACTAATGCTCCTTTTTAAATGTGTGTCCCAGTTTGCTTACAGGTGATGTTCACTCCCTCCCTCCTCTTCTCTCTCCTCTATGCTTGTCGCCTCGCAGGAGGAGATGAATTGAATCGCATGATGTTGGGTCTGTCCTGAAGCTCCGGTCACTGTCGTTTCATATGACTGACCCAGACAAACCACAACACACAATACTCGTTAACACTCCTCCTGTTTCAGCCTTCATTAGGCCACAATGCTGCATGGTCACCGGGACACGCTCGCCTTCTGAAGTTCATCTCCGTCAGACAAAAGTCACACAGACACGAGCTGGTGAAGAAATATTTGATAACTCAGTGAAGAAACCGACCCCCGCTACTCTACTCTCCCCCTCCTCCCTTCTTTGTCTGTCTTCCATATCTAATCCGACTCATATTACAGTTTCCATATTACAGTCGTTCATATCTCTCTCCGTTTCCCCCACAAGGCCTCGTTATCAGACTCTTCTTCTATGGTGTGGGAGTGACTTTTAATTTAGAGCTTAAACTTTGTGCTCTCTATGCAAATTTTTTTGAATATATATGATCTGTCAACTTTTCACCATGCTCATCTGAAACATATATAGTACAAGAGCAGGGCTGAATGTATGACAGCAGCTACATGTCTGGGTTTGAGGTACGGCTGCAACCAATGATTATTTTTATTATTGAAATATCTTCTGATTATTTTTTCAATTGATCTATTAATAGTTTTGTCTTTAAAATGTCCAAAGATAATATAATATAATATAATTTCCCCCAGGCCAAAGTTACATCTTCAGTTTGCTTCTTTTATCCAACCTTAAGATATTCAGTTAACTCTTCCTAACAACTATTTTGACAATTACTGACTATTTAAACTGGTAATATTATATTTTATCACATTTTTTTTATTTGTTTAACTGTTCAGTTATGTTACTGCTATGTGGAATACAACTGTACCATCAGACATCAATGCATCTGATCCTCAAAGAAAACAACTAACATCTAACAAACTCCTTTCCTTATGTGGATACAGTAAATTATGTTTTTATTACAATGAGTTCAAAAGGATGTTCTATTATTATTTTCACAACTGGACATCATTTATATTTCATGTAAAGCCATGAAAAAGACAGACAGTCCTATACACAAAATGACTTGTACCCTCATCCACTGCATGGGTCAGTGACAGACATCTTGTCACTTTGGCACAGTGGTGCTTGAAACTAAATGCTAAAATCAGTACATTCCAAATGATAATTCTAAAATGCATGTCTAATGTTTACCATGCTCTAGTTCAACGTGTTAGCATACTAATGTTTGTTAATTAGCACTGAACATAAATTAACGCCAAGGATGAAAGGAATGTCACTAGTTTTGCAGGTAAAAGTATTTGGCAAACTAAAATGTTGACTTAATGATGGCATTAGAGTAGAAGTGTGAGGAGTTAAAAATGATTTCAATCCATCCATATGAGGGCATGAATATGTGCACCAAATGTTATGGCACTCCATCCAACAGCTGTCAAGACATTTTACTCAAAACCAAAAATGTTCATGGTGCTAGATAAAAAAATCAGTAGATCACCAAAATCAGTATAGTTCATCCTCCATCAAATAGTTGATAAAAACACATTTCGAACTAGACCAAAGTGCTGCACCAAAACAACAGCAAAGACAGAACCCATGTGTCTGCAAACAATTAACCAACACATTAGAAAAATATTCAACAGTTTATTGGATAAACAAAGATTCATCAGTAACAGCCTTAATGCAAATCATTGTTCATTTAATCCAAACACTTCAAATATTAAACACGACACTGCAGATCAGAATAACGTCCATCTGTGGCCTAACCTGGAAACACACCTCTGTTATCAAGTATCCTCACTGCATCTGCCCATTTTATCTCCCACAAACCCTCAGCTGTAGTACTTTATGTCCGGCAGTTTATTAAACTGAGCAGTGATCCTGGACGCACCCCTCCTTGTCTATCTCAAACCCTGCTCGCTGTCTCAACCTCTCGAGTCTTAACTAAACCACAGCAACCGCTCCGACACCGCCGCCCCACCTCTCTCAGATACACATCTCCATCTCAATGCTGCTATTTTTAGCTGCTGGCCATTACTGAGGTGAGGGCTTACCCACCAACAACGCACCTTCCCTTGGCACTGCTCAGATGAAATAGATTGCATCACAGCCAAGCTTTTCTTTCTCCCTCGGTGTGACTTGTGTGCTGTTTTTCTTTACTCACTGTGCTCCTGTGTCACCTGCACAAAGAGCTCTTTCAGTGATTTTGCAACCAGACATAAAAAAGAGACCAACAGGATCATTTGATTTTGTTAAAGAGAGATTGTGTGTGTCTGTGCGTGTCGGGCTAAGAGAAAGTTAAAACTAAATTATAGAAAAATACATGCTGTCTATAAGACTGAAGAGATGTAATTCAGGTGTGTAAGGAGGGTGGGAATCAAGATGATCAGATGTGAAGTTCTTTCCTCAACAATCCTACAAAAACTTTTCTCAAAATCTCCACCACTTTCATTATGCAGTTTAAGGTCACCTCTATAATGTCTCTGTATAGTGAAGTCCTTCAAACTTTCAAAAACCTTCAAAAAAAAGAAAGAGCTGTCTCTCATTGCCACTTGGGGCCACCAGAGTGCGACGTTGTCTGGAGAAGCTGTGAGGAAAAAAAAAAACAGCACTTAGTGAAGTGCTGCTGCTGGAGCCAAGGGAGGAAGAGGAGAGGTGACACCCACCCGATACAAAGTGTGTATGTGTACGGGTGTGTGTCTTTGTGTGTGTGTGAGATAAAAAGGATTGCGTGATAAACCACAAGGACAGGTCTTATACAACTGAGTCCAGCTCTCACATTTCACTGACCTGTTTGAGTATCATTACATGGTACATGAAGCTGAACTGACGAGACACAATCACACATACAGCACATCCGCCTCATTTGGTTTAATTAACCATCTAGTACAGTTTTTACTTTTGACTTCTGTTGAATTTGGCTGTTTTTACATCCAAAGGCCGCTATCTGTTTCCTTGTTTTTATTAAGACAAGATCAGCTTTAAGAGGGAGAGAGGGAAATAATGAAGGTCGAACAGAAAAAGAGGATGCAGTGATAGAAAACAGGAGGCAAGGTTGAAAAGCTGGGAAGGAGAAAAAGACTAGTGAAGGAAAGGAGGAGGCAGGAAAAGACAGAAAGATGAAGGGAAGAAGGAAAGGAATTAGTAAAAAAGGAGAATGGAAAGGACAGGAAGATGAAGGCAGTACAGTAAGAAAGGAAGGCGTAAGATAATGAAAGGAAAAGAGGAGGAAGGGGTGGAAATCAAGATATAAGGAAGGAGAAATGTAGATACAAAAGAAAGGAAGAAGAAGGGTACAAGACAAGAAGGAGACAAGGAGGTAGTGAAGAACAGGAAGAGGCAGGGAGAAATAGGAATAAGTAGATAAGGAAATAAGAATTTACATAGACCTATTGAAGGAAAAGAGAAGACAGGGAAGGACAGGAAGAAGTAGGGAAGGAAACAAGTTAGTTAGTGAAGGGAGGTGGAGGGGTTGGAGAGGAATAAAGAGGGAAGTAGCCAGGACAGAGACAAAGAGAAAGAGGAGGCAAGAAGACAGATGTGATGGGGGGATGTTTAAAAGGAAATGAAGACATCACAAAGGAAACAGGAGGTAGGCAAGGAAAGGAAAATAGGAAGAAAAGGAAAGCATCTGATTGGTTAACAATAAAACAACTAAAACTACAGTATGAACGCTTGTATGGCACATTTTTTACAAACAGCGCCGATGCATTTACCAAATTTCTAGACCTAAAAGCTCAATTTCTGCTCTCTGTACGATTCAGTGGCTATCCCTGCATCCATCAATCCATTATGTTTCATAGTTAACGAATGATCAATAAACACATGTGAAGAGGCTAAAACACTGGATTAAACTATATACACGCATGCAACAACGCTGAGAGCTTTGAGGACACTTAAGGCTTTCATTCAATCGCGCTTCTTCTCCATCAGGTAAGTGATTAATTGTGCATGATCACAGCTGGACCACTGGGTGGAGCACTGAGTCTAAGTCCAGGAACAAAACCAGCAACTGGAGCTGCAGTCCAAACAACACTGGATCAAGGAAAGTAGTGAAAAACTCAGGATGTCCTAATAAGCCTTTAAAGTAGTTTATACCACCAAGATTGTGCGTGTGTGTGCAGTAGATGTGTGTTTGTGAGAAAAATAAATCTTTAGAGGCAACTAAAAGGAGGAAGAAAGGAGTGTTTCAGGCCTATGTAACGAATATTAATGGTGGACGGAGGTGTTGAGACATTTGATGAATGAGCACAAGCATCTAAATGATCTCTGGGTACTTGACCCTGAGGTCAAGAGCCCAGCACAGTAAGTAAGTCTTGTCCACAAGGGACCACATGAGGTCGAGAAAGGTCCAACAAGTCAATTCACTGATCAATTCAAACCCTGTTAGTCACACTTGTTGTGCATTCACCACATTGTCAGTCTGAAAACTGATTGGCTTTACACTCGCTCACCTTTGTCCTGTGGCTGCGTGCTGGCGATGATCCATTTGACCAGGCAGCACTTCATCAGAGCTTTCCGAGAGAAGCGCGGCTTCTGCCACTTCCCAGAATCCTTCACTCTGCCCGGCGCAGGCTCGACACCATTGGCATCTCCCAGCAGGCTGCCATCGACCACCTTGCCATCCGCCTGGAGGGAGGAGGGAGGGAGAGCGGGGGAGAGAGTTCAGGTCGATATGGAAATCAAACACGCTAGGCTGAGATTTTTAAATGAAGCAGGCAATTATGTGTGTGCCTGGAAAATATGATTAGCCTCAGATCTGGAGGTGTCTGAGGACGGCTTCACAGAGGTTCAAAAAGAGTTCAGTTCAGTCCGTCAGTTGTACTTATTATATTACACTTGTACTTTTATGAATCTGTCGTTATATGACCAGGCAACTAACACCTGCTTTACTGTAGCTCACTGTTAAATCAAAAATCTCCACCACCCTTCCTCCTGCTCCACTCTGAGACACCACCAGGAGGTTATATATGCTGTTTTTCCATGGTGATGGGGATACAGATGAGCCGTAAGCATTTGTGACCATTCAAGCCACACTGGCACAGTGTAATACTTTAAGCAGACCCACTGACCAAATAGAGCAGAATACAGTTTATATATTGCTGTGTAGACCTGTTTTTATTGAAGAATAGCACTACACATGTTACGTTTCCTATAGCTGCTTTACTATAGGGTTGTCTGTTATTTGATCAATTCATTGATTTGTGTTTACAATGTCAGATAATAACAGTCCAAAATTCAAAAATATTCAGTTTACTATCATATATAACATGGAAAAGCATACAATTCTCACATTAAAAAAAGTTGGAACCAGTGAATATTTGGCATTTTCCCTTGAAAAATAATGATTAATCTATTATCAGTTGCAGCTCTTCTTCACACTTAAAGCCTCACATTGGTTCACTGGTGGAAAACTTTCAATGTAAAGCAGCAGCAGGAAATGTTTGGTTTGCATCAACAGTAACTTAATACAACTCTGATACAGCTGAAAGTGATCAGTATGTATCTAAATAAGGCCGACAACTAACAGTGACAAAAACACTTTACAGTGTGATTGGCCAGGTGTGTTCAGGTGAGAAAGAAAGCAGGCTGTGAACTTCTTTCTCAAGCTCTCTTTTTATAATCCTTCACACTTCTATGTTCTTCACTTTTGGTATGAATATAAATGAGTGCAACACCATGAATGCCTTCAAGGAGAGATTGACTGAAAATATGCGCTGCTGTCCCCATCTTGTCCTTCTCTATGACAGCAGGCCTTTTACCTCAGCTTCAAATGCTGTTATTTCAGGAAAGCTATAGGCACTTGCATCTATATACTGTATGTGTTTCTTAAGGCTAGTAGAAAAATGTAGAGAAAGAGTTTTTTTTTTAAATAAATCCGTGATGGATTTTTAAAAGTTTTTCTGGTTAAATTGGGCAACTTAAAGAGGCAGACCTTAACGTCTGGTTTCTGAGGAATGAGCTCTAATTTCAGATGAATTAAAAAGCTGTTTCATTTTCATATTCAGTTCCACTTCAGTTCATTCACATTCAGGGTTTATCTCCTTTAATCAGTGGAGATACATTTGACATTGAAGTTTTTCACTCTAATATATTTTTCAATTTCTTGCCTTGGCATCTTTTCAGTTTCTTTTACAGTGAACACTGATTTGATCTGATTTAGTGAAAATGTCTTTTCTTGAATTCTCATGAAGCTCCATTAAGCTGCTCCTGCCGGGCACGTGCAAAGCACACACACATACTCGGAAAACACACACACACACTTACTCAGAAAACACACACACAGACACGCACTTACTGTACATGTGTACACTGGAGCAAGTGTAGGGAGGAAGATGAAAGAGGTGAACACAGAACAAACAGAAGCTCTGTTTACTCTGTGGGGAGGAGAGGAAAGCAAAGGATGACAGGGAGAGGAGGGGGAGAGAAAAAGGGAGATGGGGGGGAGGGTGGGAGGGAGCACTGAGGATTTTAAACGGCTATTTGATCCCTTGGGAGTCTGACCATGCAAATCTCGAACTTTAAGGTAGCAAGACAGAATGAGAAAGAGAAAATAGAGAGAGAAAAAGATGTGAGGAGAACAAGGTCTGCTCGTGTTCCTGGAAGAACTGAAGTCAATTAGCATAATGAATCCTGGCCTATGTGAAACGAAGAGCAAAGGACGGCCAGAGGACGGAGCCAAGGAGGATGGAGGATGGAGATGAAGATATGAAAGCACTTTGCTGGTGAATACATTTGCAGGGCTATTTCTGTGCATCTTCCACATGAACACATGGCTGGGAGAGAAAAAAGGCGGGAAAGGAGGAGGACTATGATGAGAGCACATCTGCACACACACACACACACACACACACACACACACGCACAAACACATAGAGCTGAGTTGGCTCGTAACATAATCACAACACACTAAAATGGAAAGAGATGAACGGAAACACTTCCATTCATCCCAACATCTATTTATTCACAGATCAACAGTGGCACAGCAGAGAGGAGTAATAGGAAAAAAGGCAGAGAATGAGCTCAGTAGTGACTCGCTCCTTCGGAGATGAAAATTAGAAGGAGGAATTGTTTTCAGTGTGGCTTTTCGGTGGAAGTCACAAATTGGAACGAGAAGGCCGGGAGACAAACAGATGCAGACAGACGCAGTGTAAACACGGGAAAGTTCAGCACTACATTATTTGTTTATTCATGGACCGCTGGACACACAGGCATACTTACATTCATAAGGCAAGCATACAAACACAGTTTCAACTAGTTTTTTTTATCTTCTGTTCCTTCTTAACGCTTCGGCTGGCTTCGCCCTGAGGCGGCAATTCCCTCTTGTAATGTCTGCACAACATCCTGCAACATCCTCACACGCACACGTCGTATAAGGCATAACATATACCCACAACCCTCAAAGCAAACACAGAGCAGCGACACAGTGCACGTCACTGTGCTCTGCCATCAATTATTAAATATCATTCGCCATGTTGTTGGTTCAATGAATGTTGGTTTACATGAAGCGTAAACTCTGGCCTCATTACACGAGTTAGTCTACTGTAGATAACAGATAGAGACAGAGAGAGAAAGAGAGTCTGGACCAGCTGAATTATAACCAAAGAAGAAAGAAGTACACCAGACACCTTCCACAACAACTCAAAGGAAACTGCAATGTAATTTGGCACTTAACAGGGAACACAACCTGACCACTGGGACTGTTCTGACAACAACAATACTCCCTGAACTGAAGGCCTGTCTAGATAAACACAGAAGCATTGAATTCTTTTCAAAAACAGAACTCAAATGCCAAGAGTTCAACACATTCTTAGACACACTCTCCGATCAAAATTCAATATTTACTTGGGGGAAAAAGCTGAAATTGCCATGGAAGCAACAAAATATGTCCCAGCCTAAAGGGAAAACCAGCACAATAACACAACACTGTGTACAGAGCATTTTCAAAAACTCTTCTCTCTGATTTTTTTCTCTCTTCTTTGTGTTTTTTATTCATTCTATTCTTTTCTTTTCATTACATTATTTTTAAACTATATTTCATCTTATTATATATATTTAAAGCCTGATATGATATGGTGAACATATTAGCAAAAATTGCCAATGTACACATCAAGCAGACACATTAGCTTTACGTTAGCACTCATTTGTTGTGTTTCCGGTCGCCTGATGAATGTAAGTCCAATGTAAGCCCTCCTTTTAGCTCTGTTTTGGTTTCCACCAACTCCTGAAGGAAATATGTGAATCTTTAATTCCTAAATGCTCTACTATGTTCACCAGCTAGCTAACTGTGTCTAGCATTTGGTGCTGGGCAGGTATTTAGCTACAGCGGGTTTCAAGAAATGTTATTTTCTGTCACATAGTAACAGCTAGTAACTAACTTTGTTTATTTACTTTGTTTCTCAGTTTTTTCATTGAAAACTGAGAAATGAAGGTAATGAGTGAACCAAAACAACGTTTGTCACTACAAGTGATGATTTTCTTTCATTATGCATTGTACTTGATCAGTTCTTGGTGTAAAAATATTGATTACCACACCTTTAATGATTTGCATTTACATTTTTTCCCCATGCTATTTAGTAATGTGTACCATTTTTGTCTATTTTACATTCAGAATTGTTATTGTCACCTTTTAAATCTTGTATAATACTGTACTTAATTATGGCCAAACTAATAAAGCTAAATTGATAGAGAGGGAGAGAAAATAATGAGGTGAGAAGTGAGTCAGATGGAAAAGACTCGAACATTGATGAAGAAGCAAGTGATGGAGAGAGAAGCGAGAGCTGTAGTCTTGTAATGTCATATTAGCGGAGGGGAGAGTCCATTAATAAGTTATATGTGATTAACATTCTACCAGGCCACAGCAGATATACAACATCTCTCTCTCTCTCATGTTCTGCTAATGTCCCGGCTCACTTGTACTCACACTTTTTCCTCAGTATGACTCAAACTCAGTCAGCAGAGGTTCATCTGTTCTGCCTGACTGAATCGTCAAGGTCAAAATGTACTTAAAGTTGCAGTCCGTCTTCACGAGAAAAAAACAACAGTATAGGTTGAAATTCATCAAATCAACTTATTGAATCTAAATCCTTTTGAATCCCTTATCAAATTCTTTTGGGTTTATCTTTCAACATTTCCAAATAACTAAAGGCTAAAATCATGACAACTAGATGTCTAGTCACATTTTGTTGGCTGAGAGGGCAGAAACACGACAGTTTTTAGTGACAGCCTAAGTAATATTCACATCTGGTATCTATAACCTGAAAACAAGATGAACAGCAAAAGATATTAAATGTGTCAGACACATTTAATTAACAGCTGTTGCCTACTGTACTTCAGGAGCTACTTACTCAAAATACTGAAGGTCCTGATTAGGAAACATAAAACTGAAACCTAAATAGCTAAAATGCTGATATTATATTAATCAAAGTCTAACATGAGATTCTTGAAATTGACGTGAAGTGACAGTTTCTGTGCAACTACACAGTGACAGAGTGACAGAGCTCCAGAGAGAGCAAAGATGTTGTACTGCTACTTGTGTTTAGACATTTAACATTTTAAAGGGGTTTTGTAGAAAAAACATTTATCAAAGAAGGTGTCAGAAAAGTATTAGTTTGGCCCTGTGCTGTGTTAGCAGTATTAATATCAAATGCAATAAAAAGGTAGTAGATTGTTAACAAACTAATGCTTAGTGTTGAGGTTTGATCAAACAACATTTTATCAATTCTAATTATTGAGTTTTAATCATTTCTTAATCCATTTAAGTTTAACTTTTCAATTAATTTAAATAATAAAGTTGAACAAAACACAATATTTAAGAAGTAAACATTGAAAGAACTAAAAACACACTTTGCCAGACATTGTTATTTAGTATAAATGATTACCTGAATGTTTTTACAATATTCTTAAAGTAAAAGAGAAGAGACAGACGATTCAAGTTGGGCTCTAAGCTTATCAGATCCCGACATTTTATTCACTTAGAATCAGATCTAAATCAGCCCTATGAGCTCATTTTGAGGTAACGATAGGCTAGCTTTGGTGAGAGAGTTGGTTGTTTAGTATCTCTGCATTCAGAAAAGGGAATATCTGTCTATCGCAATCACCCTTTTCTACAGTTTTATCACAAATAAGCTGTAGGCTATGCAGCTGCAGTGCTCAAGTTTTACATTTTATTCTTGTGAGGACACTTGAAATGCAGAAATACAAAACTAACCACAGAAACTTATGTGAGACCACAGAGATGCCTCCACAACATATCTACAGACGAGCATACAGAGCAGGGACATGAAAGCAGACACAAGTGCACAGGCTATAAACACCAAGAGCCAAATACACACATAGAAACACACACAAATATACCTTCCCTCACATCTGTCACACAGACAACAACTGCCCACATATCCACACTGCAGCTCAGTGATACCACATACAGAAGTTCAAACGACCCTCTGAACTGGCAACCCAACAAACCCAGCAATCCTGGGTCCCCTCCACCAAACAGCGCTTGTCCAATCATAGCTTAGCAACCGTAACTAGGCATGGCAAGTTTGTCAAGCTTAGGATTTCTTCACATACTGAAATTGTGTGAACAGGGATGTAGTGAGAGCGATATTTGACATTTGGAGAGTTTAGAGGGTTTTATTATTTTAGCCTTTCCCAAGTCAAGAACACAACAGCAAAAGTGTGAATAAAAAACATTTTTTGCTCTCTTTTGCAACTCCTGAGGGACATATGTGGCTCTTTACCTGCTAAATTCTCCACTACTGTACGTTCACCAGTTAGTCAAGAACTTTGTCTTTTGCCGTTACGCAAACTACCACAGTAGCTGGAAAAGAGGTTGATAAAACCGTTGACAGTGAACCAAAACATTTCTGCTGCCAGAAAACCGAAATAATGAACTTAAAGCTCCATAGATAATATACTAAGGCTGCAACTAACAATTACTTTCATTATTGATTAATCTGCAGATTATTTTATGAATTCATCTTTTAATTGTTTTGTCTGTAAAATGTCAGAAAATAGTAAATAATAAAAAACTCCATTAGAATTTCCTAAAGTTCAAAGAAACATCCTCAATTATCCTGTTTTATCTGACAAACAGTCCAAAATCCAAAGATATTCGGCCAATTTTTTAGCCATTCCCAAACCAACAAAATAACAGATGGCAACCAAGATGGCATTCACTCAAATGAAAATTGCTTGCATGGCACAAAAGCCGAAAAAGTTTTCTGTCCTCTGGGTTTGCTCACGTAATGTGTGGCCCAATGAATATTCACAGCAGTGTTTTTCCCACTGGTCCTGTCATCAAGTTCCCAGTCTGCCCATGGACTTGGGATGATGTCAGGAACTTTAAAATAGCTTTTCTAGGCTCTGGGAAAGTTTTATTAATATAAAACCATTATGGATTAAAAATTCATAATAGAAACAGTCATAATTGACCTTGTTTTAGGTTCGAGGTGTCAGCTGAATAATGTTTTTTTTTTTTGCTTCAATACCTCAAATGGCCACTGGGAACATTGGCAGCGAGGCTGAGTGGCGGAGTCATATCCAGATTTCTTAATACATCCATGGCTTTAATGTAAACTGCATGCCCAACTAACAAGCTTACTACAGTAGTAACTACTTCCAAAGGAGGGAGCCTGTCATTAACTAACAAACATTAGCTTATTTAGCTAGCTAGCTACACAGCAGATAAAATCTGCCAGTGACAGTCACTTGTCCATTTCAGCTGTCAAAAGTCGCTGCCTGGCCAGAAATGGAAGGTCTGCTTTTGTCTTCTTCTGTCTGAAATCAAAACTCATTGCTTCAAAAATTACTAAGAACTTCATCAGTGAATCTGCCACAGTTATCACTATAAACTGCATATCTGCTGTGCAAGAGTGGAAAGCTTGACAGCCTCAGAAACAGCGACTTAGTGAACTGTCAGTTACAGCAGATAGATTTCTAGAGACTAACCGCAAGTAACTAGGGTTTTATTTTTTAATATAAACCCAAACATAAGCCTTCAATCCTTCCTGCGCTCCTTTTCTCTTTCAGTATCTATTTATTACTCAACACGCCTTCAAAAAACTGAGGAGATCTAATTGATCCACAGGGCTACATTTCAAAGACCTAACCTAATTTAAATTGGAAAATAAAGATTGCACACACACACACATACACACACACATTCAATGGGAAACCTGAGCAACAAAAGTCATTTTATTAGCCCTTCATATGAATATTTATTGTTTCTCTTCACCCTGGATGTCAACACAAATCTGTCCTCCATCCCTCCTTCTCCTCATCTCTTCATTCCCTCTAATTTATTTCACAGTCAATCACTCCTTCTCCATCTCTCACACACACACACACATGCACACACACACACACACACACACACACACACTGTTCACCCTCCTCTCTCTCTCTGTAATGTCACCTGTCACCAGACTACTCTCCTGGTGAAGCAAAAATACCAACCGAGATCTAAACATAAGGGTGGCAGACTCAGCCTCTGTGAGTGTGAGTGTGTTTGTGTGTGTGTGTGTGTATGTGTGTGTGTGTGTGTATGTGTGTGTGGGTGTGTAAGCACATGTGTGCTCGCATATGGAGAGAAATGAGATGAGCAGGCGGCAGGAGTAGCAGCAGCATGGTGACAAAGACTGACAGCACAAAGGGAGAGATACAGTAAATACTTGATAAAACCCTCGCACATAAATCCCGCCCGGGATTTCCTGCAGAGGAGCCCAGCTGTATGCGAGAAGAAGATGGTCTCAAATCTCTGCCATGCATGAGAATGACACACAGATTCACCCAGAGTTACTATAGTTAATGTTGTTGTTACCGTGTTCAGACACAAATAGCACGGAGGAGATTTGTTCCGAACTAAGTCGGAATAAAGTGACACCCCACCGGTGTTATAAAATGACTGGCAGCAGGTTGTGTGCTTCTTTAAGCGATAGAAGATATAAAAAAGAACTCATCTAATTTTAAACATCAAGATCAGTTTACTAGTGACAAGCGGCACAACTCAGCCTGTGAAAACGGTGAGATAACATCTCTACGGTTTTAAGTTAGGAAGCAATAACTCTGTTGATGCCATCGGGGGTTTGGTAGACTTCAAATTTATCACAGAAAGTTTTTGTTACAGCATAAACAGAGGATGCAGAGTTTAAAAAATAGATTTTTACCTGGAAGGGAAGTTCTAATGAAAGGATGCCATTAAGTTGCATTATGGGAAATGTAGGATCCAGAGTTTTGAACCATATAGGGACTAAAAGTCAAGCTGTGTCGGCTGCTGCTTTGATTTTGACCACTCTGTTTTAATCTGTCTCTTGTGAGTCCTCCATCTTTATCGAAGGAGATTACTGAATTGCTGCAGAAGTATTTATGGTCACTCCTGGGTAGCAAAACAGGCTGAAAACATAACCCTGATATGATCTTATATAGCATAACTTAGCAAACAGTCGCCTATTTACACATCCAGCAGATATGGAGCAACATTAGCATTATTTTGGAGTTGTGTTTCTGTCCATCTAATGAATGTAAGTCCAATACTTTTTGTTCTCTTTTGGTCGCCTCAGGGAAATATCTGGGTCTTTAGCTGCTCTTGTGCTGGAAATGAATTGATCAAACTGGTGAACCAGAACTGTTCTGTTGCCAGAAAACTAAAGCAATGAGCAGAAAGACGCTATAAAGCTGTGGGGAACTTCAATGTCCATAATATACAAATTAATTAGAGTTTCTTTAAGTCCTTGATTGGTTTTAATGACTCTGACTTCATTTTGTTTATCATCTAGAGCTGCAACCATCAGTCAATTAATTGATTTGTTGAAAGAAACTTAATCAGCAACTATTTTGCTCATCAATAAATCGTTTCAGTCATTTTTCAAGCAAAAAAGCCAAATATTCTCTGGTTCCAGCTTCTCAAATGTTACAATTTGCTGTTTTTCTTTGTCATATTTGAAAAGTAAATTAAATATCTTCAGGTTTTGGACTGTTAGTCAACAAAACAAGCAAATCAAAGACCTCATTGTGACCTCACTGAGAGTCATTTTATTGACTAAATGATTCATCAAGGAAATGATCAGCAGATCAATCCATGGTTTAGGGCCACAAAACCTCTAGGTTGGATGGATCACAATTTGTTTTCTTTCAACACTGTTTCATTTTAACTATGACTGAAATTGATTGAAACCAAGTCTTTTTTTTTCAATCCAAACTTTTACTAAAACTTAAAATGTATATATTTTACTGTTCAGTGTTTGGAGGTCCTGTTGACATTTTCTCTTTTTTGGTTACATTTTTCTTCACTCAAATGTTTTTTCTATTTATTTTTAATTTGCTTGTCTCTGTTTATCTTGAATAATGAATGTTTTTGACCTTTTAACTGTAATGTAATTTATCTCACTAAATAAATAAAAAACAAGAGGGAATCCAGACAAACTGCAAAAGACAAGCAGTGCAGCACAGCCCCAAAAATTAACTTTTTAATGAAGAATGTAAAAAAAAAAATCCTCAGTTGACAACCGAATAATTTAGTTTAACAGATGCTTGATGCTTATTAGAGAGCCGGGATGATGAACTTTTGGAAGTGAGCCATCTTCTAGTTTCAATTTGATGCATAAAATTGGCCAACAGAGCTGCAGACTTATTGAACACTGAAAACGTCTACACTATATGTTCTTAAGAATGGCTGCAGCTCTATAAGTGGAATCGGCCGCATCCTGAAGAAAATATGCGAGCGGGTTGATGGTCGAGAGCTGATACTATTTGTGTCCTGACTGCTTGAGCCTCTCAGTATGGCTGTCAGTGCGAATCAGTGTGTCTGTGGGAGGATGGCACATCCATATGGACTGCATGCTGTGTGTGTGTGTGTGTTATTGTGTGTTATTGTGTGTTGTTGTGTGTGAGAATGAGCGAGCGAGAGAAAGAGTATTATATTGATGTGTGAGCCTTCATGTGGAGAAAGAATTAATACTCTGGGGAGGCTCTGAGCAATAGAGGAGCCATGTTTAAATTATCAGCTCCTTCTCTCTCTTTCACACACACACACACATACACACACACACGGAAACACACACACATGGACACACATGCACACAGACCTTGTCAAACACATGACTTCTGTCTCATTCTGTCCTATCATTCCTGTCCATTATGAGGTGCATTGACACATGACAAGGATACCATGTGTGAGCATCACAATATTGTTGAGTTAATTGATCACAGATTGATATTTTATAGCAGCATCTTTTCACCTCACTGCATTTTTCCCCCCCTTGTGGGTCGATAATACTGTGCCTTCGCTCAGTGCAGCATGTCAGCTGTGTGTGTGTAGCTTCACTGAAACCACGGCATGCTGAAGAAGAAGAAACTCTATGTTTCTCTCTTTGTATCAAAACTAATTTATGATTAACAGTATTCCCTTGAACTTTATTATTATCCCAGATGGAAATTGGTTTGTGGTGTGTGCACAAAAATTAACAATAAAAACATACAGACTAAAAAAGGAAGAGAAACAATCAGCAGCCAATGTGAGACATAATCAATAGATGGCATACATCCTTAGTGAAAATACACAAAACTACACAGCATGAAATCCAGTTTCTGTGAAAACTTAACTACGATAAAATTATGATTTCCTTGAAAAATGGCAATCTTAGAGACTAATTCTCCTCTCTTCTATTGCTTAGTTTTTTTCTGCAGTACTGAGAAGAAAAGCTTTCCTCTGGTGTGGAAGTTGGTGGTGCCCATCACCGTTCCCACTTTGAGGTATACAGTTACCGGACCTGTTAAATTATTTAATGCATCTGATACTACCAATCACTCCACCTATTGAACAGGTGGGTCCCACAGACACTATGTCAGGTGCAGCACAATGCACTGTGTGTGCGTGTTGCCGTCAGCCTGTCTGCTGTGGCGTCACTGATCGGTGCAGGTCGACTGTGTGTGACTGCTCTGATTGACATGCTGCTCTATGGAAAACTGCACCATCAGACTGAGTCTCTTAAAGGACGAGTTCACCTTGAAAACAGCAGTTTAAGCGTCCTAAACAGGACTTATCATTTCCAGGTCTATATTTTTATTCTGGGGCACTACTGGAATATCTTTGCAGGTTTTATAGTTCAAAATACTTTATTTATTTTAAACTGAGTCTTTACGCAGCCCCTCAGTTCAGCCTCTGTCTGAAACAGGCTGTTTTAGCTCCTGTCTCTTTAAGGACCTCCTCCCAATCAGCCCACTCTGTTCTGATTGGCTAGCTCTTGGAAGCTGCCCCTTGAGAGACTTACGCCAGCTCCAGAGGCTACGTCAACAAACCATGAAACAAACTACAGTAGTAGGATTTTACTGCTTTTCCTCGTTCTTTACTCGAAATGTCAACTTCTCAAAGACCTACGTACATGTTTGAGCCGAAATACGATCCAAAATATGACAATGGAAAAGACTAACAACATAAACGTTGTAAACGAAGCATTCAGAGCCAGTTGAAGCCCTGGGTTTTGACTTGCAGGGAGCATTTCTACACACGTTACCCCCAAGTTAGGGAACTTTGATCATGTTTAATACAGATATCTAACATTGTAACAGTATATAAGTAACAGAAAATCACAAAAAGCATAATACGTCCCCTTTAAGCTTTTGTACAGTGACGTATTTCTGAGTGAAACTAAATGTGCACGGAGATTTCAATCAAATCCTTCAGAGCGAGAGAAGCGCAAATGTGAGTTGGTCAGCATCACAAATCCCAACATAACTGATAAATAAATAACAGAACACATTATCTGTGACTAACTATATTAGAACAAATAATTGAACGTGATAGATTGATAACAGAATCCACTAAACTGATCATGCAGATAAGAATCGATCGCAGATACATATAAGCCAATAAGGAATCCTTAAAGCTCACTCTGGTTTTCTGAAGGTTGCTGAAGGTCATTCTGGGAATGTAGCAGATAGTTAAAGGATAATCTTATAGAAGCGTAAAGATAAAGATATTACTTTTTTTGTTACGGTCAACAATTCCCATGAAATATGTTCTCAGTACTTTGTGACTTCACCAGTCTCCCCGTAGGTATGAGCCCATTTGTGCTTAATGAAGTAGTAAATTTAAATTTAGAAATATTAAGTTTCATTCTTAAAAAGAGGTTAAATAATTTCTTAACACAGCTGGGTACTGATATTTTTCAAACAGGAGGTAATAGTGCATTTTTTAGGAACTATTTTCAGCTGCCGATGGTGCTCTAGTCTAGTGCATATTTATGGCTGGTGAATGTGGGATCAATTCAAAATAAACTACAGTGCACATGTTCATCATAATGAGGGAACATTTCACACGGTGCAACAGTGTGGCTCATTGATGTATTTTTCATGATTTTTGGACAACAATGGAGCTCTATGGCACAGAGGAATAAGATATATCGGGCTTTGGCTACACAGACGATAGTTGTTAGTAGGATCAATTCATTTTTTACCTTTTCATGAGATGTTTTGTTGACAACAAGAAATATAAAACGCTACCAGACTTCTCCTTTAACTGAAGTGAATCAACAATAAACAAGATTAAAGTGGATTGAGGAAATGGTGACGATAAATCAAGTACGTTCAAGGCTTCAACACAAAGTAATACTCGAATCACACTGAGCATTTCATTCTGATGAAAAACATGATATATATTGATGTTATATATAACAATATGTTATATATTGGGTGTATTCAACTTCAGCTATTCTGGCTGCCGTTGTGATCCCACTGAAAATGACTCAGATTGAGTGAGCAACTACAAATCCTATTGATCATACAGTCATTCTTCAACAAAGAATAAACTGAAGTGAGTCACACACTAAAATATCAGACACCCAGACGCCTTGCAGCGTGACTTAATTCAAACACCTGCATGTCAGTACCGAGAGAGAGAGGAAGGAGAAAGAAAAAATAATTGAAATGTTGAAGGTGAGGTGCTGCAGCAGTCGACCTCTGGGAGGTGTTAACAATGGCTGCTGTTACTAATTTCCAATATTTTGCCAAATGAAACTGATCCCAATGTAAATTCTTTTGTAACTTAATTTTTGACGTTTACATAAGTGGAGCAGCAGAGACCAACACAAATAGAAATTAGAGCTCAAACAAACACAAACAGAAAATGAATCAACTAAGCAATGAAGCAGCTATTTTGATAGTCGATGAATTGTTTAAGTCATTTTTCAAGCAAAAATGTCCAACATTTCTTACTTCTAGCTTCTGTAATGTGAGGATTTGATGCTTTTCTTTCCCTTTTTTGTGATATTAAGTTGAATATTTTTTTGTTTTTAACTGTTGGTTGGAATAAACAAGCTGTATAAGGGGCGACTGTGGCTCAAGAGGAAGAGCAGGTCCACTAATCCCTGGGTTGGCTGTTCAGTCCCCAACTCCTCCAGTACAAGTCTTGAAGTGTCCTTAGGCCAGATACTGAACCCCAATTGCTCCCAATGGTCAGACCAGCACCTTGCACCATAGTTTGATGCCATCGGTGTGTGATTGTGTGTGAATGAGCAACAAATTGTAAAGCATTGAATAAATGCAAAACTACAAGAAAATCATGATAAGCATTTTTCACCATTTTATGACAGTTTATAGACCAGTCAATCAATCAATCTATTAATAGAGACAATGAACCAATGTGGATGTTGTATCCTTAACAAACACTAATGAGTAAAAAACAAGCGCATGTGCGTTAAGAAAATGCATCCACATGCATGTGAGCCTGGGGACCTCAGCTCTCAATCTGATTGTATGTGTGTGATTGCCTGACTGATTTACTGACTCACTCATTGAGTTATTGATAGTGAACCTCATCAATCACAGAGGAAAATGATCAGCTCCAATATCCAACCTGATTTTCTCCAGTGAGAGCTGGTTCATTCAGATATGAGATGTTTGTGCACATCCAAAGGTGGAGATCATTTGTACTTGTCTGGTGTGAACATAAATTTTCCATTTTTTTTCTCCTGTCAGCGACTGTACCGGTTGCATCTGTGCACAAGCAAACAAGTAAATGCTCAGATTAAACTAAGTACACACAGACTGCAGCTTAATTCCTGCTGGTTGATGGTGTGCAACCATGCCAAGAGGGAAAGGACTTCACTTGCATCTGCAGTAGCAGGTTTACCTTGTTTTCCAGCTCACCATGAGAAATCTTTATAGAGGGTCAACTCAGCCAGAAACAGATGATTCTGGGAGCATTAATGAGCCTTTGCAAGGTGTTGGAAGTCACTTTGCGGAGGCTGGCCTTTCACTTTACTATTCTCTATTTACCTCGGATTTAGACCCAGAGGCTGCTTGTTGCTAAGGACTGATCTGCTAAATTGATTCATCAGCCAGGAGGAAAACAAGCAGTGGCAGAATTACAAACAGAATCCGCTGCCTGGAATTGAGGATTTGGGGATTTTTAAAGACAGACTATTAACAGATTTGAAGTCACGCGTGAATCATTTAGAGCCACACGAGGAGGTCTTTCTCCATGTCAACCACACAGATAAATAACACACACAAACACACATGCTAAAACCTGACGAAGTGAGAGGGAGGGGAGAAAAAAAAGTCGCGGTGGAAAAGACGTGATGCCAAGTGACACTTGGTGGAAGCCGCCTGCAGGATTTTTGCTGCGCGCTGATAGCGAAGCGTCTCCTCCACAGACTGCTTCCAGCAGGGCTGCAATTACATAACTTCAGTCCGAAACTCATCTTTCAGAGTGGGCAAATGTGAACGAAAGGGATAAAAAAGCAGATAGAAATTAGTAGTTTGAGCCAACAAGTAGCTTAACGAGTCGACACAGGCTTCTAATATTGTGCCATTGCGCGCTCTTGCCTTTTTTTTGCCACCTGCAGAAAAATCATCATTTCAGGCAGTCAGCTTATCGCACATCCGGAAAATGAAAATGTATTTATATGATTTCTTACCTGCATGTTTTCTTGTGTTGTAACGGCGACACTGATGGCTGATTTCTGCCGAGTGTGTCCTCTCAGCGCGGACCCTCAACCTCCGACTGACTGACGCTCCTCCGGATGCGAAGGAATGCGCGCACACACACGCACAAACAAACACACGCACGCACGCGCGCGCGCACACACACACACATACACAGAGGACCTCCCTCTCTTCACTTGACAGGCTTAAATTGGCTGCAGTGATCACGGAGGAGAGAAAAACATGAATGAAAAAGGAAGTCAAACAGTGAGGAATTTATCTTCTTTTTGAGATGTTGCCTTCAAGCACTGCTGTAAATCTCACTATCATCCATCCAATCCCATCATCATATAACAATGTAACGCAATAACAACCTCACGAATTATGCTTTTCAAGATTATTGTTGAGTCAACCTCTCTGACAGCGTTTAACCTTAAAAGCCTCACAATATTTATTGCAGGACTCCTGTGAAGTGAAGTAAAGATAAACCACATTATATAAAGACACCTTATATAAAGGATTTATAAGCTGGAGGAGGAGGAGGAGGATAAACATCAGTCATGGGGATTTTACACAACCTAAAGGTTCTTATTAATGGCTTATTGTTGATCTATAAAGCACTAATACATTATTTATCAACCGTTAATTAAACTATTAGTTACACTTACAAATCCTTGACAAATAGTGCCTCATTACCAAGTTGACTGAAGGAAATTTAGCTTTGCAGAAGCACAAGAAACAGGCCACAGAAGAGATAAAGGCAGAAAGACAGACAGAATACACTATGTAACCCTTGATAAGTGTCCCTAAATGTGTGCAGCGTAGTTTCCTGATATTGCAGATCAACATCTGTCCAGGTGTTCCTCCCCCTGCAGGTCATGTTTTAGATTAATTCATTAGTAGGATTAAACCCACTGCCATGAAAGTCTACTTGTTTCCTCCCTCCCTGTCCCTCTCTCTCTTTCTTTCTGTGTGTGTGTGTGTGTGCGTTAGATTACAGTATGTGATTGTCACGAGAGTGATTGGTACAGAAATGCAATTAAAGCCCTGCTGGACATTCTGTGTGTGCTCGGTGAGGAACTGGATCAATTTAGGCGACCTTGGCTCTCTGTGAAGCTGCCTGAAGCAGAGAGAGGAAGAGTGTGTGAGCAAGAGAAAGAGTGAGAGAGAGAGAGAGAGAGAGAGAGAGAGAGAGAGAGAGAGAGAGAGAGAGACTGTAGCAAGATGCTAAATAGCAATCAAGTCAGGTCAAGCATCCTCACGCATCACGTTGATTGCATAATGAACAGCCAAGAAATGTAAATAGCCTGCAGGATGAATGAGGAAAGGCCATCTGTCTAATAAAACCGCCTCCTATTAGCCACCAAAGCTGGAGACACGTTTCCTGACAGCACGCAGAGGTCATTGGAGCGAATACACATTCACATCAGAGTTTAATTTCAAAGGTAGCCTACAGTATATCTACTATTGGAAAAAGAAGAACACCTACTGTTGAAGGAAATTGTGCTGGATGTACTTGTTGTGGACAGGAAAGTGGTAAATTTATCACCTGAGGCTGCTGGCATCCAGTATGTAGAAAAATCAATGCCATTATCCTGAATATGCAGTCATTTATGCTTTTTAGCCTCAAAACACCAAATTCTCACATCTACTCATCTATTCTAGTTCCCTTGTAAGATATTTACAGTTTGCATAAAAAATGTTTAGTTTTAATTTAATGAGCCAAAAAAGCAGAATATTACATCACAACACAAAATCTAACAAGTCTTACAGTAACAGTGGTGGAAAGTAACTCAAGTACTTTAACCAAGTATTGTACTTAAGTACAATTTTGAGGTACTTTACTTGATTAATACATGAAACTACTACTTCACTACATTTCACAGACAAATGCTGCAATTTTCACTTCACTACATTTCTCTGAGAGGTTTAGTTACTTTGCAGATTCAAATTATTAATGTGAAATATAATCAACTAATAAATGATGAAGTAATTTTATATATTAAGCTACCCAACAATATATATATAAAGTAGTTTGAATTAGTGCTACACTTAATACATGAATGCATTCTACATAATGAGCACTTTTACTTGTGGTACTTCAACTATGAATGAATGGATGAATAAATAGATGAATGAAACTTTATTGAAATTAACTTGCAGCTCAAAATCAGAGGAAAAAATAAGATAAATAAGATAATAAGATAAAACAAAGACTATATATCCATATATACACTATACACACCTGTCACATATACAGATATATTATGATGACTTTATTATAATTATTATGACTTCGTTTGTAAAAATATTAATTTCAAAATTGAACCTATTTTACATTCAAATATTTTCTCTCCTCCTTATTCTGAACTGATTAAAACTTCAAATGAGGGTGTAACTACGGAAGTGGTAACACATCCTGGCACCTGAGTATCCAGTAAAGGTGACAGAATGCAGAGATGAGCCTAAAACCTTATCACATCAGCAAATAATTTTAAAAAAGTACAATATGTATAGTGATGTTATGTTTTGGTTCAGTTGGCCCTCAAAGGTTTAACGTCCTGTTAGACCTTTTATCAACAAACCGTAAATAAACTTCCAACGAGGAGACATATTTAAGATTTAGCAAAAAGTACTTTGAGCACCAATCATAGATATGAAGCATATAATTATATTTAACCATGTCTTACAGCTGAGGTCTCTGAGAGCATAAATAGAGGTAAAGAAGTGTCATTTTCTGTTACTGACTTGTGAAACATGTCATCAGTTCAACATCGTGTTTGTGAGCAATTCTCATTTAAGTGTGAAAAGTCATGAAGCATCTGTCACGGCTGCGTGTACAAAGCAACAGGAGGGAGAACCCAGACGCAGAAAAATGAGAAAGCGCAGGCTGATGAAAAGGGATTTTACTAAAACTAGCGTTCCAAGAACAGGCTTATAGTCAAGAAATGAGAAGGCAGTCCAAACAAGCAAACAAATCCGGGGAGAGGGGTCAAGGCAGGCAACAGATCAAAACACAGACAGAGAACAACAGGCAGAAAACCAGGAACAAGGAAACAGTACTGGATCAGATTCAGGTGGCTGGAGCGTAAAGACACATAGCAACAATGAGGATTAAGCTACAAGTGAATGAACCTGAGCAGGTTTATAAACCACCGGGCGTGAAGGGACAATGAGAGGCAGGTGAGGATGATTGGGGTGTGCAAACAGGTGTTTGCAGGAGTAAGGTGACTGGGTCTGATGGGAAAGGTCATCTGGTAGACAGGTGGAGAACAACAGGGACTGAAAAGTTCAACAGCAATGCAGCAACCTGCAGAAGTAAGAATGTAGCGGGAGACAGATGTGCAGACCAGGCAGTTTAAAGCTAATAAAACAACACTATACATGTTTTCTGAGCTGGTAAAGAGAGCTCAGGGTCTCCAGAGTTAAATGAACATCCATCATAAGAGACAACCAGGGGTCTGAGTTCAACATGTAGCTCAAAGATGGAAACACCTTTACATTTTCCTGCAGGTTGATGATAAATTTACTCAATATTCTGAGAATTTCTAACACAATACAGAGAGTCAGGTCCCATAAGAAAGGTCTGAAGGTTAGAAGAAAGTTAAAACTCTTGTTAGAAGTCTATCTTTGAAATGACTTTTAACAAAGTGGATTTTTTTTATAATCATAAATCCTTGTCAGCGTCCTCATCCTCTTCTCCATTGTTATCTTTATTTTCATCTCCGCCTCTCCTCTCTCGTCGTTTCCCCCCTTATCTCTGCCTCGGTGGCTTTTGTGTAAACCGTGCACCCTCCTCTCTCTCTCTCACACACACACTCTCAAACCTTTACCCTTCTTCTGTTTTTCTTAGGTTCAATATCTCTTTCTTTAAGCCTCCAGCCTACCTATGAAACACACACACACACACACACACACACACACACACACACACACACACACACACACACACACATTCAATTCATCTTCCTCACAGCGAGGAAGGAACAGTTATCAGAGAGAATGGCTCAGTAGGACAAACAATCAGTGCAAGGGTCAGCTCCAGCTGAACAGAATAAACATGATGGAAGCCGCTCTGGTTGAAGATCAACAGCGACTCTCTGTTCTCAGGGGAATATCAGATGGTTGAGTCGAGCAGTTTGAATCAAACCCCCCCGCCCCCAAGGACGTCCACAGTCTCTGCTGAAGAGGGGTGATAGCATCAGGCAAACAGGAAACCCACTGTGAGAGGACTCAACGCCGCGTGTGCTTACAAGAGAGACACGTGATGGTGAACAATGACAGAGTTTAGATCTGTCAACGTATCTGTGTCATATTATCACTCTTTTTGGTGTCCAGTGACAGTCATTGTTTGGCTTGTGACTGACCTGAAATCTGAGCCCAAAGCAAAGGTAGCAACTGTGTTCGAAATGAACATCAGCCAGGAAAATGAAGGCACCTGAGAGTGTTGCAGCGGGGTGATACTGTGTTGTTATTTTACAAGCCCAAGGCCTCAGCACGAAGCCAGTGAAGCGCACACATCACCTTCCTCGAGAACTGAAAAACAAAATAATCTTCAAAAAATCATCCATCCTCTTAAAGGTTAATCTTTAAGTAGACGGTCATTTACCTTTCCAAATTTTTTTGTCCAGACAACATAAAGCTAGAAGTCTGTGTTTTCATGTCATTCATAGATTAGCCACAGATTCACACACTTCTCCCTTTGCTACTGTAAACTAATGTGCATGAATCTACGCCGCGCCTGTCAGCTTAAAGCCCGTCACCGTGAAACAGGGAAGAAGAGGAGACGGCGGGGGTGGGGGTGGTGGTTGATCATCAAAGCACTGTAAAATCCTGTCTGCTGCAGGCTGAGAGGGAGAGCGGAGATTCCCCAAGAAAGAGCCTTACAGCTGGGATGATACAGTCGGTAATCGCTTCCCACCTTTGGAAGAAACAGAAGAATACACACAGATATTCAAGGTGCGCACACACACACACACACACACACACACACACACACACACACACACACACACACACACACACACACACAGCAGCAGCTCGAGAGTAATTTGCCCCTCAGAAGGATTTCATGTTTCTATGGAGAAGAATGTCTATTTTTAGGAGGGATATAAATAGATCTTTCTGTAGCTTCAATGCTTGTATTCATGTCTGAATGTACCCAGCAGCCTTTACTGTATATTATTTTCTGATGTCCATATGTTTCTCTCTGTGTATTTCAAAATCACAAAGCCGAAATTCATCCCTTGTCCTCCTGACTCTGTGTGTGTGTGTGAATGACAGTCCACAATCCCGAAACATGAACACCGTACTGGGCAAGTGAGGACAATGAAGGGCAATTTGTCTCAGTGACATTAGTGCTGAGGTGCGTGGTCTCACTGACACTGACGGTGTACGAGGACAACACAGGCAGGAAAGGGAAAAGTGCCAGATTGTAATTGGTGTGTGTTTGAGTGTTTAAGAGGATGTGCACGTTCATCAATACTCTCTCCACAACCCTCCTCGGACCAATAAAATCACCAAAAGCACAGAGATAACAGCCATCTTTTCACACAGAGAAGAATACTGTGTCATGGAGCTGTTTTATGTCCTCTGAGGCGAATAAACCTGAATCTATTGTGACAGTTTGGCATCCTGATGTTTTGAATTTAGATAACCAACAGGCAGTGTTTAACCCCCGTTAATACACGCGTCTCATCACCAGGCGTTAGGAAGTGGACACAAAGGCGCAGAGGGACACTGGCGACTTATTGCGGAGGCGGGGGTGCGGTTGAGACTGGGAGCAACTTTGTAGCCGTGGAAACAGTTGCTAAGTAGCAAACTGAGGCCTCCCTGGACGGAGAGGGGACAATGATCTGATTGTGACAGGAGGCAAAGGGCAAGAAGAGAGGAGAGGGAGAAATATCCAAAGTATTTTATCTACATATTCAGATTCTCACCAGCTGATTAATTAGAACTCTCTGTGTGTGAATGAGTCATTTTTTTTCTCCTATTGCTCAATGTCAAGGACCAAAGCACTTATTAAATCCTACAGTGTAATCACAAGACACTGCAACAGCATTGTCCAGTGAAAACCATGCGTCTCCAATTAATTAATCTGATGATTATATTCTTGATTAATTGTTTAGACTAAAAAAACATCAGGAGATAATGAAAGATGTCCATCACAATTTCCTAAAGTGTCATAAAACTGCTTGTTTCCCCCAGTATATAACACTTGTCCAATGTCCATTACTGGGCACATCCCTTATCTCTTTGCCAGTTTAGGAATGTGATTCCTCTTTGGCTAGTGTGGTTTAGTAATAAGAGAAACAGGACTGTTATCAGCCTTATGAAGTTCTTAATCAATATTTATCAGTCCATCCAATAAAATTGTGAATTGTTATGTATGTACAAATAGAGGAAATGTCAAGAATTACTAATCAATCGTATGTTTGAGCAGCAAAGTTCATTTTTAACCTTAGTTTAAGAAAACAATACCAACTCAAACTCCAGCAAACATTTCAGTCATAGATTATGAGGTGTGTTATACTATAAACGTACTATAAATGTGTAGTCTTCAGCCCCAACCAACGCCGATTCAAGTGACAACATATGAGGCAATTTATCAGATGTCATGCAGCTCCTTTTATACAGCAGCAGTACTCCTGAGCCCCTGTAAACAAATTTTGATATGTGAAATCAGTGGAGTTCTCCTTTAAGTTTAATTGGCAGAGCAATTATACAGTCGCAGTATGATTACCTTTGCATGAGGCACTTATTGCATAAGTATGAAACAGCAAATGTGTTGATATCTTGTATACTAGCTTCAGAAACAGCATATAAAGATTAGTATATACTGTACTCTACAATGAGTATGTAGTTTGGCACTGGGACACGCATATTTTAACAAAGGAATGTAATCTGGATGAGTCAAGATGATAGAAAGAAGGATTTTAAATAACTTCAAAACAAAAAGTACAACTTTAAAATGCCACCACACACATCAAGACAAAGTGCCGCATCGATTATTTGTCCCTAACGTAGCAATTACACTCAGGTGTGACTCCCAGGCTACGACACATTCCCCCATCTCTGCACTTCCCTTCGTTCTCCCGACCACCACCTCTCCTCTCCTCTGCCTTTCTCCTCCCCATCTGTCCACATCCTCATGTCCTCTGCCTTGCTGCTGTGAAATCTGAGTGACAGAAAACAGGGACAAAGGGGACATCCTATTATTATGCTAATCCATGCGGGGATGACTTCAACACGAGGAGCACAGTCAGAAATACATGTGTGTCAACTGTGAGGCACGCTGAATAAAACCAAAGCTCAAGGAGGAGGAGGAGGAGGGTAACATGTACGCAATGTGTTTGGAGAGAGAGAGAGAGAGAACTGTGATTGTTGTGTGGACTGTAATAAGTAAAGTGTTGCCTTTGTGAAGAGGGAATCCCTATTTCCTAACTCTGCAATTACACTGCCAGCAGATGGACTCAAACCTGAAATATTGGTGGGTGTGTGTGTGTGTGTGTGTTTTTTTTCCATCAGGTGGATCTTGCAGCATGTGTGACTTGTATGTCCTTGCCATGTGCGGCCCCGCTCGCTTTGTGCTGGCATCAATAATCCATGCAACCTGCTCTTGTGGAGAGACAGCAGAGCACTGAGGGCTTAGGTAAGACAGTGTCAGGTCTGAGTGTTGGGATTGACCCTCCAGGACACAGCTGACTGACAAGAAGGGAGGAAAACCACCAGAACATGCACACCAATCTGTTACAGTGGTTCTGCAGCAGCTGTACACACATGCCTGCTCAGAAACAAACTTTTTAGTGCCAGTATGTACTGTACGCTTTGACATCTTTCAGTCAGGAAAAAGGTTTGCTTTGTTGCTGATAAGGCTGACGGCGGTTTGAAACAGGTTTGAAAGATGTCATTTCCTCATGCTCGCTGACCCGAGGGATGACCGAGTACAGCCAGCTCTCTCTTCTGTCTCAGTAAATGTACCACGCTCGGTGGACTCCCCATGCATCGCACAAAAAGACAGAGATAGACAGCCAGCGAGAGTGTTTCATCCCATTCCCCCTTATCTCCTTGGCCAAAATCCCCTGCCTCCAGGAAGCAATTTAAAGGCCAGACGGGAGGAGAGAGAAAGAGAGAAATGCAGGAATGCAACCACATGATAACACACTGGAGATCTGATTCATGAGAATACAATAGGTTACATCCCAGCCAAGTGTAAGTACACTAAAAATGCATGGAAACATAAAAGAAGGAGGCATAAATGACATTTCAAGTAAAAGCCTGGGCTTACATTTTTATCTTGAGCCACATGCTCAAGTTTTGTCTCTGTTGAAAGCCTGATCATTTAATTTTCACACATTAATGTATGAAGAAGCAACAATAGCTTAATTACAGAAAATGAATTACAACTGATTTATTGTTTTGTTGGTGTTTGAGGACTCCAGTTTTCAGTTTTTTAATATTAACATTTCATAAATGGTTTAAAATAGTTATAAGCAGATATAAGCATGTGATAAATATATAAATATAACTCCCTCTCCATAAATGGATCTTTGTATATATAATGAATGACAATATAGTAAAACACAGTTGTAATAATATATGCACATGTATTTATAGGTGTAGTTATAATTGTTGATGAAAACAGTCTGTATATCTTCTATACAATATAGTGTGTTATAAACCATTTATTAAATGTTTATACAGTGCCTATAAATGCCAAATGTAGGGGTTAAAATAAAGTGTTACAATAATTGTATTTGTTGAACTCATCAATAAATGTCTAAAGATCAAGAATATTTAATGGGCTCCTCAGCTAGAGCTTCTGTGATGTTTTTGTTTTTGTTTTACTGGTATTGATATATACATACAGGACCCAGAGCGAGTGACACAAGAAAGAAAGAGGCTTCATGGATTGACAATCTCAGAATTTTACATCAAAGGGGAATAAATGAAGTTTTATAGTTTTTTTATTTTAAGAAAGGTTTCTGTGTTTTAGTTATATCAACATTTACATAGGTTTTGAATTATATATATTGTTATTAGAGCTGCAATGATTAGTCAATAGACAGAAAAGTCTATAAATAATCGTTTAAAGGATCAGTGTGTAGAAGTGGCATCCAGCAGAACAGACTTGGCAGAAATGGAATATAATATTCATAAGTTTGTTTTAATTAGTGTATAATCACCTGAAAATAAGAATTGTTGTGTTTTCGTTAGCTTAGAATTAGCCCTTTATAGCTAGATAGAGAGCTGGTCTTCCTCCTTGGAGGCTGCCATGTTGCACTGCCATGTTTCTACAGTAGCCCAGAATGTACAAACCATACACTAGCTATATAGAGGGCCTTTAGTGTATTTCACCACCCTAGGTTCCCTTACACATTTGGAAGGGGAGGGTGAGGGGTGTTCAGGTGGTTGCCATCTGCAACCTCACTGCTAGATGCCACTAAAAATCCTACACACTGGTCCTTTGAGTAATTTTTCAAGAAAAAAATGCCAACCATTTCTTTGTTCAAGGCTCTAAAATGTTAGAATAGAAACTATACATTTAATATTTTGGACTGTTTGTTGGACAAAATTTGATGATGTCACCTTGGACGCCAGGATGTTGTGATGGGTGTTTTTCACCTTTTCCTGATGTTTTATTGACCAAATGACTAATAGTGAAAATAATAATAAAAATATTTATTAATGGCAGCCCTAATCCTCATTTTGGTAACTGTATTATGTGACTGTGAGATGCTGTTTATGATTCATAATATTCTGAGCTAGAGGTGTATCATCCTCTGGAAGCTGCCCATCTGTGTTTCAAGCCCTCACTGGATGAGGATCCAGCCTTCTTGTAAAGTATAAACTGTATATAAGCTTTTTTTTTTAATACTTTCTGTAAATCTCCTAGATGAAGGCCCAGTGCCGAAAAAAAGGTTTGTGAAATAAAGAGGATTGTCCCAGAAGTCAGCTTAGTGTTGCCAAGTTGTTTTGTTGTTCAGCTTGTTCAGCTGGCTGGTAAAAAATAAAAAAAGCGACAGCACACTCCTCGACCATGTTATTGTCGGTAAAATTTTCTTGTTGAGTAAAATGAATCTGTCAAAAGCTATAATGACACCTTCATCAATTGTTTGTGCGTGTGTGTGTTGGGGCTTTGGGGATTGTTTTTTACAGCTACATGATACAGTTGCTATACCAGTGTCTGACATTAAACATCTCTGTTGATTAAGGTTGCATCTCATGTTTGACATATATTGTCACAATTGTTTGGACTGTTTCCCCTTAAACATGTATAACTGCAGCAGCAGTTTGGAAACAGATGATTTTGCTTTTTTGGGACTTAAAAATATCTTTAAAAATATCTGTAATATCTGATGAAACCTGCTCGTTGGCATTTAGACCATAATAAGTAAACTTTGTAATCCTCAGAGTTAAACCTTTCTTCCACGAGATTAGTTTAATCTTGTATTTTGTTTATATATGTATATTTAACATCTTTAGGAATCTAAAATGTGATGAATACTGCTGATAGGGATTTAAGATAACTTTGCTGAATTACATGTAGGAGTCAAACATTTCCATGAGGTGTTCACATTATTTTGGCCACCTGTGTAACCAAATGTGTCTGTGTTGTGTCCTCTTTTATGGATAATTAGTACTTAATTATGCTTGTTAAAATATATTAACATTTTTGACCATTAAGTGATGCTGATTACTGCATTTTGGATTATATATATATATATATATATATATATATATATATATATATATATATATATATATATATATATATGTACAAGTGTGTGTGTGTGTGTGCGTGTGTGTGTGTGTGTGTGTGTGTGTGTATGGTAATACTAAACTAATTCAACAAAGATAAAAATAAGGATCTAGTCAATATGTTACCAAAGTTACCAAAGATATTTGAAAGCTGTAAGTTTAAACTTGACAACTTGAGTTCTGATGCACAAAAATACTAAAACCCCTCTCATAATTAAATATAACTAATTAAAGCGCTGACATTATTCATCATTATGGCTCTCTGGTTTTGCAGTCTGAAATTGCATCCAATTCAAAAGTGGAAACCCCTTTCAGGTTGATCCCTCTCTGCTATGTTCCAGAAAGTAATTAATCTGAACCTGGATGGCAGTGGTTAATTAAATATTGAGGCAGCTTAAATGGCTGCGCCGCTGCTTTGCTTTATCGGTCACTCTCTAAGATGACAGTCTCATCTCTTTTCTTGCTCTACATTTGGAGACACACTCTCCTTCCGTTATCTGAATCAGTGGCTCTATCGGGTAAATCCCTGGCTGCGGTACAGTAGGTTACACTGTGTTTTAGAAAACTGGTGATAACTGGTATGGATTTAGACAACTCTACCAAACATACAGACATTAGGAATTATGAAATACATTCATCAAGTATATTTGGTATAAATAAATCCACAAAAAATGAAATCCTCTTTTCCTACTGCATGGGTGCAGAAAGCTCATTAGAGTTCAGGCCTTTCAGCAGATTAATTTTTTTGTATTCTAGAGGAGTCTGGGATTACACTGACAGGCTGAGGTCATAATCTGCTCCATCTATGCTCTGCTGTCTCTACTTTAGGCTGCTTGTATCCTTTATTCAACCAGGCAGGTCAGTTAAGAACAAAGCAAGATTTTACAGTGAACGTCTGGGAAATGAGATGCTTCTTGATGTGAAGAAAAGTTCTACATTTTGAGAATTTGGCTTCTTTGATGTCTTGTGTGGAGGTAGATAAGAAGACACCACTCTCTTTTCATTATCAATTAATCTGTCTATCATTTTGTTGATGAATTGATCAATTGTTTAATCTATATAATATTAGAAGATAGTGAAAAATGTCAATCGCTCCCCAAAGCCCAGCCTGACACCCTCAAATGTCGTGTTTTGTTCCGACCAACATTCCATAACCAGAAGATATTCAGTTTATGGTCATAAAACCATAAAATATTCACATTTGAGAAGCTGGAACTAGATAATTTTGTCATTTTTCTTCTAAAAAGGGTCTCAAAATGATTAAGTTAATGTCAGTCGACTAACAGATTAATCTACGCCTGTGCATACATTGAAGTGACAGCCAACTGTTAGATGTTAGCTTGACACAGGGAGAAAGAGCTCACGTTAGCCAGGCTCTGTCCAAAGACAACAAAATCCCCCTAACAGCACCTGTAAAGCTCATTTAATAACATATTATGTCTATTTGTTTATTTCATACAAAAAACTGAAATGTAAAAAGACAGCTGCACAGACTATTTCTTGACCTTTAGTTTAGCTTTAGGTTCTGATATTTTGTTATCTTTGGCTAGCTGTTTCCCTCCGCTTCCAGTCTTTGTGCTAAGCTAGCATTCAAACGTTGAGTCTATTTTTAAGAAAATATAGCTTCTCAAATGTGATTATGTTTTGGTTCGATGATTGTAAACTGAAATTCTTTGTGTAATGTACTTTTGGTCGGAAAAAAAGAAGACAAGCTAAGCTAAGCTAACTAACCAGCTGCTGGCAGTTGCTCCATATTTAGAAAACACACATTACTGTGAAATCTATCTTCTCATCTAAGTCTCGTCCAGTGGTGTAAGAAGTAATCAGATTGTTTACTCCAGTAAAAATACATAATACAATACATAAGTATTAGCAGCAAAATATAGTTAAAGAATTACAGTAAAAGTCATGGTTTCATCCCTCTGACTGATATATTATTATATGTGACATCATGAGATTAATAATACTGAAGCATCAGTGTGTAAGCAGCATGTTACTGTTGTAGCTGCTGGAGGTGGAGCTTGTTTGAACTACTTAATATACAGTTAGCAAGTGTAGTCCCAACCTAGGGGTCAGGTCCCTCCAAAAGTGTCACTAGATAAATCTGAGGGGTCGTGAGATGATTAATGGGAGAAGAAAGAAAAGAAAAAGAAAAGGAAAGCTCTGATACACAACCAGTTTTCATTTTTTTTCTCTAATCTTAGAGTTTTGGTGAAATCATTTGAACATTTATTGAAATGAAACCATGTGAGAAGATAAGAGGTAAAAATCACTAATTGGTGGAGCCGTTAACAACTCATAGACATCTGAAATGTGAACCCGACTACACACTGATTTTTGTAATACGTGAAACACCAAAAAGGTTGGAAACCACTGACTTAATCTGTAACAATGTATTATATTTTAAAAACTTGTTATATTATCCAATGTGTTCTTGATCTGAAAAGTAACTAAAGTTGTCAAATAAATGTAGTGGAGTAGAAAGTACAATATTTCTTCCTAAAATGTAGTTGGAAAACGGCAATAACTTTGACAAACAGCAGTAGATACCAGCTGGTTTCTATCTGCTCTGTGTACAGTAGAGTTCAGACTGGGCCAGATGTAGCTGCCAGTCAGATTAAAGCTTTGTGGGGATTAAAACGGTCTGACTCTTCACTACCTACTGCACCAAAACCACAGGAAACATCAGCCAGCTGCAGACAGACTCCCTCAGGTATTTCTGGCTGCATGTCGAGTGAATTCTCTGAATATTCAGCAGTTTATTCAGTTTGCTCACTGACCTGCACGAAGCGCTGAAGCTGCCAAACCCAAATTACTTCTGTGATGCAACAGTATTATTCATCAAAATCCCAATGACTGAAATACAGCGAGACAACGGTAAAGGACACGTCCTTGACTCTGGTATAAGGAGACTATCAAACTGATGCTGAGAAACTGACAGCTTTCTATTTTAAGAGAATAAAATACTCACATCTATCTGGATTTGTTAAAATGTTCATCCTTTTGGGGAAACTGCAAAATGGAAATTAAGGGGGAATCCCTCTAATATAAATGATTCCTCAGATTTGACCTGACAGGTGAATTTAATTTACACTCATCAACTGAATTTAAGAAAAAAATAGCAAAAGAGTACCACCTAGTGGCTAAACATGGTTAATGCTTTATTCACAATATCCTTCACAGGAGCTCAAATGATTTGTGCTGTTGTACCAAACTTCTAAAATTTACTGGACACATTTCTGTCAGATTAAAATATTAATATCTCTCTGTTCAAACAGTTTATGACTGGAAATATAATGAAAACCTGAACAGTACAGACCTTTTCTTCACAGATGAAAATGTAGAAAAAGCGGTTTCAGGGTCTAGATACTCTGCACGCTGACTCACTCATCGTTAGTTATTAGTAACACCTCCTCAGTATGACAAGTCAAAATACCTGCTGTGAAAAAGGCCTGATAATAAATCAAAAAAACTCGTTTTACAGAGAAGAGTTACATTAAATACTTAAAAGAGCAGTTCGGATAAATAATTCATGTGGGTTTCAATCAACAGGTGGTGGAAGTTGATCCTCCACTGTGTGTAGCGGTATTTACTGTTTACCTTTTTTTTTCAGGTTAATTTTTCATTAATTATATGTTTTCTTTTATCATGAATTGGAGGTTTGGAAAATAATCAAAACATGTACTTGTTGCAGTACATTGGACTCTTCAGATATTGACACAGGTTTCCTTTTAGTCAAATTAGAAGCTCTGCGGTTTAACGGCCAACACGACTATCGGTTTGCAGACATTTCTCTGCAAGCAAAGTTAGAAGAGGAAGTACGGTTCATCTAAAATAAAGGCCTTTAAAGTTTAAGTAGCAGCTGAGTAGAGCTGCACTGATTACATAATAATTTGACAGAAAATTAAACACTATTTTCATAGCTTAATTGTTTTGAGTCATTTTTCATAAAAACAAAAAACAAATTCTCTTGTTCAGCTTCTTATATAATGAGCATTTTCTGCTTTCTTTAGTCTTCAGATAGTAAACTGATCATCTTTGGGTTGTGAACTCTTGATCAATACAATTGATATTTTAAGTTGCATATTGGCCATTAGTAAACAGTGATAAACCTTTTATGAGACATTATAGACCAAATAACCATTTGCTGCAGTACAACTAATGCAGTGTTTTAAATTCAATACCTAAGACTCAAACTTGCATTTACTTGACTTTTATGTCCCAATATTATTCAAATTAAGTCCCTGAAGAACATTTATTCAGAGTTCGTCTTTAATCTAAAACTACATACAGTTTGTCAAATGTCAGAGACACAAAAACATTTTGGAAACAAGTTGAACCATTTATTTTGGGCTGAATTAATGAATACAAAAACATTGGGGTTGACTGACAGTGCGAAACCACAGAAATTATTTACAAATGCGTATCTACAAGAAACTGGATACATGAAAACTGCTTTTCCCCAAAAAATGGGCAAAAATAGAGAGCGACTCAAAAAGGTGGAGTGAACAAGTGCTGAAACGTACACTGGGGCTGTTTGGAGCAGTCAGCTGCTCTGAACACATCTTCAGAGTCAAAACACTGAAGCTTCATCATCATGTGTAATGCTGACAGCTGACCGTTTATAAAAGTTGACACTGCACCTCCAGCTGCGGATATCTCAGACAGGAGATCAGAAACCTCAGTAAGATCATCAACTCCCACGAGATCCCTTCAGCTCTTTCCTCACTCAGTCCCAGTCATCTGCTTTTTCTCTTTTCTCTATTCGCCCTTTTTTGGTGTGTTATAAACAATTTAAGAAGCCTCCTCATCGATCTTTGGCGCCAAGTAGTATTTGACGTGTCCCATATCAGCAATCTTGTACTCCACCACTGTAGGGAAAAAAACAGAAGAGAAAAATACTCAAGTTGATGCCACAACAGATTCTATGGAGAATTTTTTTTGCAAAAATTCAAATAATGATGGGTGTAGACTGGACGGATGCTCTTACCGAGGGGAATATCAGCAGACATGCTGAGGGTGACAGTCTTTGACAGCGGTGTGGCCTTAGTGAAGAAGTTCAGGTAGTTGAGGGCGAAGATCAGCTGAACAGGCTCGTTCATCTCAATAGTAACCTGGAGACAGAAATTTAAAAAAAGGAGACAAGCATGAAAAAATGTTTTTGCCGTCGTATCCTGCATTAAATATTGTAAGTAGTAGTTTGTTTTAACTTGTCAATATCTATGAAAAAAACCAAAACATCCCAGCTCCTCAGAGGTGAATTTGTTTTTCGCTGGATGTATTTATTTAAAGCAATTAGTCAGCAGTTACAGCCCGAGTCTGATATAATCACTTAATGATGCAAAGGAGGTCTGCAGCTAATGATTATCTTCATTATTGAGCGTATTGATTTTTATTTGCCGATCATCAATAATCGTTTAGTCTGAAAAAAGAAGTCATTCACATGCGTTATTGATTACTAGTTTTATTCAACTAAATGTTAAAATATACAATTTACTGTCATATATGAAAAAGAGGGACAGGTCATCATATTAGAGAAGCTTGAGTATCAGCATGTGTGCAGCTATGACTAGCTGGTATTTCTACTTATAAATAATTGGCCTAGTTCACTGCTAAGTTATGTTCTGTCTGATGGTTTTAGTGCTACATGATCCTGAACAACTGAAGCCAACAGTCATACTCACAGCCTCGTCCTCTTTGTCTACATTGCTGGTCTGGGACAGCTTGACGTTGCCGGTGCCGAGCTCTCCAGTGGCAGAGAACTTGACTCCGTCCTTGGCGCAGGAGATCATGACGGCGTCGCCAATCTGGGACAGGTCACGGCAGATACGAGCAAATTCCCCGGAGGGCATCTTCACCACACAGCTGTACTCCTGCTCCTGGAGGGACAGACGGACATGAGGAAATCAGGAACAGCATGCACAAAGCATACCAGACACAAAAAGACAAGTAAAGGCTCTGATTACTTACTGGAATACCGAGCTGCTCCACATCCAGGTCCATCAATTTCATCTCATAATCTGAGACTTTCTCCTGGTCTAAGAGAGTAAAGAGAGAAGTTGTAAATACGACACGAATGCTGAAGACACTGCTGAACAGCATCTGGCAAGCTGATTATATTTCACTTTTAAGACCAAAGTAAAAACTCACTGAGTGTCTCGAACACAAGGGCGAGTGTGTCTGCATTGTCTTCTGCTCTGAGGGTGATGATGTCTTCGTTTCCTGCACACTTCAGGATCTTTGACATACTGTTTGGAAATAAGAAACAAAAAAGTTAAAAACTGTTGTGAACTGAACCAAATATTCAGGCAGAATTGTAATTTTTATATATTTTACATAAAGTAAAAACACTATTAAATAAGCCATAATACCACAATATACTGGAGTGCTGATATGATTAAACATTGAAATGATGAATTTTCTTTAATGAAAGAAAATTTAAAGTACTTTGCTTCTACCTTCTCAATTGGAAATACTCTTCTAGTCTAAATGATCAAATTTTTAAGTTAACAGATTAATGAAGAAAATGTAAAATGTCAATTATCAAATAAATCTACAGGTTATGTTCTTCAGTTATTCATTGATTTATAGCATATATTGAATAACTGAATAAGTGGAACAAGAACAATTTTGGCACAATTGATTTCAATCAAATCAATCAATCACGTATTGTTTCTGCTCTCGTTCAATGCCCCCAATGAAAATAAATCTCTATTAGATTTGGTCAAAAACGGACAGTAACCATGCCAAAACGTAATGTTTTGTATTGTTTAATACTTTATATATTTAAATTAAATAAGTAATTTATTTTGTGTTCTGACAAATAAAACATTAGATGAACATCAAAAAGCTGTAACACAGATGTATCCAGTGAACCGGTGTAAAAGTGACAAAGAGGGAAAACAGCAAGTGGAAGCGGAAATGGAGGTTCCCGGGTTTAACAACAATTCCCGCCAAGCCGCGATGCAAAGAATTGGCGCTCAAATGACGTCACGACGTCATTAACATGCAGCTGTCGGTTCTCAAACTGCGCCAAGTGTCATTTTTCACACAATACCAAAGTTATGCAACTTATTTGCAGATAAAGACGTATAAACTACTCGATTAGACACTTCAAATACTGCTGCGTTTTAACCTGACAGTAAAGAGTTAAACTACTCAGGCTGAGCAGAGACATGCCCGGGCAACTCCGCCATGATGGCCATCTTCTTTTGTAAGCTTCAGATAATAAAAAGGGCACAAACTATTAAAGCATTTGCTAACAGAGTCACTGAAGCGACTGATTGAACGAGCGCAGCGGCTTCAAATCCACATAAAACCCGCTCAAAGTCAAAACAAACATCGCGTATTATTACATGACTTTTCTTTGAAGCTCGACCTGTCAAACTTCCTACATTAGTCAGCAAATTTATACTCCTGGGAAAATTAACGAGCTAAGCGTGCAATAGCTTAATGTAAAGTTAAATGTTTTCCTGTCTGTTAGAGTGGTGTGTTTACTCCACCTGCTCAGGTTGACTCCCATGGCGAGGTTTCTGTCGCAGCGGTACGAGTCGAAGCCGTCGCTCCGCAGGGTGAGCTGCACCAGGGAGACGTGAGACGAGTCCATGCTCTGCAGCGAGATGCCGGACGAGCTAACATCCCAGCAGGCTTCTGTGATCAGATCTTTCAGAGCCTCCAGGACCTTCTTCAGGATGGATCCTTGCACCAGGCGAGCCTCAAACATGGTGGCTGTGTTGTTGTTTTTATTAACGTCTGCGTAAAAGTTCGAAAGATTATTTTACGTCCTCGAAGCAGAGGCCGCAGGTAGTTTTCAGTTGATCCTTAAAAACTGGACTCTTTGTGTGCAGTTGTTGGCTGGTTGAGAGAGCAGCACACACAAGGAGAGTCCCACTATTGAAGAAGAAAAGGGGTTTGAGCTGAAAGCCCGCGCTAACGTCAGACTTTAAAGACTCAGCGTCTTTGCGTCACTTCCGTGTTCTTCTCGTCAGTTCCACCAGTTCACGTAAAAAAACTGGACGCTGCCGTCCGCCATATTGGAGAGGACAATTCTGCTAACTGAGGCTGAACAAGGGAAATAGTTTTTTTTTTTTTTTAACTAAAATCTACCTATAATCTTTCCATTCTTTAAATACTACATAATTATGCTTTGAAAAACCTTGAGGGAAATAAATAAATATTAAAATCTAAATAAAACATGTTCTGTAATCATTTCCTGAAGGCAGTTGTGGATGAAGTATTCAGATAATTTCATACTACAAATAAGAGACATAAAAATTGTAAACAAAACTACTCACGGAGCACCAACAAACTCACTTTATTAAATTAAAGGCTCTAAAATTCAAAGATTTAGTCGACTTTAAAATGGTTCAATTATTACCTGAGGGTATTCGAAAGTTGTTTAAAATGAGAGAAGTACAGCATGATTTGACAGGAATTTGAATGTAATAAAAATCACTATTTCAGTCAAATGTGAATTTATGGAACAGCTCAGTAAGCTAAAAAATGTTTAGTGTACAAGTCTTCAGCCTGCAGAAATAAGTTATGTTGTTTTCAAATGTGGTATTTGAGTAACTTGAGTAACTATTTGAGTCTTTTTTATAAGTGTGGATGTGTGTGTGTGAACCTAGTAACCATGGCTATGAATAACATGACATTATAATATTGATACCATCATATAAATAAATAATCAATCATAATTAAACACATAGTGCAGAAAAGTAACTAAAAGACCCATACGTCATTACTGTAACAATGATAAACATAGAAAATCACAATAGATCCGCATTGAAATCTGATGATACTTTTTTTAGAAAATGAACATTTCATGCATATCTTTCATCTTCTCACTTAACTGTCATGGACACAGGGGTCCTAAAATGTGAATGTTTGGTAACATTTGGCAAAAGTGTTAATTCAAGTTTAATTTTTTATTCCCTGTCTGGAGCAATAACCCCTCTGGCTCATCTGTTCCGTTAATCCAAAAGATTTAAAAACAACAGTCCTGTAAATAATATACAAACCCCATGTAAAAAAAAAAAAAAAGTTATGAAAAGAACACAGTGACTGCTTAAATTTTGTTTTATTGATCAATGATCAGTGCTTGGTTTGACTGGCCCAAAGCATCATTAAATCACACAACCATGTCCCCAGTTTATCACACACATACAGACACATAAAAAGGATGGTGTTTTTATTCTGCCATTTAAGCCCTGAGTGTTAACATTGATTCAGGCCACTTAAAAACAGGGTCATTTGACACTTGGTGGAGATAGGACGAATGTCACAAGGTCTTAGAAAAAGAGAGTAAAACTTTCAAAACAGCAATCTGAGGTATTAAAGGAATGTTAGGCATCAAAAATTGCACATTTTGCATTATATGTGGCGGCAGGTTATTTAATTTGTGTTTGGACGGTTTAACAATTTATGTTGGGACAGAGTCTAGAGACCGTAGTCTTTTTTTTTATACCGAGAGTATCTGCTTAAAGGCGATCAGGATATAGGATATAGTGGGTTGCCATGGCGACGATGGGTGCTCCTGTTGGCACGCCGGGGAAAGGACCGCTGGACCCAGCAATGTCGACGTGGGAGTAGGGCAGAGGTGTGTCAGAATCCACGCCATGCTGCGTCAGAAAATTAAACAGAAAGTGAATAGTACAGATTAATCACTGCACATGAACCACCATATATTTTCCCACCATATATAGATAAATAATCTCCTGCATGCACCTTGTGGAGCCCTGAGGCCATGATGAGAAACGCTGCGGGGGCCTGATGTCCTCGAGGAGTAGCGGAGGATGGCAGGTTGTTGGACTGGAGAATATCCTCGTACTCAGATTTACCCTTGTGGAAATCGTAGTCCTCCCGCCTGATGCTGGACACCTCGAACACGTCGCCCAAAACCTCTCCAGCTGTGTGACACAAGACAAAGAATGTGTGTTAGGTAGTGACGGAGGAAAAGTTTATTTCAGAAGCTGTATTTGTATGAAAGGATTAAATCCACGATGAAACAGTGTTTACATGTGCACAGTAGTGAGATTATAGCCAATACTGTGATTATGCTGTTTACATGATTGCAAAGGTGTCAACTTCCTTTAATAATCCTGTTTACATGCGTCATATAGTTAGTTTGATTATCTAGAGAGAGTTGTGATGTTGAGTAGCTTTGTTTACTTCCTGTTGTCATGTTCTGTTACTTCACTTTGTTTTGCTTTCCATTATGTTTGTCAACATTACACCACATGTAGCGCTACGTCACATGTGTAGCGCTATCAGAGTCTCAGTAATTCGACTCACGTCAAAACCAAAATAACATCAATAAAAACATACATTTTTTTTACATTCAGGAGGATGTAACAGACAAATTTATTTTAATTTATAGTTTTAATCATCATCAATACTGATCAGAGTAAGTTTGCTGACAATCAACTAATTAATTGATTAATTGTTAAAGCTGTAGTTAATGATTAACTCTTGAATTCCTAAAATGATAGTTATCTTAACTCAAGGTCAGTTTAATAGTTTTTCTAGAGCTTTCATGTGGACTTCATGGCCTTCAGTGAAAGCAGTTTGCTCAGTTGTCATTAAGATGGCTCAGATGGCCTACATAGGACTACCTGTTATATGTGACTGAAGTGAAAACAACTGAGACAACGTCACTCACTGATGAAGCCTGTCACATGTGATTGAAAGCTAGTAAATGGACTTTGAATTAAGGCTATTTTGTAAAGCTACTAACCAAAAAGGTCTAAAATTAACTTTCCCACTCAAATTTATCCTTATTGTAGTCTCACCTTTCTGCCACAGAGCAGCATTTCCAGAGCGATGGGCTGGTCCGTTATCCATGATGATCTACAGAAAGAGATTAAAAACTGAACTGTTTGCATTTTTAATGTTTAAACTTCCGATATGTCTCAGTGAGTCTCGTCAATATTAAATATTTCAGCAGTACTCACAGAGTAGTTGGGTCCCATGGCTCTGATGGCGTGGCCAGTCAGAGTAGCAATGGTAAACAACTGAGGTGCAGTCTCACGTACGGCCTGCAGAGTTCAGATGAAAGGTCACAATGAGAAGGGAGAGAGGTATAAAATAAAAAAAAAGAAGCAAGGATGTAGAAATGAATCAAGAATTCATTAAAACAGGATGATCTGACCTTTTCCTTCATCTCACACAGCAGGTCGACCATCACCATGCGTCCCTCGGCATCAGTGTTTCCCACTCTCACTCTGCGACCCGCGCGAGAAACCACCAGTTCATCGGCCACGTAGCAGTCTGAGAAAAAAAACCCCACATTCACACACTGTCTGGTTCATTCTTTGGAAACAGGAACATAAATACTGGAAAAAATGTGGATGATACTGACCTGCACCCACGCTGTTCCTCACCATGGCCATCGAGCCGTAAACCTTCAGATGTTTTGGCCTCAGCTTGGCTAAGATCTAGACAGTAAGAGGGAGATTTAGTAAGTGTTGTAAACACGTCTCATTTCCATCACTAACTAAGGTGTAGTAAGAACATAAACAAGCTTGTTTGTCAAAAAATTTCGTTGCTGATGGATTTTGTGCTCTCATGATTCAGCAACCGTTCAGTTCGTGTCGATTCCAAGAAAACAAAGAGATTAGCTTCTTAATCTCTCTGCGGATTTAGGGAGCACAGGTCGTCACTCACCTGGAAGAAGCCGGCGACAGCAGCAGCTCCACACTTGTCTCGGTGCATCCCAGCCATAAAACCACCAGCCTTGATGTCTGCTCCACCAGTGTCGTAGGTGATGCCCTGGAAACACACAGATAAAGTTTCTGCAAATGTTTTAAACACATGAACCTCAATTTCACTCTTACATTTCTCCCTAAAGAGCTTCAAGTTAAATATAGTTATAGTTAAATATGTTTTTTTTTTTTTTTTTTTAAAGAAAATCATGTGTTTATGAGATGTTAAATTGGGTGAATATGTAATCCAATCTGACACTGTTTGGAGGCTACAGCATTACAATCATTACATAATTCTACTGTAGATTTTGTGAATCATTAAACATCACCTCCTTGATATTCAGGTATTTGGTGTCTTTGGAAACTTTTGGTACTTGACTGGAACTTTAGAATTAGGTTTTGTGTGTGGGACCTGTTGTGGATTTTCTGAGCTGATGTTGGCAGTTTTCAGTTTAAAGAAGAAAAACCAAACGAGGAGTTTGCTGAAAATTCTGGGAATGCTTTAATGAACCTTGACAAGGGAGAATAATTAGAGAAACAACTCTTCTGAAGCCCTGACAGTCCAAGACCAGCCTTTAAGCAAATCAGAGAAATTGGTTCATCAGTTCCAAATCATAAATCTGTGACCTCTAGTTGTATCTCAGGTCTTTGTCTTGTTTAGTCTGGCAATGGTCTGCATTCTGGCCTTCGTTCGCCTGTGAGGCTCCTGGTTATCTCCTCTTTGAGAAGACAAAAGTACAGCCTGACATTTTGTGGCTCAGGTCAGTTATGAAATATCCATAACAGGACCATTTTTCCCCTAATAAGGACGTAAAGATTAATGATGAACCGACAGTTAAACAACTTCATTCAGATTTATGTTGCAATCCAGCTACCATCCTTCTACCTAAGCATTTTCACAAACTATAAAGCCATAATTTTACACCTTAAAAAAAACAAAACAAAAGCATAAAATCTTTGTTAATTGTTGATCGTATCCTAGTCTAAACTTCTCTTTCGAATTTAAAATGCTATAAAACAAACAAAAAAACATTATGGATCCAAAAGTCCAACATTTAGCTCATTATTTCATTATTATATGACTTTGTCTCTGTCATTATAACCTGGTTGTGTGTGACCACATCAATACATATGACCAATCTATGCTACATACTGGAGGTTGCTGATGAAGTTTGTTGAACAATAAATTGACCTTTTGGAGCTATAAAAATGTTGTTTTGTTAACTTGTTTTGTTTTGAGCGATACCTTGATATTCATTATGGGGTTAACTTTTCCTTTAAAGTTTTTGCAGTCTGGGTAAAGAGGTCTGAAAGTTCCCACTCACCTTGCCCACCAGCATGAGCGTCTTTTGGACGGGTCCTTCTCCGCAGTACTGCAGCTTGATGACTCTGGCCTGGTGACGTGATACACCTGTATTAGGAGGAAACAAGTGCAGATGTCTTTTTAAAAAGACACTTATAACCTTCTGTGTCCTGTATAAGAAAGACACAGGAACATGTTAATAATGGGTAATAATTAAATTAAATTAGATGTTGTCTTACTGTTGGCACAGCGGTTGACCGCAGCCAGACAGGGATACTCCTTCTCCAGAACCCTCACGTCACTCACCACCTCTACCTACAGGTTAATAATAAACACATGTTGTTTAGTTTGGGGCTTCATCCAGTCAGCTTTGCAATCCAAAATCAAAACATTTAACGGTCATTAAAAAGCCTTAATGAAGAAACTCTTAATGAGGAAAGTGCTTACTACATATCCCTGATTATTTGGAGAAATGCCAGACAGCTCTAGGAAAAATGCAGGATGATATGATAACATCTTCTATTACCTGCACAGGGCTGTCTTTGAAGAGTTCCTGGACGTAATCGGCCACACGAGGAGCAGCCATGCGCTCAGGGTCTGAGCCACCGATATCACGGCACGCCAGTCTGTGGAGGGCAGACAGGACGGCTGGTGAGTGACTGAACAACAACACAACATGAGAAATCTCAGCAGGGAATGCAGGTGACATATTGGACCCACCTCCCACTCTCCAGAGCATCAGCCAGTTCCACCAGTCTTGTTCCCTGAGCCTCCTGTGCCGCCCAAAGCCCCAGGACGCACGCCTTGTAGTTGGTGGGTTTTGCGTTCCCCTCCCTCACTTCCAGGGGCTTTTGGGGGAAACAGATTATAAAAAGTGAGCACATGTTTTCCAGACATAAAGAGCTAGTATGTTACATCTAGGAACCACAGAAAATATTTCACATGTTTTTATAGGCTGTTAAGTAATGCACTTGTAGTGTAAGTGAGTACACTTGTAGTCAGATCAACCTTTATGCATTTTTGTGCCAAGTTTAGACATTGCTTTTCCTAACAAAACTGTTTTTTTCCCCTCACCATGTAGAGAGCATGAAGGGCTCCGAGTGCAGCCACCAAGGTGCTGTTGCTATAGTCCTTGTGTGGAGGGCAGACCAGGAGGGGGCGCTGCATGCCTGCTTTCAAGGCCCTGAAAGGACACTCAAGATGAGAAACACTGAACAGAAACCAGTAGACATTAATGAGAAAAGAATAAAAACAAAAACAGCTACAATCAAGTGACAGACCGCTTGATGCCGTTGACAGCTGCATCACTGAAGTTCCTGACATCATCATAGTCGCGGTTTACTGGACCGGTGGAAGCAAACACCATGCGATTACCAGGGAGACCAGGGACCTTCAGGACCACCACCTCATCCCCAAGACCGCTGTCCACCTAGAAGGAGAGTGGGTAGAGAAAGATTTGACAAAGTGAATTTATCTAGTGATCCACAAGAGAAAAGATGAGAGGAATGTTTAAAAATTAAAAAAAAAAAAAAAAAAAAAATCAAACCTGATTTTGTGGAGCATAATTGTTTTTCTTTTTTTAAATCATCGTTTCTCTATCCTGTTAATTGTCTTGCGATGCTACTTCTTAAACATTGATTAGAGGCATTAAAGAGAAATGATTCCCCTTTCGATTTTATATCATGATTTTCAACAAGACAAGACGGGGTTTGAACGTACTTCTTTAGAGGAACAGAGACTTACAGAGCTGTAATCCTGCAGAGGAGCTTTCAGGCAGTCAAGCTCGGAGGGCAGCTCCTCATGGCTGTGAGCCACCAAGACGATGCCATCAAAGCTAAGAGAGAAGACAAACACAGTCATCTGACACAGCTGTCTGTCAGGATGCAAAGACCAAAAACACACTCGCAGCTGAATAGGAAGTGGAGCTTTTCTCCGAGATACTTACTTCTGGTTCCTGAGGTCGGCAGTCCATTCGATGGGCTGGACGCTGGAGAGACAAACAAAGTTTTTTTTACTGCTTGAATAAGCAAAGTCAGCATTGTCTGATAGGGCGAAGCAAGTATCTCAGACAATAATGCAGGTTAATGATAACAGAGTGGATCACAGTGTGGAAGACCTGCAAGACCTTTGAGATCTTAGGTCAGGTCAGTTGTTCAGAAGTACTAGTTCACTCTTTTTCAAGTCAGTCTTAAAACAACAATCAGGTGCGCAAATGAACATAATGCCATAATCATTCCTCCTGTTCATACTGACCATTAGAAGATCCCTTCATAATGTAGTTGTACAATGTAATTGACGGGGGACAAAATCTACAGTCCTTCTTTACAAATATGTTTTTAAAAGTTTATCTAGAACTAATATGAAACTTCAGTCATCCAAATTAGCCAAATCAAGTAGACACTGCAGTCTTTTTAGTGCCAAAGTTCCTCTTTTTGTTACTATAATTCCACCGCGGCTCAACAGGGAAACTCAAAGAGGGAATTTGATGCCAAAAAGACTGTAAATGTGTCAGATATCTGCTTGATATGACTAACTCAGGCCGCAGAAGCTTCATATAAGCTTCAGCAGATCAACTTTGAAATGAAACATTTTTGCACAAATGTTTGGATACACTGTGGATTTTGGCCACCATCTCTTCCATTAAAAGTGCATTTGAAGGGCATCCTTTAATAGCCAGTATTAAGACTTTGGATCAAGACTTTGAACCTAATGTGAACTTTATGGAGAGCAATCAGCGCTGTCTGCAAAGGATAACAATGTTGTGTAACTGTAGTCAAGATTTACACTGATTAGTTAGACATTTCTGGCATCATCTCTATTGAAACATGAGGATCAGATTTCGTTTTGGGCTGTGAATACACAACCACAGCACAGATCTATGAATAACTAAAATAAACCTGTTGATTAATAGACAATATTACACACCTGCGAGGAAGAAATCTGCATGTAAATGATCCTAACAAACCTCTCTTTGTCTATCTTTGTGTTAATTCATTGCACAAAGCGCCTGAAAGCTGCACGTTAGAAAACCGTTGACGTAATACAAAGAGCACACGGGTAAGATTAAAAAAACAAACAAACAAACAAAAAACCCCACAGCCGTTAATCTCACCTGGTGCACATTTTAGTCCTCCTTCTCCGGTGTCTTCAGGGTGAAAGAGACAGCTGACAGCCGGTGACAGCGGGTCCTTCCCTTCACTCTTCTCCGGTTGATCACATGATCACGTTAAGTTGAACCCGTGCTGCGTTCGCGGGCTTCCCATTGCCCGTAATTAGGATCACCCAAGTTGTGAAACGCTACTTTTCACTAATTTAAAGGCTTAATGTTTTATATATTATAAAAACTCCAACTGATACAGCGATACGTTGATTTCAGTTTCTGTTGATGTGGCATAGTGTCTATTGTGCATCAAATGTATGTTTTGATCAATAAAATTAATATTTTAGGCTCATTAGGTTATTCATATACGTGAATTTGCTCGGTTCCCACCGCACTGGAAGACGCGTTCAAAGCTTCCAGCTGGGAATTGTAGTTTCGAAAACGGATTAAAAACGTAAAAAGCAGCATTAGGGAGATTATATGAGTATTGTAGTGTTTGTGGTTTTGTAGAATATAATAAGAATAATAGCTACACTTGTAGTTTGTGTTGGTTGAGTAATTTGTCTCACTTTAAACACGACTGACTTCATGGACTACAAACGCTAACCGGAAGTAGTTAGAAGTGGTGTTTTCGGTGCAGAAGCAAAGGTGAGTATTAACCAGAGACAGTACAAAGGGCAAGGAAAGAAACTTAACTGTTCCAGTTATGCAGTGGGATGTTGTAGTGTCTCAGTCTTCTTGAAATGCAATTTTATCTTAGATAAAAGTGGTAATTGCAAAGCTACAGCTCGAGCTTCAGGCAGGCAAAAGTTACTACTGAGGCTGTTCATGCAGGTTTGTTGTCTTCTTATCATGGTTGATTTACAGCTCTATTATCAAGTGACAACAGGCAATGATAATTGTTCTTTGGCAGACAAGCTGAAGCAATTTGCACTTGGCTTGTATTGGCCGCAAATAATATACCTGTTCACACACTGCTCATGTTGTTCTCACATGCTCTCTGGGGTTTGAATGCTGTGAATCAGAGAAGTTGACAGATTTCCAAACTAACTGTTAGGCCTGGGGACATTAGAAAACAAGTTTTTTACTTAAGGACGGGTTCACAATTTTTCAAGTCTGCAAGGATTAAAGCAAGAAAAGGTTTGTGAGCCTGAAAAGTTGCCCAGCAGGGAGTATGTACACTTTATTGATTTATTATATGAATTTAAAACTGCTCTATGTCTGAAATCTGGCATCGTGCTGGAGAACTTTAACCCCTGAAGTCTCTTAAAATAACAGTCAGGTGCTCAAATGAACATTAAAACCATTTTTTCCTGCCATCATCATCATCATCGTTCCTCCTGTTCATACGGACTATTCATAATGCACTCACAGTGTCAGTGATGATGAGGGACAAAGTCCACAGTCCTTCTCCTGTGCAAATATGTATTTAAAAGTTTATCTGAAGCTAATATGAAACTTTAGCTGTCCGAATGAGTAAAATCAAGTGGATATCTTTTAACATTGCAGTCTTTTTAGTATCCAGATCCCTCTTTTTGTTACTATACTTCCACCGCAGCTCAACAGGGAAACACAAAGAGGGAATTTGAAGCTAAAAAGATATGATTGATCGATTGATAGGACTAACTCAGACTACTGAAGCCTAACATAGGCTTCAGATCAACCTTCAAATGCATTTTTGCACAAATGACTGTATGGACACACTGTGGATTTTGGCCTCCACCACTTACATTGAAAGCACATTTGAAGGGGATCATATAACAGCCAGTATGAACAGGAGGAATGATTACAGCAAGAAAAACCTCTTTCAGTGTTCATATGGACATCTGACTGTTATTTTATGACACACTTGAAAAGTTGTGAACCTGTCCTTTAACATGCCAGAATGGTCTTTAACATGTTTCTTGCATTAGATGTAAATTTCTCAGCTACTTTTGTCCAAAGGAAGTTCAGTATGGTGGACAAAGACACCGAAAGGTCATGGTAATTTCACTGCAGGGCAAGTGCTGAAATAATTGGTCAATTAATCAATAAACAGAACATTGAAAAACTCATCATCTTGAATCTACTTTTTTCTGTTGTATATTATATCTTTGGGTTTTGAACTGTTCATATAAAACAAGGAAACTGAAGATTGTCACCATCTAAATGTCATTTTCAGTTTGTCTAATTTTAATTCTCTCTCTGCTCATCTGTTTCCTCTCTCTCCTCCTCACAGCACTTTCACTTCTTTGTTCTCAACAGATGAGACATCCTCTTGGCTCCTTGTGTGTCCTCAGGAGTTTATTCTCTCACAGAACAACAGCAAACCCTCAGAGGCGAAGCGTGAGCGGTGCAGCGATGCGCCTGGTGCAGTTTCATCGCCATGGTGACGGAGGAGGCATCAGAGTGGGAGTGGAGCAAGGCGAGGGGCTCGGTGTTGTGGATCTGAAGGCGTTCGACCCCTCCATGCCCTCGACTATGAGGGAGCTGCTGGAGCTGGGAGACAAAGGTCTGGAGTGTGCACAGAGGTATCTGACACACAGTCTGAGTCACTGTTATCTCTCATTTTCTAATAATTTCTTTGCCTCTTTTGTTTGACTCAGTTTCAAAACCAGAATAATCATCTTCTTATATGATACTCATCAGTCATCTTCCTCAAATGTTTTTTTTTCTCCTTTCTCAAATATTTATCTCCCTCAATGTAACCTTCATAAATTATTCCAATACTTATGGGCTTTAAAAAACAAGCTCTTCCTATATTAAAAGTCACATCTTTATAAATCATTATCTATTTGAATTATCATCTTAAATCACCATCTTTCTATTCAACAAGGCCTATTTATAAAGCACGTTCTTTGTAAAACATCACAGTTTTGCTAAAACTTCTTTGTAAATTAGCACCTTCTTCCAAAAATCTTTTTAAATGATCTAATTCTGACGCCATCACTTGCTCAGTAAACAACTTCCTCCTATAGATAAATTATTTTCTTTCTAAATCGAAATCAGAACCTTCTTTTATAAAACTAAATCTCCCCAAACATCAACTTCATCCTATCATCCGATCATTATCATCTTCTTCTAGTGCCTCCTATAATAAACGTCTTTCCAAATCATCCTTCCTCCTCTTCCTCAGGGCACTGTCGTCCGGTCAGTGTGTGGTGGAGCGTTCAGCCATCAGGCTGCTGTCTCCTGTGTTGGCCCCGGAGAAAGTGGTGTGTGTGGGTATGAACTACCGCGACCACTGTCTGGAGCAGAACGCCCCGATCCCAAAAGAACCGATCATCTTCAGCAAGTTCCCCAGCGCCATCACAGGACCGTATGATGACATCATTCTGCCCTCCGAGAGCCAGGTGAGAGACTCAAACCCAAGAAAAGATATCAGTTAGTCCAGATTTGAGACTTAAAAATCCTGTTGAACAAGAGGAACTTGCATCTATAGTCTCACCTGTCTTTTAGATACTTTGAGTGTTTTAAAGACACTTGAAGAGATTTTTTTTTACTGAATTAAAGTCAAAATATGCAATGAAAATTGTATTTTCATGATTGTGACAGATCTGCTGTATCCTCAAACTGGATCCTTAAAAAGAAAACACTTGTAAAAACTTGTTACATGAGTGAAAACAGTATCCAAAGGAGATGAGAGCCTGCGTAGAGGACTTTGAATGTCTTTGAATGACAACATAATTGAAGTAAATTCCTCAAATGAGCGAATTTGCATCAAATCACCCAAATCATCTTAAAAAAAAAGGCATAAGAAATAATGCAACAAGACATGATTGAGGTGCTGTAGATGTTGGAAGTGCTTTGTGATATCTTATCTTGCTGCTTATCATTCTGTGTCCCATTGCCCTACTCCATACTAATTATATAGAACATGTACAATAAATGTTTATGGTATACTATTTTTGCAGCAAGTATACAATAAATCAACATCCTTTGCTTTTATATTAACAGTAAATGATATACAATATATTATACAATATATGTGCTGCTGGATGTCAAACTGACTTGGAACATTTCTCGGATCTTTCTGGAGCCGTTTCACCACCATAAATAATGTATTTTTAGTTTTTTACACCTAAGAATAACAACTTTACTTCCTTTGTGTGCTACATTATGGGGCAATAATATGATTCTACAGCACAGTCAGATATCAAGGCTTTTTTTTTAGTCTGCTGTTTTCAGTAATCTTTGTCACTTGTCCAGCATAAACACACTTCATACCCAAAACATCAACAATTAGTGTGCAGTATGGAACTGAGAAGCAGCTCTGTGTGATTTTGTATTCTGTATGCGCTTCATCTCTGTCTCTTGTTTGTTTGAAGGAGGTGGACTGGGAGGTGGAACTGGCATTTGTAATTGGACGAAGAGGAAAACACATCAAGGTGAACCTCACAACAGCACCTGCGATGTCTATAATAACACTTTGATGCTCTAGTGAAGCATCTATCCTGACTTTCATTTCCACTCCACTTGTTGTTCAGGAGGAGGACGCTCTCTCCTATGTGGCAGGGTTCACTGTGGCCAACGACGTCAGCGCGCGTGACTGGCAGATGAAGCGCAACGGGAAGCAGTGGCTGTTGGGAAAAACGTTTGACAGCTTCTGTCCTCTCGGCCCCGCCTTAGTAACCACAGATGCTGTGCGAGGTGAGGATGAACGAGAAGACCGCAGCAGGGAGAGTGACACAAAGTGGAAATTACACGCAATTATCTGTGATTTTGTAATTCAGCAGCATCACTTAACAAACAGCAGTTCTGTGAAAAGTGCAGGCTCTTTGGCTGACTGGAGCAGCAGCGCAGCCTCAACAATATGATAAATATCAGTCAGAATGGATTTCTGAGGTTAAACATTCTTGATGAATGTGGGTCATTATATTTATCAATCCAGTTTACATGAAATTTCAGGTTAACCTCATATTTTAAGGATATAAATATTCACGCTCAGTATAATAACTACATACTGTTAAAGTGGCTGCAATCAATATATATATTTTATAACAACAATGTATCATATGATAATGTGTAATGTCGCTTGTAGTGATGAACCTACTCTGCAGCTCCCCTCACCTTTATGGAACTTTATAACGAGTTTCAGCTCATTGTTTTATCTGTCTGGCTGCAACTTCAATGTTTTGATTCACTCTCACTGCTCACATAGTGTCGTGCTGGGCCGCAGCAGACAGCTGTTTTAAGAGAAAAATCTCCAAAAACCCACTATCTCCACTACCTCCTGAACACCAGACATGGTTAGTGACTGGTAGATGAACAAAGTGTAGACTTTAGCAGCTAAAGAGTCAGATATTTCCCTCAGGAGTTGGTGGAGAAGAACATAGAACAAGATAAAAGAACAGAGATAAAAGAGAGTGAATATTGGAGTTGCATTCATCAGGTGGACAGAGACACGACTCCAAGTGAATGATAATGTTGTTCCCTAACTGCTGGAAATGTAAAAAGTGATAACAAGTTCAACACATCAACTTAAAAGTTGATGTGTTCCAAACTTGCTCCCAAACCGCCACAAAAATCTGTTAATGCAGGTTTTAAGACTAATTTTCTTAAAAAAAAATATCTTCCTTAGTCCTTTATATGAATCTGTCTTAATTTAAGTGTAGTAGTTATAATTTGTCAATTTCAAGGAAGAGATATATACGTGAATTTGTTCCAACATCCATGTTTGACAGAGGATCAAGGTGATGAGTATCATTATATATCAAGTTTGTCCTTTAACAGATTAGTTAAACAATACTATTTGATTAATCCAAGCACTGTTGAATTTAACGCAAAGACTTAACTATTTCTAAGTTTGTTAAAAAAATATTTACTGGCTATTACTGGTGCTTGATGTATGTTCATTCATATATTTACTCATTATTTTCTGTATTTAATTGCAGTTGCTCATTACTTTTTTTTCCGTTTCTTTTGGGGTTTTTTTGGGTCTGTATATGTCCTTGAAGAGTCATTGTGTAATACAGAAAGAAAAGTCTCAAATGACAATAAGGAATATTAACTGTGCTGTTTTTTTTTTGTATATTTCATGTCCAGATCCTCACAACCTGGGCGTTCGCTGCTTGGTTAATGGAGACACAGTCCAGAGCAGCAACACTGATCAGATGATCTTCAAGACTGAGGCGCTGGTCTCCTGGGTCTCAAAGTACGTCCACACTTTACTCGCTTACTGATGGTGTCTTTGCCTCACAGAGTTTTAAGTACAGATTTACATAATATATACTTTTAAACTTTCCAATTTTCTACGCCTCAGTAACTCCAGCCAAGAGTGGAGAGTTTTCATTTCAGAAATTATGCAAATCAAATTGTGTCAGAAATAAATGCACGATAGGATCACTATGCTAGCAAATGGCCCCCGTTCATCATCGACTCAAAGCTGAAATTACATGCTTCAGCTGACATTTATCCACCACGGTTGGCACCTGTTTGCCCAACAGCACCCTGACCAAGTGGAGCGTTCTCAGATCTGATTTAAAATTCTTGGACAGAAAAGTCTTCCCCTTCCCTCGCCTGACGTACTGGTGACAATGCCCGTGTCGTTCTGTAATGATGGCAGCCGTGGCACCTTTCACAGGATCAGTATATACACCAGAATAATTTGTGGAAGTTCTCTATTTTTGCATGCCCTTACCTATGAATAAATACCATGTGAATAAAAAATGTGATTAGATTACATTACTTGTGCATGTGGATAAGAAATATTTTTTGATCCTATATCTCAAAGTAATTGCTACTGACTCCGGCCTCCACTCACTGTGTTTTTTCTCCTCTTCTGTCAGGTTTGTGACATTAACTCCAGGAGATGTATTCCTGACAGGCACCCCTCCAGGCGTGGGAGTGTTCAGGAAACCACCCGTCTTTCTCAAGGTGATTTTCATACATGATAATAATGAAAAAACATAGAACTTGTAGTAGAACTAGTTCTTGTGTCTGTAGCCACACCTCAAAACCCACTTTTACTTTTAACTTCATCTAAAATAGCTTAATGGCTGCTGCACAACATGTATTTATTCCTTGGTAGAGTCACTAATATACAGCAGTACACTAAGTGTTCAAATTAAAAGGAGCAAAGCTTTGTTTTAACAAAGTGCTTAACTTTTTTCTTTCAGAAAGGAGACCTGGTGGAGTGCCAAATAGACCAATTAGGCTCTATAGTCAACAAAGTGGCCTGAAATCGGAGACAAACTACTGAAAACAATCTGAAACAATCTATAAAGAAATGTCAGCTGCTGAATAAACTGCTGAATTATGGTTTTCGAAAACAGTATTATTTATTGTTTCCTGTTTGATTGCATGAAAACCATGTGATTGGGATAAAAAGGAAGGAAAATGCGGAAGGAAAATGTGGTATTTTGTAATACTTCAAACAGTAAAATAACACGAATCAACATTCAACAATTTGACCTCAGTTATTCACCAGTGGTAAAAACCCTGTCAGCTGACATCCACCCATGATACACTATCTAATAATATATATAGAAACTGAGAACTGACTGACTTTTTTAATGTAAAAAAATGGAAAGTTTCTGATCATGTTTAATATTCAGGATGATAAAATGTATACAAAACCTCTCTGCTAACTTTCAAACAGCCCCTTTCTCATAAAAAGAAAGCACATCTCCAGTAACAGGAGAATTTAATTACATTAAAAAAATATGCTGTCTTCAAAATTTTGTCCTTTTCATTGCCTGGGAGAAATTCTTCATAATTACTTCAGTCTGGGATTTGATTCATGTAGCTGCTCGCTTCATTTTCCTTTCTGCTGAACTCAAATTTTTTTTTCATTGAAAGAGATGAGCTTTAGAGAAATCCCTGCATGAAATGGAGCCGTCTACATTGTGCAGCAGCGCGATGAGGTGACGTGTTGTACCTGCTAATTATGTTTGAGTCGCTTAACAATGTGCGAAACAATTAGATTCAAAATTAGGCATTCCTCTACATTCATTTGGCAGATGCTTTTATCCCGAGCACCTTACATTTTTTTCTTTAACACACACATGCTGAGTAATTTGGGGTTTGGTGTCTTGTTGAATGATAATTAGACACACAAACAGGAGGAGTTGATGATCAAACCACTAATCCTACATTTAATGACCAACCTGCTTCACCACCTGAGATCCAGCTGCCTCCAAAAATTACCCGATGGGAAATAATCTGTGCGAGTTCTTTTTTGTAGGACAGTACACACAGTTCGACACTGGGTGGCAGTAGAGTTTCACGGCCGATGAGAGCTGATCAGCTCTGGACTGAGGGGGAAAACAGCTGCTCTGACTCTTCAGTGTACAAACAAGTGGCTGTAAACTCCAAAATATTACATCTGCCAGAAAAAGCTTCATTTCACCGCGATGCATCGATTTGTGTCTGCATCTCAAGTGTCAAAAGGTCTTTGTTGAACAGACAGACTCTCCTGAGGTTTGACTCAGCAGAGGAACATCTACCTTTAGGAGGAGAATAACTCAGAATTATGAGTGGGTCAGAAAAAATTAAACCTATAAGAAGATACTGTAAGTCTTTATACATGACACTCCTCAAAGTATGTGTCAATTTAAGGATGAAACAAGCAGATCTGTTTTATTGTCAACTTTTAACTCATCAACTTGTGAAAAACTATGAAAAAAAGCAGAACTAAAATATGTTGCTGGTTAGAAACAAAACTTCAGCAGCCCTTCATTACAACATAAACACGAGTTGCACCGAGCGGCAGCATCATCCTACAGTGAGTCCTCACAGCTGATTACAGGGACCTCATAATCCTCGTCTCCTGCGGGTTTATGCTAATGCTATTACTAAAGATAAACTTAGAATCAATGTCTCATCACTGAAAAATCAAAATGCAATTAACCTAAAGGCACCATCGTCCTGGCTCAGCATGCACCTGAATACGAGCTTCTCTGACACTAACAGACGAGGTCAGACTGTAACACAACAAAAGCAGCGTCAAGGCCTCGAATCACGCCGCTGACTTAAAACACTTTAATTGTAGAGGTACTGTGAGATGAAGCGGTGCAGTTTCTTCCTGTTTTCTGACAACTGGAACAAAGGACTGACACCGAGGAGGACACCTCCTTTCTGCCGCTCCTCCAAAAGGACCTGAAATGGAACATAAACACGGCCCTGTCAGGACATTCGCAACCACAATGCTTTTTATTCAGTACTTTTATTTGTACATTGCCACGCTTTTCTTATCTTTAGTGGTGCGCTTTTAGCACAAGGCCAAATACACTGAAGTAATAAAAGAGATAAAAAACAAGACCTTTCAAAACAGTTCAGAAAAGAAACACAAAGCTAAAGAAACACAGATAAAACTGAGCCACTTATTCACTCAGCAAGGCCTGAAATACCGAGACGAAATGAGAAACTTCAGCCTGTATTGTCCTTTCTTTTATTTAACAATTGCATAAATTTCCCCTCTGATTTGGTCAGTAAAAACCATGCTGTCTTGACATCAGGGGGTAGAATTATTTGTCAAATCCTGAAGACAAGCAAGATAACAACCACTTCTGACCGATAACCTTGATTAAAAAAAGTTAATTATTGCTTTGTGAGATCTTTGCAGATATATAGGTCAATGATGCTCTATTTTTAAAAAGGCAGCGATTCCCAACCCACAGACTGACAGAAGACACTGATGTGTGCAGAGACTGTGTACTTTACTAAGCTGAAAGGCTGAGTGGTAAATTGTGAGAGTGGGGGGAATGTGTGCTTTAACACTGATTTATATATTTATAGTTAGAAAGATTGCATTAAACTTATGAGTGAATGTCCTTCTCCTCCTTTATTCTTCTTTTCGAAGATAGAAAGAAGAAGAAAGGTGGCAATTGGCAAGGTTGCCCCTCTCCTATTCATTATTCCCTGCAGTTGTTTGCAGAGTCAGTACAGATGGAGATAAAAGAGACTAATATTCCTATCTGCAAGACAAAACATTTGCTGCCTTTCTTCTTGCACTGTAAGAAAAACAGCTTGTACAAAAGACTTGAAAATTGCTACAGCCTGATAATCCGTCACAATAAACATGAACTCCTTTATCTGGTCTCGTCAAAGTTTCTGTTTAATCCTCGGTTCATTGTGCCTGAGTGATTTTTTTCCCATATCAGGTCACCTCACAACCCACTGGAAGAAATTGAAAGTCTGTCACTGACATATCCTCAAAAATACATTGTTTTACAAACAGTATCCCAACTTCCAGGGGAATAAGCATTTAGGTCCGTTACTTAAAATCCCATTCCACGCAAAAATGGACTTTTTGTTCCTTCAGTTGGATGTTTGAGCTTCACTGTGCAGAATGATGTTTGACACCAGAAGACTGTTTTCAAATTAATCTACTGAAAGTTTGTGCTCACCTTAAATTTTTGATATGTGATGTGGGAACTTGAATACTCCAGTGCACAAACACTAAGAATTAAATTTACAGTGAAGGAGGAGACATCTTGTCTCCAGCAATTAAACTTTTGAAATGAAATGTATTTGCATATTCATAGATTCTGGCGTCGTCGATGAGGGAGAAGGAATAGATGTAATTTGAAGAATTTGAGCTAAAAGTTTATTACAGATAATTTATACATGTTTAAAAAATCAAACTTAACTTACTTAACAAAATGGAAGAAAGTCTAGAGAAATAACTGGATTATATATCAATATGACAGCAGTAATCTTCTTTGAAGGTAGAGTCAGTCATTCTGGAGGAAGATTGTTGATATTTGAACTAAACACCCAAACAAATACATCCCTCCCGTCCCTTCGTGCTCCTTCAGAAGCTCCGCCACCCAGATTCATGGACACACATTGCCAAGGCAACGACCAAAGGAGAAATATAGCGACATCCAGAGCGATATGTCAGCTGCAGAGTCAATTCTGTTCCTCTCACACATTATCAGGAGCGGGAAAAAAAAACTTTGTGAGCTCATGTGAGCACAACAGTCCATCCACACTCTCCGCCCTGCGGCCTCCCCACTTCTCCCTTGACCTGCGTTCAGCGTCTTTATTCACAGAAGCAGCCGTCTGTCAGAAATTTATTGAACCAAAATACTTTGCTGTTGGCTCCACGAGAAGAAATCGACAGTATTTGTATTTATTGATTCATTGATATAATTAATAAGTTGAAAACACATATACAACAGGATATTTATGTGATTTTAACAGCTGCCTACTCAGATTACACGACAGAAACAGACTCGGAGTGTAAAAAAACATTGGGGTCTCCTAACACTGTCTTGGATTCAGTGTGGATTAGTAAAAATATATAAATAAAATAAATTGGAAGCATATCTGTACTGTGAGAAAACACTTTCTATGTGACCTGGCCATGACCTCTCTCTCTCTCTCCAGTTCACCAGCCCCCTCCCACCATTTAACCGTTGCTGTAGACGGGAGACTGTCATGTCCTCACACAGACAGCTGCTCTGACGATTTCCCCATCCTGAGTCCGAGCATAAATTCCCCGTTGCTGATTGGCCAGAGGAATGTTGTGTAGCTCACTCCAAGCCACTGTGTTTAGATGCCCCTTTACAGAACCAGTGCTGTGTTTGGACCCTGGAGTTTTTTTTCAGCACACACAGAGCGGGCAGCTAGCGGACCATAAAGAGATATAAAGAGTTTACTGGATTAGAATTGCTGACTCTACCTTTAAAGAGCGGAGAGTGAATGTAAATCACTTTGCCACAGTTAGGAGACTAAGACGAAGTGTTGCCTGTTCTACTTTTTCCCCTTCTACTTTTTTTACTTTCTGATTTTAAATGACTTGTGCTCTTGGTCCAGTAAATTCTATTTATAGACTGACATTTCTTCCTCAAACATGATTGGATACGGCTGGCTCAAGTCAGGCTGAGTTCCTCTCTTAAGGCAGCAAGATCAGTTTTGATTCCTGTTCACGCTGACCTCAGAAATGATTGTTGAAAAATGCTGCCAGCAATTGACGATTATTAGCGATTTTAGGACTTGAGTTGAACTCGGGCTCACCTGGGACCAGATTAATGTTAGAAATGAACTTTTTGGAGTTGGACTGGGCCTAAACTTTCAGTCCTGAGACCAGCTCTAAGTCTCCAAAGACAGACAGATTTAGACACACACACACACACACACACACACTGAGAGGCTGTCACTCACCCCCAGGTCTATTAGTGTTCTAACTGCAGTGTGTGCAGCCTCCTCTGAGCAGCTCTCTGTGAGATACAGCACAAAGGCACACATGAATCAAAAGAACAGACAGATATCCAATATAGAAAAACCAGGTCGGGATAACAGAACAAAGCCATTACCAGTGGGACTGATGGAATTTTTATACTGTGTATTATTGAGGGGTGTCATTTGGGTAGTTTCTGATTGTCTTATATGTTTTTTTAAGAAGAAGAGAGCATGTGATGTGAGTGGGGAAGCTGCTCTGCCTTTCTTCTCCACTCTCTGCTGAATTGTTACAACACACTGAATCAGTGGGAAAAAGGCAAGGTGACAAGCTTTTAAAGTTACGGCACAAAGAACCTGAAGATCTTTCTGTTTTTGAGTGTGTGTGTGTGTATGTGTTTTTAGGAGGAGATGTCAGGCCATGCTCACCATAGTGCTGTTTCTTCTTATTTGCTGTGTCACAAAGATGGAAGTGTATCTGAGCCATAAACTCTGCTTCTGCAAGAGGAAAGACATGAAAATAGAGCCGATTATTCCGCTCAAAGGAAAGTGAGTCCACCAAGACAATATACAGATTCTTCATGGTTCAGTGAAATCCTAACATAATATATATTTATGACTGGTGGGCAGGATATAGAATATATGAAGAACACCATCATCATTCATTTTGACTTAATGTAGCATGCATGCGAGAGCCATTCTGGTTCTTTGCTCTGAAAAACAAAATTAAGACTAAATGCAATTGCATCAAATAAAAATGTGATCGTTTCTAAGAAAAATGAAAGTCTCGCAAAGAAACTTGTTACAACAAAACCATGTTTTAACCCGTTAGAAGTAGATCAAAGAGGAGCACACTCCCTTCAACATACACACACCTGGCAGAGGTGTGTGTAGGAGGTCCAGCCCTGCGGTGGTCCAGCACAGCGCCCTCAGGTGTCCGGCTAGCATACTGCAGAGGAAGAAGAGCATCTCGGGGCACTGGCTTGGTTGGCTTATCTAGATGAGGTGGAAGAAGAAGTGGTCAGAAATGGCAGGATAAGGAAGTGGGGAAGAAACCAGGAACAAAAGAGAATTTTCTGCTACAGTGAGCAGATAGTGAAAAGTTGCTGTCAGTTCTGTCAGGACCCTAAAAAAAGATACAGCTGCAGAATACAGAAGCACAATCCTTAAACTTAAAGGTTTTTTTTTTTTTTTAACTCTAGCAAAATAAGTTTTGTATTTTTGTTTAATTTAACTTTCTCTAAGTGTTGTTTTTAACTATTCTTTATTGTGTTGCCACATTGTTTAGTGGATGTGTACTGTTTTCAGTGCGTGGTAATTATGTTGCGCACCATGAACATTATGTCATTATATTCTAATTTTAGGTTTCCTGTTTCAACATCTGGCCAGAGACAACAGATGGAAATAAGTGTTTTAGGCTAAATGGCTCATTTACAGCTCTTTATTCCAACGTTTATTAATGAGCATTGCCCCTGTCAAACAAATAAATGAAAAAATAAAATAAAAATACATTTGGTTTCAGGTAAATCATTACATTTTTAGCCATAGTAGCATCATGGCTCTAGGGATTGTCAGAGTCAGTCTGTCAGTCGATCTATTCCAGATTGAAATACCTCAACTATGAGATGGATTTGCTATGAAATTTTATACAAACATTTGTGGCCCCAAGAGGATGAAATCCTCCTGACTTTGTTGATCCCTGGACTTTTCCTCAAGTGTCACCATGAAGTTGACAGTTTTGGTTCAGAGTGAAATATTTCAGCAACTATTTGATGAATTTCCATTATATTTATAACAGATATTCATGCTCCCTAGAGGATTAATTTTATAAACTTTGGTGGTCCTCTAGCATTTCCTCTTGCACCACCAGCAGATCAAAGTTTTCACTTATGCTGTATCATATCTAAATGTCTACTCATCAGCTGGCAAAGTCTGTTTATGTTTTTGCCGATTAGAAAATGTTCAAATGCATCCACATGATAAAAAAATCCCTACTAAACATTAACACACTAGCATTATCATTGTAAGCACGTTAGTGTTGCTGATGTGAACAGCTGATAAGGTCTGTCCCACAGTAGGTGTTCCAGTTCATCCCAAAGGTGATGAATGGTATTACAGCTCTTTGCAGGCCAGTTAAATTCTTCCACACCAAACTCAGGAAACCATTTCTTTATGGCTGTGCATTGTGCATGAGGGCATTGTGATGTTTACACAGCCTTCTCCAAACTGCTGGAAGGACAATATTGTCTGAAATGTATTAGTATGCTGCAGCATTACAAGATTTTTCTTAACTGGAACTAAAGGATCTTATCCCAACAATGACCAGATATAGCATATATGGGACAATTATTCACTAAGGAAAGTCTACACCCATTTCAGGCATTCAGAAGCTGGAAATCTACTTCTGCTCTGCAAATATGTATTTGAACATTCACGACAGAGATGAAGAGTTAATGGTTACATCTGGTAATTATGGAGGCAAAGGACCTGGGGGTTTAAGAAAGCCCTTTATAAATAGTTAAACAGTGTATATAGGAACCATTATAATCATGTAATATGGAAATATATGGTAGCAGAGTTTATACTGTAGAGTGCAGCTGGTCCTCTAAAAAGACCTTTATGAAATGTTATTAGTATGGATGCTTATATCGGTACAGCATACTGAATAGTCTGCAGTAGACATTATAGGTTGAAGATTTCTTCTGTTGAAGGTTTTACCTCCACATGTCAACTCATCTGAGCAAAAGTTTTGTTGAACCATTGCTCAGCAACCCTGGCTTTGTTTTTCTGTTTCTTTTTAATGTGCAAGTGTGCTTAAAAATACATCTCAAGATGTCATAACAAAGTGATATTTCACTCAGTCTGACAATTTGAGTGGAGCTCATCCAATTTTTCAATGAGCAGTCACCATTTAATCAACAAGACTGATTCAGTCCATGTTTAAACAATCATTATCGTCAATGTACAGCACTTATGATTGTCAATACGCAGCAGAACTTCAAAGCCAATACGGCAGAGAGAGAAGAGAGAGCAGCCATAGTAGTTGTTAGTAAGACACATTACAACCAAAAAGGCAATACAGCCAGAGTAGCTGTTTGGAAACAAGATGAGGTCAAAACTTAGAATATGGCTATACTGTATATGAAACGCTACGGGGCTTTTAATTAAATTGTTGCCTTAAATTGTACTGCTCACTGTATATAAAGTAGTTGAAACTAGCTTTTCCTCCAGCAGCTACAACAGTAACATGCTGCTCAAACGCTGATGCTTCAGTATTAATAATCTTATGATGTCAAATATAATAATATATCAGTCAGAGGGACCAAACATTACTTTGTCTGCAATACTTTAACTACACTTTGCTGCTAATACTTATGTATTTTTACTTAAGTACTTACTTGTAATGGAGTATGTTTGCTGTATTTGTACTTTTACTTAAATAAAGGACCTCAAAACTTCTTCCAACACTGATTAGCAGTGCTGCAGCACCCTGTTTACTAGTGCGCACATGTGAAACGTGACTGTGGCTGTGGACCTTCTGCAGGTTGGTACTCTCAGCATCAGAGCCTCCATGTGAGACGCTTCAGTTGGCTAATATATGTTTTTAAAACTTATTTCGGGGCTCACTCTTACACTTCATCACTTGGCTGTCTGACCGATGTTGCAACTTCATCCCTCAGTCAGTGACTCATCTAGTCAAGGACAATTCAATTTCTAGGGCTGGTCCCTGCGGTTCAGCCAAAACGATTACTGATAGATTGAATGTGCAAGTGGATAAAATGTGCTGAGATCCACTTATGCCTGCAGCATAATAGTTAGATAAGCCCATTAAGCAGAATTATGAAACAAGTAAGTGGCTCCAAAAGAACATTGTAACAAGTAATGGTATTATTGGCCAATATTAGCTGATCAGATATATTGATATTAGTGTATGTATCCGGCTATAAGGAAGTAATGGCAACAAAGAAATGCCAAAGATACTGTATGTTATAAGTTTAGAAACACCATTAGTGACACCATAACATCATTTGTCCATAAGAGAGTATTTATTTTTCAACAGTTCATTGTTCTGCTCAGTGATTTTAAGCCGCATGTCAAACTAAAATTTTAATGTATGTATCCAACCCTATTACATAAATACATAATTTAATTAATTAAGGCGGCAGTTGCTGTTGGTACTAGTAGAGGACTGCCACTTGAGGAAATTACAGTATGTTAAGCTGTAAAAAAATAAATAGCTTAATGCAAATAAAACAAATAGAAATGTAAGTACCTCTCTACATGTCAGTGAACAAAATGAAGCTGTAAAGTTCAGATGTTTGGACATCAAACTTTAGGCCTACACAGGACGAGGCTTGTTAGAGAGAATGAGTTACTATGGCAACTTAACCTGGATCACTGACAGCCTGCTTTGTGAGACCAGCGGGTGAATGTAGCTGGACTAACTGACAAAAGCCAGTAGAGGAAGAGGTAGGGGAATATTTTTCATGGTTGGTATGGAGGTGTTCTGCTGATCTCGTCCTGCAACTGAGCTGAGGGCGGCAGAGCAGAGGCGGCAGAGGAAGAGGAGTAAGAGCATTGAATGGAGAAAAGCGAAAAGAGTAAAGCAGTATAAATATTAGTGAGACTCTTACTGGGTCGATAAAGTCTAACGTGGACGCACTGCTTTTACTAGATTTGTAAGTGAAATGTACTTGATTGCAGCACAAATAGCCATATAAACCAATTTAGACGTATATTTCAGCTGTTGCTAATTACAATGCTCCTTACATCTTCTGATAAAAACAGGGTCTCAAATAATGGCTGTATATTAAGCAGGCTAGGAAGATGGATAGTGTGTGCATCCATCCCCAGCTGGGTACAGGTGAAAGACAAAAGTAGCATACTAAATGAAAAAGAGAGGTAGCCCGCACAATGAATATTGCAAACTCCCTCAAGGTTTTTAATGATGCAGTGTTTCCAGCTTCTTGGTCTTCATCAGACGAACATCCATATGAAGAAAAAAGCAGGCTATACACACACAAAAAAGACAGCTCCGCGTAAAAATAGGAGATACGAAAATACACCCATCATCCCGAAGCAATCTACTATGTACATAACATTACCTACAACAGACTGTAGCCTATATACCATATGTCAAGTGGAAACAGGCTTGAGGAATATTTTGAAGGTCAAAATGTTTCATCATTAAATATTTTTATGAGCTTACAATATTTAGTGATGGGGACTACATCTCTTTTTTCTTTATAACTCAAGTAAGAACACAGAAGAAGACCTCAAACTGAAATGAACACTGAATGCAACACAGCTTTTACTGCATCCAACGCTTTGATAAAAGGTTTTCTGAGGCAAGAAATGCTGTTAAACCTTCAGGACACAAAACGTTTTAATTAGAAACACTGATATAAAGAACAGTTTGTTTACAGTAAAAATCCTTAGGGTACCTTTAAATAATAAATGAAATTTGGTTTTATTGTATTTTTATATGTTGAAAAAGAGAGAAAAAAGTGTTTGATTCATGATGGGTAATAGTGAAGATGATATAGGTGAATGTCTATCCACGTCAGTGTGCTTTGATTTGTGACCACTGTTTCTCTTTTTTGATGTAATTTGTTTGTTTGAGGCTGTCACCTCTAAGTCACATTGCAGAGTTTGTGACTGATGCACCTGCGATGTTTGGCCCCTTTGGAAATTGGTTAGCTGTCTTGTGTCGCTTTGAAAAATCACATGATAGTCATGACAGTCAGGCTTCTTTTAAGCTGACACATATTGCTAATTGGCATTCAAGTTACATGACTCATCTGTGTTAGGTGCTTTTGTGATGGAGATGAAGTTGCTTCAAAGTTCTTTTTCATGTGGTGTTTCTGGTATTTTTGTATATGCCCTGTAGGCACGTCACTTAGGGTGCCATCTTCTGTAGGCCGGGCCAGCATGGAACATTTTTCCTTCACATAACCTCTAGTGTCTCTCTGAGACATGTGAAGAAGCCAGAGGGGCTCAGTGGTGCTCTTCTGTACCTTGTAGGAACGCACGTCCTGCTCCTCACAGTCAGAGTCGCTGTGATACGGGTCATCAGTGGTGGTCCAGGTCAGAACGCCTTCCCTCTTCCAGAAATCACAGATAGGAACGTCCCTGGGAATCTAAACAGTGTGCAAGGTGAAACCGAATGCAGTTGTTAGTTATTAGTCTTTGATCTCTGTATGTGCACATTTTCTGTCTGATGTATTATCAGTTTCATACAAAATAAAATGTGACACCTTCTTCAACACAATGACTCTTAACACCAAATTCAGATATTCAGAAAACAACGCAGATGGATCAAGTATCGGCCTTGAAACAACCAATCCACATTAAATACCATTTATGGTCCATTTCATTAAAACATCCAGTGTTTCGGCCATCAGTTATGTTCATTCAGTCAAAGTGGGCTATCAACTCAATGCTTAGTCCTACAGCAACCCCTGTCCTCATGTTACCTTGCAGATGAATGAATCGATGTATCAGTACAGGGAGAGAAAAGGTTGGATTGATGCATCCCTACTGCAAGTATTTAATGATAAAGCTTGGTTTCCATTACTTGAATATCAAGAAAAGGAAAATGTTTGACAAAAGAGTTTACAATGACATCGAATTGGGCACAACTGTGCTTCGTCATGCAAGTATGTAAGAAGTAACAAAACTAAATTCAACCAGTACAGTAAGAAGAGCTGGAGTTAACTTAAAAAATATCTGTAGATAAAATACCAACCAGATCCTCTAAATTATTGAATACTGAATGAACTTGGGGCAATATTTTCAAAACTAGTACTATTTTAAATTATGTAGTGTCTGAGCATACAACTTCTAGAAATGTTTATCTTACTTCTTCCATGATCAGGATGCCACAGCGTACCAGACTGTCAACTGCATCCAGAGCAAAACTCCGGGACGACTGACAGGGCTGGAGAGAAACAGAGAGGCAGAGACAGAGATGGTGAATGGGTCAACTCAACAGAGACGCAAGGGTTAGAGGCACAAACAGCTCCAACCCATCACATATACAAGTGAAAAAGGAGACAGCTGACAGAGAGCATGATGTGTGTAGTTGAGATGAAGCTGAGATCTGAGAGGGAGAATGAGAGGTGGCCGGCAGGGTTGTGAGAGTAAGAACAATATTTCTTGGTGAGGAATAGGATGAGAAACATAGCTGCAAGCAGAAGAGACAAGAAAGAGCAGCTGCCGAAATGAAAGGTGGGCAAACAGAGAAAGGAATAGTTTTTCTGGCTCAGATTCGGAGCCCTTGAAGTCAGTCTGATGGAGCACGTACATACACAGCCACACACAAACACAAAGTAGACTCACACACACACAATTCAAAACCTCTCTCTGCCTGAGATAGAGGCAGCAGAGCAGGATGAATGGGTGTTCAGCTCCATTAAACATCCATTGAATGAGACACACACTGGGTGTATGTGTGATATGAATTCAAACTCACTGGCATAAAGCCCGGAGGCAGGAGATGGCAGAGCTGCAGGGTTCTCTCAGTCAGCTCGGACTGGCAGAGCACCACATCAAACTCCATGTCACCTTTGACCTCCTCTCCCTCAACGCCGTCACTCCTTACCCTGCTGCTGACGCCACTGCCGGCCACCTCACACAGCATGGCTGACACAGCGCACGCTAAGAACAAAAACACACACACACTTAACATCTTTTGTTCCACTCCTGCATGCACTTACTATACAGAGAGCAAAAACTGACAATGGGGAGCATCTAAAACAGGCAACGTTTAGTCTGTTTTGTAGCAAAATATCTCAAATTGTTACAATTTGTTTGAAATATGTTGGACACAGTCTTTGGCTAAGAGATCAGACCAGTTGATGAGATTTTCCTGATAAGTAGGATCAAACATTTCCACCATTTACATAAGTCTTATCTCTTTATTTGTACTTTTTATCCCTATTATCCTTCTTTTATGTGCTGGTGGGAAAGTCTAGACATCCAGATCGTTCATATTACTACTGAATTCCCTTCATATTTTTTGTCATATAATCAAACCTGGAGGACAAACTTTAAACATTACAGAGTATTTGTTTATATTATGAAGAACAGTTAAAAGACTGGTGGAAATTTGAGTTTAATTGTCTTTAAATTAGTGTTTATTACATGGACGGATATCACTACCTTAAATAAAGCCGATTTAACTTTACTTCTTATTTTTATCAGTTGAGGTTAGCACCCATATATTAATCTACTACACAGACGCTTACAGCAGTACAAAGCCCACCGCCCACCACCAACCACCTTCACTTCCTATACAACTAAAATAAGTCATAGAGGAGTGATGAATCATGCAGGAACAGAGACTTTTTTCCACATGCCCAGCAGCTTCCTGTACTTCAAAACACTTCAAAAGACCAGATTATTTTTACCTCCACCGACAATGCTAACACAGGGCTGTGGTTTCACCCCAGTCTGCCTGTTAGCATGATATGTAGAAAAGGGACAGTGCGCATTTTGCTACAGTTAGTTAAAAGATAGCTCTTGGCTTCAGTTGATATAAGACTTTAGTGAGGATTAGGATCTGGGAATTCCGCCATCAGATGATTACCATATATTACTCGTGTGCAGTATTATGGCAACACTTTCCCCAGAGAAGAATGTTGATATTGGCAAAACCCTGCATAACATTCGATGCCAACAGTTTTAAATTATTTGCTTTCCGGAATATATGCACATGGCAGTTATGGTGGGGTTAAGGCTCAGGGGAAGATTGTGGTTATGGTGAATCATTCATGGGTAAAGTTAGGCAGCATCCTAGAAATACCACCTCTTGGTTATTTGCCTCCACCAACCAGTCAAGTTGCAGTTTACATCCATGTCTGTCCAGACTTGTAATATTTGTAGTGAACACATTGAAGGAAGTTAATAAAAGGGTATTTTCCTTGTATGTAAAGCTGATTCTGACAGAATACAAAGTTGTAGCCATAAGAGTAGGTGATAATTCAGATATGGATGCTGCTGCAAAGAAGGTACAAATTCTAAAACGTGGAGGCTTCATACACATCTTCAACCTGGCAGCACAGAAGATCTAAATAATCACCACACTTTCAAGGTGAGCATCCAAGATTAATGTCACCAATTCAGTATCTGATCAAATGTGAAATATAATTTCTCCTTCTGTTCTAGGTTATGGCATTGAATAACAGCCAGAAAAGTTATTTTTGCAGAACATTATGATGTCACAGTAAAGTTGACCTTTGACCTTTTGGATATAAAATATCATCACTTCATCATTTTATCCTATTAGACATTTGTGTGAAACTTTGTCATAATTAGTGTATGAATTCTTGAGTTATTGGACCACCAAATTCTGATCAGTTCATCCTCGAGTCCAAGTGGATGTTTGTGCCAAATTTGAAGAAATTCCCTCAAGGCGTTCCTGAGATATCACGTTCATGAGAATGGGACGGACAGCCTGAAAACATAATGCCTCCGGCCACAGCTATCGCCAGGATGGAGGCATAAAAACACTAAGATCACGATTAGGGTTAATAAAAATATAAATGTTAATTAAATGCTGGTCTGTTTCTTGTGTGAAAGTCAAACTCGCTACACACCCATCAACCACCCCAACGTGCAAAATGTCCCAGGGCTGCCAACTCTCACACACTGACGCAAAAAAATGGCACTTTTCACAGTCTCACTCCACACATCCATTGTCTCACGTAGTGAAAAACAAATTCATAACTAATGTGATGTGCGCGAAAAGAGGACAGACAGCGCACGGACAGATAAGACAGAGCAGCGAGTTATTCATGTCATCAGGGAGAAATATGCACAATTCTATTATATTGTGACGTATTATCATGTATGCTGCTCAGAGGAATGTCAGTCAGCACCTTCTGACAGCAGCATAGCGTCCCTCCTTCTCTTCTCACACTGTGCGCACACAGGCAGGAGTGAGTGTGAGTTACTATGATTACGGGGACGCTCTGTGTCTCTGTTGCTCTGAAACTTCCTTGGGATTCCCAGTAAAAGGTTAGGTTAGTATGCCTATGCAAAATCATGAATCTAAGTATCTAACAATCTAACTTATCTAGACTAGTACAGGCGGCTGATTCTTGACTTAATCCAAGAGGTTAGGTGGTATAGAAATGCAGGAAATTTGTTTTAAAAAACTGCCTGACTCCACCAAAAATGATTTATCTTTCCAAGTTAACTCTCTCATTTTAAAACACAACCAGGTGCCAATGCATAGATCTGTTTACCTCTATTTGGATAGACCTGAGACAGGTGGGGAGTGTTGGGTGATGGGAGCACTGTGGTGAGGAGCATAGATCTTTCTTATTCTATGTTTTGAAGAAACTATATGCAATATCTGGAGTGTATATAAAAATGCTACCTAATAAAGACAAATTAGCAAAAGAATCCCCCACCACCCTCATGGAAACAAATCTCACTCCAAGCTAAAGTCAAAAGTTGGCAGCCCTGATGTACAATGTTCACACAATTCCTAGGAATACTGAGCTGGTGGTTCCATGAGCCGGTAAAGGGATTCAGGACTGTAATGCAAGAGTATTGTGCTCTCTTTATTAAAGCTAGAGTGTGGGACTTTAGTCTCCCCCTTCTGGCAGTGAGAGTAAAGGGGGGCGCTTAGCTGTGAATGCCTGACACAGGCATGCAGCATGCTCTCATGCGCATCCCAAATGACAGGCACACAGAGAGGGCTGGTAAAAATGGATGTTTTGACGGTCCACCAGCCCAAAAACGTATTTTTTGACGGTCCACCGCCCCACCGGGATTTGTCCCAAAACAGTATGCCTGATAGCCAGTACACCACTGGCCATAACCTACTGTTGTGGCTGTAAAATGGTGAATAAATTGTTTTGAGCATCACATAGCCCCAACTAAATGACTCATTTCACTATCGAAATTTGATGCATTCGGTCCGGAGAACATTTGGACAGTCTAGAAGAGCTGTATGATTAACAGCCAAATGGCCAGCACGGGAATGTTCCCCTCCACATGAGATTTAAAAACTCCATATACTTTGAAATACAGACAGATTTATCTGGTGGTGATAGGTTTAATCAGCATTGTGTGAATTCATTTGGCAAGGGCTTGAATGTAACAGACGTTCATTTATATGTAAAAGTTCCACACAGCAGGTTTATACAATAACTAAACTTGAGCCATTACACAGACTGCAGCTATGTGTTTGCATGCAGAGGTCTGTGCCACCATGTGTCTTATAGTTAGATGAAATTATACAAGTCTGTACAAATCTGACATGACATCTTACAAATTCTTATCATTCATAGTATATGGC
>CM055842.1:13613862-13668862 GCA_029490765.1 Euthynnus affinis
ATGTGCGCTTTCAGCTGTGCACCTTGAGAGAAAAGGGCTGGGCGAGGTGGATTCTCACACTTCCTCCTGGTCTCCTCCAGAGAAGCGACCACAGCCACTGCAGTACAGAACTTAAGCCAACCTGTAACATACACACATTCACAGGAGTGTTATACGCAGTGAGACAGCAATAATATCATAATGAGGCTTTGCCTTTAGGAGGGACATTATAACAGCGATATCGCTAATGAGCAGGATCCTTGATGTGCACTAAGATAAATAGCCAGCCTGAGAGTGCGGGTATGAGAACGAGAACTGCGTGTACAGTACTGTTTGTGCACCTTGTCTGAATGACAGAACAAAATGATGAGGCGAGGACCTTATTATGGCAATTAACCGAAAGTAACACCCACTCTCCAGTTATCGTCTCAAAGTGCAGATAACAGAGGGCAAGACTAATGGAGACTAATAGCTATCAACGTTGCTTTTCAAAATGAAATGCAAACCTCAACTAACCAACAAACGATGGTCAGTAGGAACAAAGTTGTGAGACAAAACTCTCAAAGCTGTGAAAAACCAAACCAGTTCACTTGCTCCTAAGGCTGCATTCACAGTGGATATGTGGGCGTGTGACTACGTGGGCCATTTGTGAGACATCATGTCACGCACTCATATAAGGTTGTACAGCTCTGGGAAATTCCTCACAGCAGCAATGAGTCTCTCCTCCATCATCTTTATAATATCAATCAATCAATTAATCATCTTCAGTCCAAAGCAGAATGCTGAAATGCTACAATGCTACATGGTAAATAAACAGTGTTCCTCTTCTGGTCTTTTGTCTTTAGGTCTAATCACCGACCTACATGATTCGCCACCGCAGCGTGACATCGGGTTGTGGTTTTCCAAAAGTTGATCCTGCCTCAACTTTCTGGCCGCAGTCCGGTGCGTCGCCGCAGTGGCCAAAATAGCCGCAGGCAAGCTGCACTATCCCCAATTCAAATGAACGGGACTACTAGCGTTTTTGCTGCACTGCCTGATTTGGTGTGAATGCAGCCTAAGGACGTTACAGTTACAGATGGCTCTTATTAAGTGGTGTTCGTGCGTGCGCTTGCAAGTGTGTATGTATCCACCTGTGTGTCGCTCTGGGGCACGCGGTCATATGAGATGCCCACAGGGACCAGGCTGACATCGGGAAAAGGGCCCTCTTTGATGAGCTGTCTGATGCAAGCCAGCCACTGGCCACCTCGGCCAGACTCTGCTGACACACCAACACTTATCGCCTGGCCCTCCTGTAGCAACTCGTGTATCAGCTGAGGAGGGAGGACAGAGGAAGATGACAGAGACAAAGGTCTGAGAAGTCATAAAATGCTTGCTATGCATTTTTTTAAATATACATAAAGAATACAGAAAGCCAGCCTTTCGGAGGGAATACAAAGAGGCAAAAACACAGAGTGAGTGAGGCAGCTGTGAGGGAAGAGAATTCAAAATGCAGAAAGCAGGCAGGATAAAGAGCAGAAATAAAAAGGGACTGACTGTGGGGGACACTTCATGACATTCAGAGATACTTCCATTGCCCCAAGTACTGTTTTCCCCTTACAGACAAGGAAAATTCAATTACCATTGAACAGCAGCTAAGCAGGCCTACACTCAATAAACAATAAAGGTCTATTAACATTGAAATACAACCAATAAACAAGCCTGCTTTCTCACGCACAGCCGATATGCTTACTCACATAAATGGTCAATGAAAAAATAAAAAAAAACTCACTGCGTCACTCATAAACAACCTGTTTATGTTCCACTGTGGCTGTAGTGTTGTAGATTAATGTCAGACTGAACCATTTTATTGAGCTGTATAGCACAATATTGATCTTAATAAAGCCAGTAACTCCTCCAAATGAAATACGTCTTTCGGCAAACTGATACAAAGCACAGAGAACTCCCTCGCTTGTTACAAAGGCAGGAAGATATTAACAGGTGTTGATAATTGATAAAGAGTCAAGTAAACAGAGGCAAAACATGAGATAAAGTGTATAATAAGGTACTTAGGGAAACTGTGAAGAGCAGGGAGTCATTAAACCACACTATGAAAATTCCAAAATAAGGGAAAGAGCAACAAATTCCCATAAAAATAGAAACAATCTGCTCGGACCTGCCAAATGCCATCAAACGCCATTCTTCTCCTTTTCTCCCCCCCGTCCTCATTGAACTGTCACTCCAGCCAACTCCAAAGCTGCAATCTCTGTAGCAAAACTCAAGTCCCTTGATAACTTTAACAATGAATAGAGAGTTGGACGAGGATGGGGAATGACAGAGACGGGGAAAGAACAGGTTGTATTCTGATTGAGGAGCTCAATTTGATAACACAGACTGCAAAAAAAAGAAAAAAAAAAGAGTGTGTATGTGAGTAAGTGTGAATTAAACTGAATGCACATACACTAAACAGCAAATTACAAGGATAGGTATCTTTGCTTACCCTGCAATTTTATATAATTACCTGCTGTCAATAAAGGTGTTCTGGTTTTTTTGTTTTAGCAAAATGCATTAGCAACTTTTTTTCCGATTAATGGCTAAGTGCTTTGTTCCCATCTACTAGTGAACAGACTGTTTTTGGTTTCAGATTTTCAGATACGCAGCTAATGAGGAACAGCTCCAATTGTCAGGCAGGAATGACTTGTACCAGGAGGATGTTTATAGGGTTGATGAGTCAGAGAAAAAAGGTACACGACACCTGTATTAGCTTTTGATGGTTTGAAGGAGACGTTTGCATATGTGAAACTGCAGAATGAAGCCTTCAGTGACCTTTACATAATCTGTGAATATTGCCTAAGTGACCTTATTTAAGTACATTTTAATTGGATTGGGAAACTCCAAATTTGAAACAGAAAGTCAGCTTTTAAGTGGTTAGAAGAGGTGGGCATCATTAACCATTATACACAATCAATCAGCACTGATACCACATAATATATTTAAGATTTTTAGTGTGTGTCATGGCTCTAGGAATAGCAATGTTGGTCTATTAGTTGGTTTGTCGCCCAAGGATGATCCTTAATAACTTTGGTGAACCCTGACTTTTCCTCTAGCACCATCAGCAGGTCTAAATCTGACTTTGATTTATGACCAAATACCTGCAAAACTAATGAAATACCCATCAGCTTCAACTGTACTTTGTATTTAGTTCTAATTAGTAAATGTTTTCATTCTGACACGCTAATCTAAGATGGTGAACATGGTTTAACATCTGTTAAACATCAGCATGTTAGCATTCTCACTGTACAGAAAAGACAGAAAAGCAAATAAACTATATAAAGAAGTGGTGGGATAGGAGTGGAGAGGGGGAGAGAAAAATAAATCCATAAATAAAACTCTATCCTGACTCATCCTGGTTTCACCCTGGCGCCCAACCAGAGATCCCGCACAACACCCCACAACAACACTGCAGCTTTCCCTTTTTCTTTTTTCTCTTTTCTCCCCTCTGCTTGCTTCCCTCTATATCCTTACACACAAACACACATAACGCCTACCCCTCCACACACACACACACACACACACACACACACACACACACACACACACACACACACACACACACCACTTGCATCTAGTACTAAGCCAAAATTTTGTTTATTTATTAAAATTTTTTCTCCATATTTTTGTTTTCTTTGGGTTTCTGTCTGGTTATCTTTGCTTCTCCCATGTCATATGTGTTTTCATGTTAATGACTTATCCTGCACTCATTTGAGTTAATCACATATCTCACACTAAATAAAGAGGAAAGAAAACATTGTCACTGTGAGTGATGTTTGCATTCTCATGTCAGCATTTAGCTTAAAGCAAGGCTTGGCCTACATACACTCTCACACAGAGCGTGACTGTAGAGTCTTGGTGTAAAAATCAATAATGACTACTGATTGTCTAAACAAAGGTTTGTTTTTGGGAGTCACTGGCGAGGAAGTTACTCCTTACGTTACACCCGAAAGTGCTACAATCAACATAAATATTACAAACTGCCACATCTGACACCACAACATATCTGACTTACAGAGGTCATGACAGGTGAGTACAGACTGTCCATCTCTGCGTCCTGCTCTTTCAGCGCATATGTTGGCAGGAGGATGACGCCTATTTTCTGCAGGATTGATCTGCGAGATAAACAGGAACATCTGTCACACATGATTTCACGGATGACACTGTATCTTAGGCATCACTAGTTTAATTTAGAAGCTTGATATGATGATGCATCTTCAAGCTGTGTTTAAAATCAAATTGACTGGACTAAATACAGCACTGTGAATGGAAGTGAAAATATCCTGCCTCATTTCTGGCAAAAGGAGTGTCTGCATTACTTGTGAGGGAAGATACCATGTGTTTACTTTTTATCTCAATGGGACTTGCACAGCAGCTTCAGTGCAGGTTTATGTGTGAATGCACATACCTTAGGAAAGAGCTGTTAATGCGGAGTGGACAGACAGTGTATGGGACTCTCAGGTTGTGACAGAAGAGAACCAGAGGGATGAGAGCACAGTCCATGATGGTCTGACGGACATACACATAGACCAGCAGAGATCCCTGGAGTACAGAGCAGAAACAGCTTCAGATAAACAAGATTCCTCACATTGTAATTCATTATGGCCAACAATGGTGAACTATGCAGATGTGGCGTATGGATAAGGAGAGTGTTTCTGTGGCCTTTTTATTTAATCAATATTATAATCAAGCCCCACAAGCTGAAGAGAGTATCACCAGAATGGAGTGTTGAGTAAATACATTCATAATTTAAAACCAGCATAGATACAAAATCAGACAATCTTATTTTTAAACTGAAATAGTTAAGAAAGATGTAGGCAAAGATTATGTATGTATGTGGTTAACATGTGTAAGTGACTGTACTGCAGAAGCTCATAGTACACCATGAGTGTTTTTCCAAGGTCAACAACAGCTCTATTATTCTGTATTTGCCACTTTATCTTTTGAGTAGCATCTGATTTTTTTTTCATTAGAGATATGGAAATGAAGAGCTGCTATCGCAGACTCAATTATATAGTGACTGAAGTCAAAGCAGAGAGATAAAACATGATTGTACTTCTGTGGATATGATAGTGTTACTACAGTAAAAAAGGTAATAAGTTTTGCAGTAAAAGGGGCTATAATATGAAATCGTGTGAGTAGTCAGAATATTGCTAGGAGCCTTTAAACCCACGGTGAAAATGTGTCTGTTGTTCTGTTGCTTTTTTATTTTGTTACTTTTTTATTTTTATCATCTTTTATTTTCCACTCGGGGGAAGGCTGAGAAGGATTACTGATGTATTAGTCATAATCATGTCATATCAAACTTCTGAAGTTGAGTGTTATTAGTAAACTGTTCATCATCATAACATTTAAATGAGTTAGGTGAAGATATGCAAGTCATTATGAAAGTATTTGGACAGTGAAACATTTAATCCCTAGTCATACTCATTTATTTGTGAAACAATTTGCCTGCATGAGGATAAATTGATGTTTTTGGACAAATTAAAAATAAATCCATAAGAGTTGACACTATTCACAGGGTGTAAGAAACCCTGAAAATACACTAACAACCAACTGACAACAACTGAAAACCATGAGCATCACTTGAATAATATCCTGGTGGTTTTGTCTTTTTTCATGCATTAGACTCCATTTCAGTGAGATTTCAGCTAAAACTAAAGTTCTCTGAATTCATTCATGCCCATCTTGAAACTCTGTAACAGCAGCCTCACTCAGACTTATTTACTTGTATTTATTTAGTCAACCATGTAATTAGAGCTGTGTAGTCCTCAATAAAAAAAGTCATGAAAATAATTAAGTATAACAAGGCAAGTGAGGAAACCTTTTAAGTTTTTATTTTAGACTTTCAAAAGTAATCAGACATTTAGGTCTTGTAAAAGTTTACTAAAAATGGCTGAACACAGCTTTAGTTCACATCCTGAATGCGGATTTGTGTGGAGCCAAAAACATCAAAGTATGTTGTAGCTTTCCATGTTTTGCAGGAAAAGTTGACACCCTTTAGAGTAGCAGTTATGGGCACACTTATACATACACAGATGAAATGTCCTAAACTTTTTATTCACAGATGATGTGTGGCACTTGTACCTCTTGTGAGGCTCTGTGCAAAGGTGGCAGATGGTTGAGGTTAACTTGAATACTGCCAAATACGGACGAGAACATCTTCAGCATCAGCCAGCCCACGAATCTAGTCAGGAGCGGAGAGTGGGTGGGTAGATGTATAGAAAGAAGAGGAGAAAAAAATTAATGACTGGAGATAAGGAGGAGAGGGGGACAATGTATAAAAGGGAATAATGGACAGATAGTGGTGAAGCTAAGAGAAAATAGCCGCCAATAACTTGATGTCCAGTGAAAGGGAGATATAGCAAAGAAAGTGAAAATGGAGTTAAGCGTGACAGCATGTAAATGAGATAGATGGGAGTGAGACAAAGTGAGCAGAAGAGCGATGGGGATAAGAAAGAAACTGATGACATAAGGAAGAAGCAAAACGGAAAGCGATAAAGAGGGGTGTGTGTGAGAGAGTGACAGCTGTAGATAGAGGCGAAGGCTGAGGAAGTAAATGAGAGACAGAGAAAGAGAGGAGAAAGAAGAACGAAAGAACAGGGCAGATTCTGAAAAGAGATTCCTGAGACTAAACGAAAGGCGAAAAAGTTTCTCCCAAAAAGCAGAAGACATTTCCACTTCATTTCACCAGACATTCGCAAATATTCTGGTCTATGGCTTGACACAGTCATAACATCCTATATCAATTTAAAATACAACACATATTTTTAGTGCGTTGCATGTCATCCACTGCGGATGGACGAGTTCATGCATCAACAACTGTGAGTCATCTGGAAGAGCATGTTGACTGACTGATGGATGGTCATGCACCAGCAGGTAGTCACATATAAAACACAGAAATCCGAGTAACAGTCGACATGTCTGGTAGTACTGTATAAAAGCCATTTCTGTGTTTGTCTGTTCCAGATGACTCCGGGTTTGGAAAGCAGAGCCTCATATTGCTTTTGTTTTCAATTCTACTACTATTATTATTATTATTATATTGTTTTTGCTCTGCTGAAGTGAGAAGCTGAGTGAGAGTAGTTATTTCAGGCATCCAGGTTTCAGAAGTAAATGTGCAGGTAATTTTCTGCAGAGACAATTGTGAAATGACTGACAGTTGGAGCACTTCCAAAGCTTGGGTGGGCATGAATCTGTCCTGGTTTAATTATCAGTAGAAAACATACAGAAAAGAACCATTAGAAAATATCTTGTTCTTAAACAGTCAGTCAGTCAAGCCTGTGTATTATGAATAAAAACTTTTGAAAGAAGTCAACTTTGACTCACAAGGATCAGAAAAAAAATACAATCAAATCACTGAACTGAAAATGATGTTGCTTGTGTTTGAAGTTAGGTGCACAAACAAATACTTTAACTGCTTAAAACTACTGAATGTGTCATCATGTGTCTACAATTTGCAGTGAATTTGGCAACTATGTTGTGATGTTTTGTTCCCAATTGCACTACAAAGCATTCTGATAAAGTTCTGAGTTCCTCTCTTATTAGTTTATTCTCTGGAGGCCCATGGATATAGGACTTCATTAATAGTACCAAACTGATGGAAAAAAACATGATTCCTCATAAAAAAGTTGAATTGATTAAAACTAGAGCTATTTCTCTGTTTAGCGTCATCAGGCTAGGCTAAACCACTGTTGCTAACTTTGGAGAAAACACCCTTTTCCAGCAGTTGGGGAAACGACAGACGTGACTTTTCATGGTGTTAATAAGCTGCAGCATTTATTAACTGACACATTGTAGCCTGCTAACCTTTTCCTCTACTCCGCTCGCATTCACCGTCACTTTTCTGATGCTCACTCTCTTGCTTAACCACTCACTCGCTTACACACTGCCCTTTTACTTAAAAGGAGTCACGCTACTTGGAGTTTCCCAGGCAGCAACACAGACATTAACTCACAGTCTGAAACGCTGCTCAGAGGCTCCAAAATGCTACTGATTTCCAAATTAATGGATATTTTGGGGTTCTTGTTGGCATGGCGGCCTAGCAGGCCTGTACTATTATAAGAGAAACACTGAATTAATCAACTGATAGAAACTATTATTGGAAACAATTTTAATAAGTGATAATTTCATCATTTTTTGACATTTTTAAATAAAAAAAACAAACATTCCCTAGTACCAGTTTCTCAAACGGGAGGATTTACTGCCTCTCTTTGTCCTTTGTGATCGTGAACTGGAGATCTCCAGGGTTTGGATTGTTGATGAGACAAAACAAAACATTTGAGGAGTTACCTTAAGCTTTGGGGAATTGGAATAAGTATTTATCACTATTTTCTGACATTTTAATGACCAAATGATTGAAGGAAAAACTTATAACCACTAAACCTTTAGCATGGTTGAATTTTTTTTTTTTAATGATAAACACTAAGGATGTCATAAGACAGAATACAGAGAAACAGAAAACTTTCAAATGAGAATTTACATTCACAAAATATACTTTGCAACTTGCTTCCATTAGACTCATAATGTGGAATATATCCTATTTTTTTCTTATAACCTCTAAGTGAAAGGGTTCAATATTGCAGCTTTATATCAATACACTCAGCTTGGTAAGAATTTTACAATAAAGAAAATCTCTGGACCTCACCCTTTGCCGATCGGCTCACTCACTCACTCACACACACACACACGCACCGTAAAAGTCCAGGGGAGATGCAGGTGTTAATGAGGGGGAGGAATGTGGAGAGGCGGTTGAGCTGCCCTTGGCTCTCTCCCCCCTCAGGTGCTTTATGCTCTGCTGTGAGAGCCTCCCTCACCCTGAAACACATGGTCACAGGACAGCAGGGTTAACACGGCACAAAGCCTCTTTTGTGCTGCACACAGACAAACACCCGCCTTCCAGTAAGACAACAACAACAGCAACGTCATCCTTGAGTAAAGAGGTTACATAAAGGTTAAACTCAATTACACCGAAGGAGAGAAAACAACAGATACAAACTGAAGACTCTGTAAGACAGATAGAGAAAGTGTGACGACAGTCCCAAGTTATCCCAGTTCCCTTCATTCACTCTGCCCAGACCCAATGATAGCCTTCATTTTCTGTATCTTTGTGTCTCTTATCTCCTACCTTCCTTTCTCTTTACTTCTCTCCAGAATTGCAGGAGCCCATTTCATTTTCTGTATCTCTGCCTATCATTTATTTACTCTCCTCTAGCATCTCTACTCCTCTCCACCTCCTTCTCTTTCCCCTCAGGTACCTGTTGCTCTGACAGACTCTCTCCAGTCTGCTGGAGACAGGACTCGGATAAACCTTGCACCCACTCACAAACAGCGCACAGCATACCCTCCGCACTAGCCAGCCTCGATACCTATGATAGAAAAACAAACAATGTAGAAGCAGAAAATGTGCATAGTGAGTGTCGTGGTACATGAAATTTCTGTATGTGTTTGCTTTACTGCTGTAGACGCTATCGATACCTAGTGTGCGTCTCGTTGACACTCAGAAGGTTGTGGAAGCCAAGGGAAGAGCTTTGTCCAAGCTTCTTACGCTGTCAGACAGAAAACCATTCATCTTGTAAAAGACATAGCTGAAGGATGTCCTCTGAAAGGGAACATCTATAAAAGTATCCTCAACTTCACTAAACAAGCATAGCGTGTCATGTAAGGTCATCATCTTTTCAGTCAGTGAAATACTCAGTTTCATTGTAATTTGAACTTGGAAGCGAATCGGCAGCACTTAGATTGTAGAAATTAAGTTTGCTGGATGGTATCAACATACAGCCTCCCTCTCTCATTTCATTAGTCTCATTTTCTACCTTCCCTTTTCAATCTCTGCCCTACTTTGGCCTCCACGCTACACACTCACCAGGCTGTCTGGAGTGCACTGGTGGCAGCACTGGCCCACAAGTGGTCTGAACTTTCCCAGACAGGGAGGCACAGTCTTCAGCTTTTTCTTGATCTTTAATTCCCATGAGAGCTGAGGGGGAAGGAAACACAATTACACAAACAAGATGTCACATACATTGTTGAACGGGATAATGTCCTCATGAATTGCAGCCATACCCACTTTTGTAAATGATAGTGATTGATTAGGACTGGATCTGCCTTCTCTATTGGCAGGAGTTTAGAACAGCATAAATCAGAGGTGCCTGATTGGATGTATGACAAGCTTACTCAAGGTTTCCCCTTGAGCCAAGGCTGGTAAGCTACCAAAATCTTGACACACCTGGGTGACGATACTTATCAGAAACTGTGTGTTTGCTGTGTGTAATAGAGCTTCTGCTAGTTAACGTTTTAATTCATAAAAAATGTATTCATTTACAGGCTCTACAGATAGAAATGTCTGTCTGTCCGTTGGTCCACCACTTTCATCATCTAATAGATGATTGGCACAAATTTTGTATAGACAATCATGGTTCCCTTACCTATTTGACATTTGTTTGTTTGTTTGTATTGTATTTATTGGATCAATGTACAGTTTTAAACATTTGATGTACTGCACCAGAGTTAGCTTTAAATCTTATTTTCATCTGCAGTCCCTTACAAATAAAACATATAACAGCACAATAACAAACAGTACAAAGAAAAAAAGCATAATGTAAGCATGTCACATTAAAAGAAAGATTATTTGAGATTATATGAGAGGACCATGAGATGAAATTTAGATCAGAGCTGAGTAGTTTTAGCAGATTTTTTTTTATTTTGGTTTTTAGTGAAAAGTCTCAACAACTATTGGATGAGTATCAATAAAATTTGCTGCAGACATTCATGTGCCCCCTCAGGATGAAATGTATTCACTTCGGTGAAACTTGCCTTTTTATTCAGCGTCATCATCAGGTCAAAATTTTAATATGTCCAATAATAAACTGAGATGCATGTTCGCATTTGCTCAATACGCTGCTGTGCCTGAGTGCAGCCTCACAGAGCCACTAGCATGGCTGTAGAGTCTTGTTATGATGTTATCAGGGATGGTCTTTTTTCATGGACCACTTCTGTTATAAAATAACGCAGGCAACCCTGGTGCCGTGCGATATAGTTTCAGTTGTGTTTTTTTGTTTTCTTTTGTTTTGAACATATATTACAGGAAAGATGTTTTAATACCGAGTGGATTAATTTATTTGTCAAAGTAAATTTACTGACTTAATTGACTGAATTTACTAAATTGACCAAACTAAATTTAATTTTACGTCTCTTTAAAAATATAACAGTGTTGGCAAATTAAAAGAACAAGAATTAGCCAGTTTGTAATCTTTGCATTTTTTAGCTTGTTAAGATTATTATTTTGAGTTATGATTCCTGTGTTGCTTTTAACTGGTTGAATTCTGATCAATCAACAGGAGCAAGCATTAACTTGCAGTGCAGTAAATATTAATACATAGCCATATTAGACCCAGTATCAGTGCACATTGGGCATAAAAAACTCACATATTGAAGCACAGACCGCACTGTGTACTGTATACTAATCAACCATATTTAAGGTCTCCTGCAGGCAAATTGACTGCTGGTCAGTCCTACAAATATTTGCGTTACCATTATTAACAGCAAAGATACCATTAATTATCATGCAGTATGTGTGTGTGGGCTGTTAGTGTCTTAAATGAAGTGTTCGTTAGTATTCAAACTGATTACCCCGTTTAGACATAAGGGGCTAATGAATCTCCTAAAATCAATGACACTTTCACCTGACTGAATGATGATGATGGATTCCAGAAAGCAGAGCAGCTGAATGAATCAGTGTCTTGCCATGAAAGGTTGATTTAAAGACAAAACATTACTTATTACTAATGACAAAACTTGGATCAAACTATCAATAATTTAAATGACCATTTAATGACCATACGGAGGAAGAGAAGCAGTGAACTGTACCAGTATGCAGGCTTGTAAGTTTTAGTGTTATATATCAGGGCAAAACCACATACCAGACTGAAGCCCTCGTGTTAAAGGAACAGTTCAACATTTTGGGAAATATGATTGTTTGCTTTCTTAGTAAGAGTTAGATGTGAAAAATCAACAGCACCTTCATGTCTTTGTGTTAAGTATGAAGGTGAAGCCTAGAGGATTAGCTTAGTTTAGCATAAGCACAACGGGAAATTGTATCTCACTGGTTTAACCCATACACAAACAGAAATGTTTAAACCATTTGTGGCTTCAGGGGGGCTTCCGTGCTGTAAATATTTATTGACAACCAATAGCTTATTCATCCCCAAGGACTTCTGTGCAACATGGTTGTCTGACAACCTCACAGTGGCAACAAGAAGTCAAACCGCCCTAATTTTGTTCGTTGACAAGTAGTTACAGCATGTAACTCTCTGTAAAACTACCAGTTGGCTTTTTTACAATTCGTATTGTGCACGGATTAAACAAATAAGTACAATCAGTGAGCTTTAAAGCTGCTGTTAGCTTTGGATAGAGCCAGGCTAGCTGTTTCCCCCTGTTGTTATCCAACTCTTTGCCAGTAAGAAAATAAATGCATTTCCCCAAATTTTGACCAATTCCTTTCTAAATTTTGTCCACTTTCCGATGAATCAGTACAACTCTCTCTGATATAAATCCTGTGCACTGAGAGACATCAAACAGAATTAAGCACATGGGGCCGCGGATGTTCTCTTGTGATTGTGAAGAACAAAGAGTTTGAGATTAGTGCACAAGGATAAAGAGGGAGATGACAGTGGAGAGAATCACGCAGGCAGCGCTCTTACAGCAGGTCTGTTCTGTTGAATGGGTGGAAGAACCATGTCTTTGTTTATCCCGTCATTCTTCTCCTGCACCATGTTGAGCCCCCTGCAGACTTCTTCCCAAAGACCTACCAAAGCAAAGATTGGGGGGGGGGGAGAAGAGTATATTTATAAAGCATTATGTTAAAACCCCCCCAAAACCCAACAATAAAAGGACAAAAAACACAAAACCACATTCACTGAAATACGCATACACACACAATCTCAGTGTGACAAAAAATTAAATTTTGTCCCGTGGCCCTTGGCGGGAGAGCGTTTGCAGCACTCACCGATCTATCACTCTGTGCCCATAGCTACAATTTCACCCATCTAACCAGCACTTCTTTCCCTTCACCATCACAAATTCTCTCAAATTCTTTACCTTCCTCACATTGTCAAGTTAAGGGAAAGTAGCTTCTTGCTGCTGGTTTCCTTTTGTTGGGTTTCACATTGTTTCCTCTTATTGCACTGGTGACAAATGTTAGTTTAAAAGTTTTGAGCATACTTCTGTATGCAGACATCAATAAAACAAGGACAAAACTGCCATTAGGAAGTTTGAGATTGAGAAAAACTCAGGGCTGTAACAATGTACAGGTGTAACAAGGCAGACCTTCACTAGAGGGTTATAAATCATTAAAAGCAGAGTACATAGCCATCAGCTGAGAAACAGCTGTTATGTAACAGATGCTGTCCCTTGCCCACTCAGAAACCCAGTAATGAAAGTTGGCAACAAAGGTCACATTGTAATACGATCTAGCTTAAATAGGTTACTTAATTGATAGTGTTGGCCGTGTTGGTGCTTAAATGAGTAATCATCTCAGATTAAGGTAGATTTAATACAGATCAAGAGCCGGGGCACACTCTCTAAAGAGAGGGCTAAGCCAATATAAAAGTCACCATCCTGAGAGAGCTCCCCTTTAGTTTGTGTGAGGATTTATTTTAACTACAAAAGGATGATGACATGAACTGCTGTCATCCTGTGGCACAAACTATCTTCCGATAAATCTTCCTGTGGTTACACCCATCAGATTCAGGAGTCTCATTAGGTTCAATGCGTGACTTTTCCTTTGCGTGTGTGTCTCCCACTCAGCCCCATTAACTTTGCTAATTTAAAGCTAAGCCTTCCCCATGGGGAGGTGCTCCATTTCAACTGGCTCAAGTTCCCACATTCATTACCAATTCCGGTGGGGGAAAAGAAAAGACATTGATAAGAGGTTCCCAGGGCTCGGAGATGCTTCGCAGGTGCAGAGGGTGATGGAGGAGACAAGGCAGCAAAACGGCGAGCAAAGGGTGTAAAACTGTAAATTACACAGCCAGGGAATCAGAAAAAGCTCTAATAGGGTTATATAAGCCACTCCAGAGGGAATACAAAACCACGAGAAAACAGCTAGAGATAGTAGTACATCAAGGCCAGATGTATAACACTACAAACAAAGAGTTTCATATAGTAGGTCCTCCCTCACAGAGGCTTATGTGTTAACACATAACATAAAAATGTACACACTGATACCTAGAAACGTGACAGGTGTTCAGATCTGGGCTGAAGGTCCCTCCCCGTAGTGGGCACATTTATGCTTGCTCTGTTCTTCCTCTCCTCAGAAGTGAATCGATCAATTATAGTTTTTAATTAATAAGCTGTAGTTCCCTAATTTGATAGCCAAGACCAAAGTGGGCCCATGATGAGAGAGGATTAAAAATCAGAAGCCATTAGGAGCTGCCAGGTCAGATTAGATTGAAGATAATTTTAGAAGCGATGTTGGTTGGTGTGCACAAGTCTATCCCCAAAAACGCTGACTGATTAATGAGGGCTTTCAATACACTTGGGGTCTATTTGAAAATGATACAGACACAGAAAATTAAGAATCTCAGTCAGATCGGATCTCTGTCTAGGTATATTTGTTTTTGTTTGGCAGGTCAGCCCACACACACACGCAGCATACAAATAATAATAGATACAAATGTGCCATACTGTTCAAAGCAACTGAACTTATATATATAAAAAAAAGCAAATTACAGTTAAAAAGTTATCCTATTCTGACTTTCCTCCCAGAGGTACAGATACCAAAATGGTATAGTAAAACCATTACTATTAAATGCAAGGAAAATGGAAAAAAGTGGACCATAAAGCAACCTCAAGGTCTCATGTGACAACAGCAGCCACAGAACTGAGGTTACTATAGCAATAAACAAAGATGGCACGCAACTGAAGAATCTCACAGCTATAAGCTAGAAGTTTGAGCCACGTGAGCTTTAAACAACCTGGACTGAAAGTACTAAAGCGCAGCATTGCCACAGTTGACCTGACAAGAAACTGAATGGAAAGTCTGAATGAATGGCAAAACAAGGTCATGAGTGGCACAACAAGATCTGCACTGTATTTTTACTGTGTGTGTATTTCATTCTGAGAAATGTTAGTCACATGTTAGTGAGCTAAAGCTTTACAGTAAAATATATTAAATAAAGTAGTACAGTATCACTGCCAATTCATAGTTAATTCAAAAACCCACCTGCTGATTCCCACAATGGAGCTGTCTGTCTCAGCTGTGATTAGCTAATTAGACTAATGACCTGTCAATCACTCACAGGCGACAGAAAGGACAGTATTCCATATTTGGACATTTCTTCTTTGCAACTTTTTAAAACCAGCATTAGCACAGACAAAAGGATGAAAACAATTTAGTCAAATAACATGTGAGCAATTAAAGCCGTACTCTGTGACATCTTTATAAACTAATGGCAAGCCCACCTACACAATTAACATTTATTTAATTCACAATTTTGAGACAGTCTCTTACTGTAATGGGGTCACACAATGGAAAGTAAATTATGTTCATCTCCATCTCCCAGAGTTTTTACAAACGTATGAAGAGTGGAGTGTAAATCAGGACAGGATTAATAAAACAGCATCGTTAAGATGTCTGTATCTGCAGCAAAAAAAAAATCCATCACAGTACAGACTAACTGGTGGAAAGTAGACACACAATGGTATTGTAATAAAATGAATAACATCAATATGAGCCAAATGACTGTGGAAATGACAAGTTATCAGATAATCGACAAAAACGTCAACATTATGCAGCCCCAGACAGGATCGAAAGTGGCTTCGTTGTTAGCAGGTGCTGTTTGTCTTAATCCTAAACCAGTATAATCACCACAGGTTAACTGTATTAGCACCTGACTTTTTTTTTTTTTAACAATGACCATTGATTTAGCTACACAATGTGGAGTAAAAACATTTATAGTCAATCTGTGACTTACAATGACTGTGACAAATGTTTGCTGCTGGCAGAAAATGTCTCGTCTCACTGAGAAGAAAAAAATTTAATCAGAGCATCACTTCAGCAAAGATGGGATAAATGAGAAAATCCAGTGGTACATAGTGTACTTGGAGATAGCATTAACAGCATGTCTTTGACATGCTTATGAGCCTTCTTAAACAAACCAATGGGGAGTGAGGATTCTGCTGAGCAGGCAGATAGATAACACCACAGGGACATCAACATGATGGGCTTTTTTTAAAATTTACATTCTGCAAGTGAACCAAGCTATTCGAAAAGAATGATAATATGGTAAACACATACACAACTATGCACCTGGATGCATCAACTGTCTCTTGTTGCTCTGTTCACACATACACATGGAGAAAAATCAATCTGTGAATCAGTAGCTGTGCGTCATGGAGCCAGAGAGTATCATTGATTTCCTTGAACAAAAGGAATTATTTATCCTTCCTTACTCTTCTTTCTTCCTCCTTTTAGCTTCACACTGTGACAGAGCTATGGCCAATTGTACCTCTATCTGATTACTGATGACCTTTTCCTCATTTATGGGAAGGCTGCTCATGTTATTTAGTTTCAATTTTAATTTTAATTTGTCAACACATGACGTGGCTTATAACAAAGCACTATCAGAGCACTATTAGACCACTGTAGACATAGAAAATTTAATACAAGAAACTCCTGCCAATCCTCTTTCAGTTAGTTTTTAAAATCGAAGTACGTTTGGCGTGTATTTCTTGCCAATGTCACCTGCATCAATTATAATACGCGCTACTGAATGTGTTAAACCATGTGTAAATGCACCGTCTCAGAAAACACTGGTGCAATTAATGTATAAATGTCTGCATTTCAAAACAAATTAACCACCTCAAAATGAACTACCTGACCATAATACAGATGGTATTTGTTTATTTTAGCTTAGAAAAACAAACTAGTGGAGGGAAAATCTGGTATTTCTTCAGCAGTACAAGCAGTTTGAACAGTGCGGTAATAACTTTTGTTACACAGTGTGTCATTTAACACACCTACACACCAGGTACTCACAGGTGTTTTCACTTAATAAAGCCTGATTAGACCTCTTCTTGCAGCATCTCCCTGACTTTCTTGTTCAGGATGGGACCTTTTTTCTTTATCACTTGTTGTACTACATTTGGTTGTTCCAAGGTACCACTTGTTACATGGCGGCAAGAGTGGGGAAACCTATTTTAATGGGGTGCAGGTGGCTCTTTAAGCTCTTTAAGCTGATATTCAAACAGCAGCAGGTAGCGGAGACGCTGCAGTTAACTTTAATCTTTTTACCGTTTTTAAGTGTTGGCAGAGACAGTACAGAACCTTTTCTGTTTGGATTAAGCCACTAAAAATCATGCTGGCGCTGTTGGTACACATGGTTTTTTATTTACTTGCTGCATAAGCGGCATTGTGCAATTTTGTGTGCTGAATAGAATTGGAGTGAAAACCATGTCCAGGCACCACAAACTGGGATTTTATAGGGTTTTTGAAGTGGGAGGAGCTATTTTGGGGCGCCTTGTTCCAGACATAAAAATATCAATTATTATTCCCATAGACATTACGTGATTCATTTCCACAGTTTGAATTAGCATGAAACTCTCTTTATTAAATCAGATGAGTAACTGCGTGAGAAAATATCTGGATCTTTACAATCTGCAGAGTGACTCAGTTCACTTTCAAGTTCTGGGTCACTTTTGAGTGAATTCAGTATCTACAGCTATTGTTTACAACTTCAGTCAACTGATTTGTGCCCATGGCTTCTTCTCCATAGCAACAGCAGCCAAGAGCGTGGGTATTTTAGTATTCTTAGATGTCCATCCATAAATCATGGACAAAACGTGAACTCTCAAAGTTGAAATAATTGAAACTGGTGGTCACAATATAAACCTATTGGATCGTTACATTATCTGGGAAAGTCCTATGCTTCCAGAAAAGCACTTCTGGATGCAGCGACTAGAATCCGACAGATATATCGATATGTCAGCTGATATTGGCCTATCACAGATATGTATCGATATCAATGTATACATTGTCTGATATGTGCCGATATTTTTTTTTTCTTTTAAAGCTACAATAGCAGCATTTTATTTCTACTTGATCCTTTTTCCTCATTAAAATTTAATATATGTACATATGTCTTTTGTTCTGTTAAACTGTAAAATATAATATAATAAATAAAATAAAATAAATAACCCTCCATCACGTGTTTTTGTCACAAGTGTCTGATAACCACATTTGAGGAATGTGCTTATGTATATATTCTGTATGTATAATATTATCAGCCAATATATGATATCAGAACTTTTTTATTCCCTAATATCGGCAATCCAGTATCGGTCAGGACCTAGCAGTGATCCTCCCACTTTGCAACCCTCTTAGTAAATCGAGTTTGAATTTCCAGCATAGCTCTGTCCAGCATGAGCCTGAGGACTAATTTTCCAGATTAACTGAACACCCATGTGGGTGAGCAAGACATTTAATAGTTTCCTGTTTAATGGCAGAACTCCAAACCAGTTTTGGGACAAGCTGTACTCTCACGTGGGAATCTGCTCATAACATAGTAACAGAGAAAGAAGTTAAACTGGAAGTTCTAGTGAGAGTACATGTGGCCTACTTAGCAAAATAACTAATCAGTGCCGGTCACCAAAAGACTCATCTCATGACTAATATATGAAGTGTTTTTCTACAGCTTGAATGTCCAACAAGTGATTAAATTTGCACTCAAGTTCACCTGACTATAGTTGAGAAAAATCCTCTCAGGATCAAGGCTGATCATCTGATTTGATAAATGTCCCATTCACATTTTTATGTGTACTACTCAGTTTCTGACATGGTTTTATTGTTGAAATATCTGAGATAAGATATGTTTCTGCCCTTTAGGTGACCCCTGCTCATTTCGTCTCAAACACAAGGCCAAGACAGAACAAGATAAAATATGTTTGTGTGAGAGATAGGGAGAATCAAATGAGTTAAAAAATAGCATGAATTTCTGTGACTTTTGATGTTCTTTCATGTAAACAACATTAAAGCATGCACAAAAAATGAAGTTATGATTGAGGGAAAACAGGAGGGGGAGAGAGGCAGAGTGGAAAAAGAGCTGCTTGGAAAAAGAGAGATCAGATTGTTTTCAACTAACAGGATCTGATGATAATTACACTGATCATCGTGTTTTTGACTAACAGGATCTGATGATAATTACACTGATCACTGAGCCGTTTCTATCAGACACTGTCAGATAAAAAGGTTTCTACCTCCCATTGGATTCACAAAAAAGGAGAGTACTAATTACATGTCTGATACCCATCATCTCTCCCCCTCTTCACACCTCCATCCATTCCTCCTCCTCTCCATCCATTCCTCCTCCTCTCTCCTACCTGTAAACAGGTTTTCATCACTCTCTGACAGCCATGATGTTTTATTAACTAGTGTGGGATACAAGACACCTGAGCCAACCTGCCTGGTTTGAACCGACTGAGGTAAAGGCGAAGGGTGAGGGGTTCTCCTAAACTCCAAACAAATGCATATTGTATGCAAGCTGTGGGCCACAAACACTCCTACATGAAACCTAAATGCATACAAATAAGTGCAAATGTGTGAACACAAACCTGAAAAGCTATATCAGGAGAGACCTCTCAAAATGTAATCTACAAACACAATAATGCAACATGATATTGATTCATAAGCCAAAAATATGCCAGAAGGGTTGGCAGCTCTATGCTGCAGCAAAAAAACAAGCTGTACACCACGTGTGCTAGAAAGAAGGCCGAGAATACACTGATCCAATTGAAAGCATGACTCAGTGGCAAACCTGATGTTCATGTGTATGCCTATATATTGTACAGTAAGTAAAATTCATCAGCAGCTGAAAATAACTCAGTTACAGAAAGAATTCACTGAATTACATCAAGTCAGATACACTGAATGACTGTGTCTCTTCTTGAAGTGACAGACAGAAGAGAGAGAGATTGAAGAGGTTTGGGGGACAGAGATCCATCATGAGTGGATGCCCTGAAATAACATCTTTTACTTCTACAGAATAGAGTAATTTTCTTGCAGAGATACCCTGTACAGCTGGTATCTTGCATTACAGAGGGATAACCAGCATGGAGGGATTAAAATAGTGACAAGAAGCACATTCATTTGAGCTCTGTCAATCCTGAACACAGTTATAATTCAACACTAAACATAACTTGAGTGTTGAGGTTTGGGTTAAGCTGGACTCAGACTACAGAAGTTTTACGCTGATGTATCCCTGATTCACACCTCCTGACAATTGGAAGATAATTCTAGTCATGGACCTCAGTCAGTACCAATGTTTGGGGGGTTTACAGATCCAGTCTTACCTACCTGATAATTTCAAACATTTCAAACATTATCTGGATGATAATGTCACTACTTTCGGAGCAGGGGCACAATAGCCAATGAGAGAGACAAGTCGCAGCAAACTGAGTGAGCAGCTGACAGAGTTGCCAAGCAACAATAAACATTCTATCCCTTGAGGCTAACATTAGCTAGAATACCACTGTTGACAGATATTAAAACTGAGTTAAAAATTTCACCTGCAGTTCTTGCTGAAGAACAGACAACCATGTGCCCAACCATTTTTTCATCCAGACTTGCTAACCCCTCTGCTTTTGTATTATCTCAGTGCAAAGCATTAAGTTGTTGCACTTGGTCAATCTCCATTTTGTTTACATCTGCTTCCCCATGAGATCACGTTTTCTTCCTGTAAAACAAAATATGACGTGTGCTTATGTCTTGAATCAACCAATTTTAACCAATAATATGGTAACATCCAGCCATCAATCAATCTTCAACTTTTAGCGGCACAGAGCTAAGATTCATTATGACACGACCACTTTTCAACATTCAAATCAAATTCCTCCCAACATCATGTCCTACCTGTCTATCCTGTTTCACTTGGAAACACATCACAAGACAAAAGTTAGAAAGTCCCGAAATACTGTTTCATCTGGACTTTAAAAACATCCTGTACTGTGTGATGTGTCATTATTTTCAAATCTTTTAGTGTGCATAGTTGAGATTAGAAAGCAGAACTCCTGTGAAGTTTCTCCTATTGTGCATGATGCAATCCCATTTTAAGGATTTTAAAACTCCTGTAGTCTGAGCCTGGCTTTAGCTAAGAAACTACTCAGCTGTGTACGGTATTTTTGAAGTGGGGCAAACAGCTATAAGCTAACTCTGGTACAGTACATCAAATGGTAACATTTATGTTTAACACTGTACATGGTCCCAATAAACACATACAATGATAATTATTGATTAATCTGCAGATTAGTTTCTCAATTAGTTGTTTGGTCTGTAAAATGTCAAGAAATACAGACATGGACAAAATTATTGGTACCTTTGCATTTTATTAAAATAATGCACTATTTGCCCTGAACAGTGTTGAATTTAAAAGATATTTTATTATCAATGAATGTCTATGTTTGGTTTGCAATGAAACAAAACAAAAACAACTTTGTTTATTCTACAAAGACATTCTAAAATAGCCTTGACAAAATTATTGGTACCCTTTAGAAATTGTAAGAAGTAATTGATTTGTAGTGATACTTTAAGCAGACTATTGCGTTTTATTTGGTATCACAAGTGTCTTCAATCTTATAATAACTCATGCAGCCAGTTTAAAAGGAGAAATTGACTCACTCTGCTGTTTAGTGCAACTGTGTGCATCACACTGAACATGAAAAACAGAAAGAAAACTAGAGAATAGTCTGAAGACATAAGAAAAAGGGAATAGCCAACTAAGTCAACTGAAGGTTACAAGATCATCTCCTAAGAGATTGATGTTCCTGTGACCACTGTTGACAATATTATTAAGAAGTCTAAGGCTCATGGAACTGTAGCCAACATCTCTGGACGTGTTCGCATGAGGAAAAATTGGCCTGAGATTGAACAGAAGGATTGCTCAAATGGTTGAGAAAGAAACAAAGAAAACTTCAACACAGATCCAAGCTGATCTTCAAGTTCAAGGTACAGTAGTTTCAAGTTGCACCATCTGTCATTGTCTGAATGAAAATGGGCTCCATGGTTGAAGACCCAGGAAAACCTCACGTCTAAGAGGGAGACACAAAAAAGCCAGACTGGACTTTGCCAAAATGCATGTTGACAAGCCACAGTCCTTCTGGGAGATTGTGCTTTGGACAGATGAAACAAAATTAGAACTTTTTTGTAAATCACACCAACCCTATATTTAGAGAAGATAAAATAAAGCCTTCAAAGAAAAGAATACCATGCTTACTGTGCAAACATGGAGGTGGCTCAGTGATGTTTTGGGGTTACTTTACTGCTTCAGAATTGGAAGACTACCATAGCATTTTGTAGTGAAACATACAGCCCAGTGTCAGAAAGCTGTGTCTTAGTCGAAGATCATGGTTCTTCCAGCACGATAATGACCCCAAACATACATCAAAAAGCACCCAGCAGAGTGGATGAGAAGAGAACGTTGGACAGTTCTGAAGTGGTCTGATATGAGTCCTGACCATTGAACATCTGTGGAAAGAGCTAAAATCTTGCAGTTTGGAGATGGCGCCCATCAAACCTGAGAGAACTGGAGGAGTTTGCTAAAGAAGAGTGGGCCAAACTATCAGTGGAGAAGTGTAGAAACCTTATTCAGAGTTACAGAAAGAGCTTGGCTGCAGTTATTGCCTCCAAAGGCTGAGCTTCAAAATATTAAGTTAAGAGTACCAATATTTTTGGCCATGCCATTTTCATTTATTTTTATCGTATTAAATAGTATGTTAAGTTGTAAATCAAAAGCAAAGTTTCAGTTATATTCGATGTGAAATAAAGATAGAAGATGGATGGATACCTTATAGTGATACTTATGTCAGTGTCAACTTAATACAGAGAAAAGAAAAAAAAAAGAAAAAAAAAGATGGAAGAGTCCCAATATTCTGTACAAACAAAGGTATTTAATTTAAAATGACAGAAGACTAAGAAAACCAGCAAACATTCACACATTTGAGAAGCTGAAAGTGGGCATTTTCTAGCAGAAAATACTGTTTACTGTGGACAACTAATAAAAGCTTCCACCTGAAATGAACCAAGATGGTTCACTTCAGGTGGACATTTAGTCTGTTAATGATGTCTATAATTCAAGAACAGACTCATTAGTCAAACATACCGCCAATACAATGCTGTTGTCACATCACTACAGCAGCAGTAATCTCCATATACTTGACGGCATCGATCTCACACACACACACACACACACACACACACACACACACATACACACATACACACACACACAAACTAGGGTTCAAGTAAGGTGTGATAGATGTGGCAGAATGATTACAAGATGATGTACAACTGAATAGACGTTATGAGGATCTGAGTTCAAATGGAGAGCAGGGCCATGTTTGTGTTTTTATGTATGTGTGTGTGTGCGCACGTGTGTGTGTGCATGCACTTGCAGTCTTCCTCAATAATGTCTGACCAACAGATGAATAATGGGAGACAGAGTGGTGTATAATTATATATATTTGTATTCATGGTAAGAGGAATTATAGTGATGGTGCACAAGCAGAGTTGACAGCAACTTTAAATCAGACTAGAAATAGACAGACACTAGACAAAAACACAGACCTGCATGACGCTCATACACATCGAGTACTGGCTGGATTTATCTTGGTGAAATATGATGTATTTTTAAAAGAGCGAAGCAAAGGGGTTTAACTTGTGAATGAAATGATGAGGTGTTGAAGGCTATGAGATCACACTTAAAACAAGCAGCAAAAAGAAGCTAAAGTACACATACCAAGTACGAAGCTATATGAGCAGAGGGGTGGTGTATTGAGTGGAGAGTCTAGCCTTCAACTAGATGATCTGGGTTCAAAACACTGGGAGGCATCTGGCTGCTTTAGTGTCCTTGAGCAGCATATACACTCTGTGATTGACGCTGAACTTCCAATGAAAGGAGCGTCATTGAAGAGTCTTTTTCAAAAGATCCATAAAGTTTCCTGTTATATTATCAGTACACGCATTTCAGTCATTCCATTATATAAAATCATTATTTAATTTTCAAATATCTAGGGCTGTAGTCAACCAAAGAAAATCTTGGTCAACTAAAATTGTAAATAATCTGGGGGGGGGGACAGTGAATTCTGCAATCTGTATTTCTCTGTTTAGCGTCTTCAGGCTAGGCTAATCCATCGTTGCTAACTCCCTTCACTTTTCCAGCACTTGGAGAAACAACAGACGTGACTTTTTAGCATTTAACTGACTCACTGTAGTCTGTGCTGTACATTTACTGCCAGACTGACAACTTACCGCTAACCTTTTCCTCTGCTCCACTCATATCCACCGTCACTTTCACTGTGTCCAACTCGCTACATAAACATACTACTCGATGTGTAACAGAGTTGCTCATTTCCCAGGCAACAACACAGTGGTTGACTCACGCACTGCACAGACTCCCACACGCTAAATTTTTTTTGAATGAGAGGATATTTGGCATTTATTCTAGCATTAAAAAATATTTTTTGGCCTGGCGGGGGTTCTTGTTGATATAATCGTAGGAGAAACACTGATTCAGTAAAAGTTCAGTACATTTAGTAAACGCTCAGTAACGTTGTGTACAGTTAGACCTTGGGAGTTTGGGCGAGTCCAAAGTTGTGAAAACAGCGGGGGTGTTTTGAATACACTCCCGTTTTCAAAGGTAGTTTGTTGGTCTGTCCCCCCGCTGCAGGAAAATAATGGATTAATCCCAGAAAGCTGCTGATGTAGCACTTTTCTCCTTATGAAATTAACACTGAGATTAGTCGACCAATGAGAATTTAGTCGGATGAGAGAGTATCGACCAATTAATCGACTAGTCGACCAAAAGACTACAGCCCTACAAATATCTGACTACAGCTGAAACAAGTAGTCAATTTGTTGATTGACAGAAAATTAATTGCCAACAAGCTTCTCAGATGTGAATATTTTCTGTTTTTTTTTAGTCCTCTATGATAGTTAACTAAATATCTTTGCATATGTACTGTTGGCTGTGTGATGAACCCATGGTGTCTGTCAGGACTTGCGTGTGTTATGTGTTGTCAGTGTTAAAGGTTCCTGGTTTGTTGGAACTGGAGGCAGCTGGCCACTGTCTCCAGGTTGCATAAAACCTGCCCCATTCTAGTAGTCTGGGGGCTCCCTTTTCACATCACGTCATGTCTGAGTTCTTTTGACTTTATCTACAGTTTATTTGGAATTATCTTTGTTAACCTGGCAGCATGTTTTCCCTACCAGCTACATTTGTTAGAAACATTTTTTGTTACATTTGTTAAACTAAATTAATCTTTATTAAATAAAATTCCTTGCTTTTAGTTAATCCTTCACGTGTTCTTCCCTTATTTGCTATGGTCACAGAGGCACGACATAACAGATGTGATATAACTAGACATTTCAGGACATCACCTTGGACTTCAAAACCTTTTTTTTGGCCATTTTCTGACATTTTATAGACAACTAATCAATTAATTAAAAAAATAATCCTCAGATTAATTGATAACATTGTATATGCTCACCAGTAAAAAATTATGTAGAAACAGTGCATTAGTTTTGTAGTTTCTCCACTAAAGAGCACACACAAGTATGTTTTTCTGACTTCAAAATGTCCCTGTCAGTCTGTATTGCATTCAGGGCTAAATGAATCAGGTAAGTAGAAAAATATGTCAGGAAATTAATGACTAAATTATACTGCATTGTTAGTATAATCTTAAACTCTTCACCACCTGTTCCAAACCTGAAGCCTAATATGATGGATATGTCTTTGTTGTTTCCGCCCTTTGTTGTTTTTGTGACCTGAAGTAGCTCCTTAATGTCTTTCGTCTGCATTGTGACACAATGTCGAGACTGATTTTGCTTCTGCTTCTATCCTAACAGTTAAGCAGAGGAGTCTTATCAGAGTAAAGGTAATACTGTATGCAATATAGCAGTGATACCTAATGCTACTGATACCTACAATATATTGTCTGTGCGGATCATTAAAACTGGCTCCTTTCGTGTGTGTGTATGGCCACTAGGGTAATGTGAATGTGTATAAAATTCTACCACATGGTTTAGAAGCTTTCTGAGAAAAAAAGAAAGAAGGCAATTTATTGAGGTCTCATGATTACAACTTTAACAGCAGATACATCTAATACAATCCAGGCTGAGGGCTCTGTGGTTATATGTCAGAGTGAGAGAGGGAGACATGTGAGGGTCATTAGGTGGGCTCAACGAGGAGCCTGTGGGCTGACAAGGGTGAATATTCTATATGACTCTCTCCCTGCCTCCCTCTCTAACTCTCTCTTTGGGTGTGTGGTTAAGGGAATACAGTGGTGTCACTGTTTACCTTTTTGCCAGGCTCTATCATTTCCCTGCGAAGTGAAAAATACCAATACTTCCTCGAAGGCTAATTCTCAAAACAATGTACAATTTATTTGAGTTTCATGAAAACAAGACAGCGCACACACCCTGCAAAAATATTTTCAATCCAGTTAGAAAGGGAAAATTAATATCAAACAGCCTTTAAGAAAGTTTAATAAAACTATGTGAGCATCTTAATAGGCTTAGGAGTTTTATAAAAGACTGTTCCTGTCAATAATCTGAGAAAACAGAAAGAACAGTTATCATGTGAGACCATAATTAGTTTTACATATTACAATAAAACAAAAAAAGACAGAAATGTACTTAAACCCACATAAGCGTGAAGCAGGGATATAGAAACAATCTATATTTGCTGTTGCTGTAAGTAGGTTAATACAGCCAACTGTGTTTTACAGTAGAAGTGCCCCTGCCTCACCTGAAATACAGAAAGCCATTTAGAATGAATGAAAAATGAAAAGTCTGAATAAAATATAGAATAATAGATTATGTATTTAATGAGAAAGGTGATTGTTTAAACTATCATCAACTAACTACATTGATAAGATTAAATGTGTCAGGATCTGTCTGATTCAGCTAAGTGATTGATCAATCACATGTTAAGAAATAATTAATCAGCGCAGCACTGCGTTGGGAAAATAAGTCCTGGGGTACAGATTAACCAGTTCTTATTGAAAAATGGATGGATGGATGAGTCAGAGACTGAATACACAACCACAGATCCACCCAGAATGCAGCATGAGTTTCAGGTAGCAAATTTTGATACAGCTGTCAGAAACCAATCTTTCCAAATTTCTCTCTCTCTGCATTACAGTGTTTCTAGCATGTTTGTCAGCATGAGACCCACCAGTCTCCTGCTAGCTGGCTCCATATCCTAAATACAAACCTAATTCTAGCCATCCACAAAAATGTTGGCATACTGTGAACAAAACACTGCCTTAAATCTTTAAAACACACAATAGTATAATCAAAAATGCAGGTAACACCTAAGCTCATTACTTGTATAAGATAAACAACATGTGCACCGACTAGGGAGAGGAACAGTCAACATCAGGCAAGTAGCTCTCATGTTAGCAGCTAATACCACCTCCAACTGGCCCCAGCTCGTCCTAGTTACTGAAGCCGTGTACCGTTTTATTTACAGGGACATGCACCCATACAGCTTTATTGAAAATACCATATTCAGAAGGGTGCCACTGACCCTGGAACTAAGATAAACAATGCAGAATCAGCAACATTTTAGTGAGTCCTTAAGGACTGGCTAAAAAAAACCCTGGACTCTGCCCTGGTTCTGACCTGGATTTAATGCAGATCTGAAAGTGCTAGGTATGAATGCACAGACATGGTTTGTTTGTTTTTTTCATAAAAATGATAGGAAGACTCTATGAAAAACATAAATTAATATAAGACACCTATATGTATAGATATTAAAATGTCATTATATAATATTTGCTTTAGTTGCGGTGACATTTAGTCCACTCAGCCGTTAATTCTCTTCTTTATAACAAAAATACTGAAAAAAGGCTGAGTTGTTGCCTTAACTTTCAAAAAGTTAAAAGAATAACAAAATCCATGATGAAAAAAATGAAGCAAATATATTTCAGTGTCTCCCCAAGAATTTCTTTTCAGGCCCGGTGGTACGCACCGAAAAAAAACCCTAAAGAGACGAGGCACTCATTGCAACAAGAGTTTCCCAGACAACAACACAGAGGTTGATTCATGTTTCAGAACAATGCCACTACCAAACACAAATGATTATTGATTTCCGAATTAATGGATATTTGGCATTATTTAGCCCGATGGGGCCTCTTGTTGGCCCACTGGCCCACCAGGCCTTTACAATTATAGGGGAAAGTATATACACATAACAGGTCTGTACAATAGGCAAACTTTGGTATTCTGGGAATGATGACAGAGATAACCCAGAGATACTGGACAGCAGCAGAGATGCAACCGTTCTGCACATATTACATCAGGTGTCCACTCACAGGTATGCAGTCAGAAGGCTTGTGGGCATCTACAGTTCACACAATAATAGTTTTTATGCTCCTGGACATGAGCAGCAAAAAAATGTGTCTCACAGATTGTTGTGGAACCCCTGTGATACTCAAAATATAAAAAACATAAATTTGTCTTCAGAGTTACCTGTGACCAATAGTCTGGAATGAATAACAGTTAACAACAGGCTGAATGATGTTCAATTTCCCATCTCATTCTTGAGGTTTTATGAGAAAAAAAAAAATCAAGAGGGTACTTTTATTCAAAGTGCTTTACAATACTATGAATGCTTGCATTTCAAGCACACCCATCTCAGTTTCAATGATGAACTTTTTTTTTTTTAACACGAAACAAATTGAACTCATTTAAATGTGCTCTGTAATAGCATACACTGCTGCCCCCAATGATGAAACCTGGGGAACTCTACGAATTGGTTTTCCTCACATCCAACCCAACAACAGCTCAGAAATCACAGTGTTTAACCGAATGAATGCTGCACGTTGGCACTACAATCCAGTCCATTCTTTGAGTAAACCTTTATTTATCCAACAAGAAAACAAATTAGAAAATCTGATTTGCGGTGCATAATCAATACCAATACAGACAACTTGTTTCGACATAGACAGCTGAGATACATAATCAAGATAAACATTTAATATCAACAGGCACAACCACATGGGGTAGAAATAAAATACTGTTTTGACTGAATGAAAACAGACTAAAGTAGGCAAAACCACTGAAAACACGTATGCAAAACTGCATCATATTAGACTGCAAATCAATTAGCAGAATTAGCCTACCCTCTTATATACTGCACATGTCCCTCTGGATGGGATTCATTATTTAGCAGATTGCTTGACAGATGTAACTGCAATTTGCACACAGGTAATTTGGCCTCTTCTGAGCTTTCTTAGTCATCTCATGTTGCTTTGAAAACACATACCAAATTACTTACTGCCAGACCTTTTTAATTGCTGACAAATTCTGCTAATTGACTTAATTAATTCTGCATTCAATCTCATAACCTTCCTTTGCTTGTTGTGTGCTTGTGTGTGGTTGTAACTGTGATTACCTCAAAGATTCCTATGAAATGTTAACACTATTTTGTCGACCGCCTGTGTGTACAAATTGTGTTTGAAGTCTTATACTCATCAGAATTTAGGATGCTCAGTTTCAGCATTGCTGAGTTAATTTTTGTTTCTCAAAGGACTGAGTTGGAAAGTTGATTTTTCTTACTCCAATCTAACCTGACAGGCTTCTAGGACTTGCGATTATGTCAGGTAGATACACCACTGATACAAGGTAAAAGCAACTGTTCAGGAAGTCTTTGTAAAAACACAGGAAATCAATATTCTTTCATACTGGGGATTTTTATAGAGGTCATAATGCAGGATGTGGGAACAGCCTCTAGTAATACACTGCAGAGAACTGTGGTATTGTGCATTATGGTGCTTGGAGGTGGAGACAGTGGTCTAACATATAATGTCTCCTCACTCTAAAACAGACTGTACAGTAGACTGAACAAGCTGCTTCTGTTTGTGCAAACAAAGTTTAGTTTTTAGCTGAATTACGGGCTTGTTGATGGGGATTTTTTGTGTTTGCATGTGGAAATCCATCTGGCGAATGAGAAGTTTAAAGTGGAGGACAACTCATTAGAAATCAGTCCTTAGTTTCAAGGAAATTAGAGCAAGAGGGAGTTCAAGACTTCTCATTACTTCTGTTCGTTTCTGTGGAAATTCAACATCTTTTAACCTTACCCATAGCAGCATTTAATTAGAAATCCTCAGGTCAAACGCCAAGTTATGTGCAAAATGTACTTTTCTACTAGTGTTGCACTTTAAATGATGATAATATGTTGTGGAGTTAAGCTTCTGGTGAAATAAATTGTGCTTTCATAATTAAAGGCGATTTTGGGCATCATTATAAACACATCATTATAAACTAGGAAGCGTAGAAGTCAGTGTGGATATTTGATAATTTCAAGGATTTGTAGTACTTAAACTGCTGCATAATAAGGATTATATCAGTGCAGCATGCAAAGTGTATTTGGGATACCCGACAGGATTAAAATCATCACATGTAAAGATACCTGCATTACTAGTCAAAGGTTTGGACACATCTACTGATTCAAGGGTTTTTCTTTCTTTTTACTATATTCTACATTATAGAACAATATTGAAGACATGAAAACTATGAAATAACACATATGGAATTATGTAGTAAACAAAAGATTGTTTAACAAACCAAAATGTGTTTGGAGGTACTTTTAGATTGGTCAAAGTAGCCACCTTTTGTTTTGATGACAATTTTGCACACTGTTGGCAATATCTTAACCAGCTTCATGAGGTAATCCCCTAGAATGGTTTTCAATTAACAGGTGTGCCTTGGCAAAAGTAGGGATGGGAATTGAGAACTGGTTCCAGTTCAGAACTGGTTTCAAATTGTCCAATAAGCTTGGAACTGTATGCCTCATAGCTTATATGTCTACACTCCTGGAAACCTGCAATAAGGAGGAGTCAGGACCAAGACAGCAAATGAACACAACCAGAACAACCAAGAAGACCCATTACTGTATTGATACTGTGACCCGGTTGGGCTGCAGGGAGAGCCACTGTTCTGTCAGTCTGCTGCTGACAGGTCACTGTCTCACTAGTGCATTACAGTAATACTGAGGGAAGTCCAAACAATCCCTTCTGTGAGTAGAATCATTTGCTCAAGCCTACTGCAGCATGCCTACTCTGTTTCTACACTGTGTTCAGACTCAGAGATAATAAAACAGTTGCACTGACGCTGAAAAATTGTGTAGACCTACTTTTTCCCACACAGAAAATTGATCAGGAATCAATAAGGGATCTGACAAAGAATTTGACCGATAAGCAGAATCAATAATGCCACTGGTATCAATAAAATCTTATGAATTTCCAATCTTAATCAAAAATTAACTGGCTGAATTTCTTGCCTTTTGAATGTGTTTAAGACCATCAGTTGTGTTGTGCCGAGGCAGTGTTGGTATACAGCAAACAGCCCTATTCCACAACTATAGTAATCCACATTATGTCAAGAACTGCTCAACTAAGTAAAGAGAAATGACAGTCCATCATTACTTTATGACACGAAGGTCAGACAATCCGGAAAATGTCAAGAACTTTGAAGGTTTCTCCAGGTGCAGTCGCAAAAAACATCAAATGCTGTGATGAAACTGGCTCTCATGAGGACCACACCAGGGAAGGAAGACCAAGAGTTACTGCTGCTGTAGAATATAAATTAGAGTTACTAACCTCAGAAATCACCAATTAACAGCCCCTCAGATTGGAGCCCACGTCAATGCTTCCTAGAGTTCAAGAAGTAGACACATCTCAGCATCAACTGTGAATCAGGATGAATTTCTGAAGAGAAACCATTACTAAGGGAGATCAATAAGAAGAAGAGAATTGCTTGGGCCAAGAAACAAAAGGAATGGACATTAGACCAATGGAAATCTGTACTTTCTGTACCATGTTTTCAGTCAGAAATATGTACCATGTTTTTGTGAGATGCAGAGAAGGTGAACAGATGCTATTTGCATGCATGGTTCCCACCGTGAAGCATGGAGGAGGAGGTGTGATGGTGTAGGAGGGCTTTGCTGGTGACATTGTGGGCAATTTATTCAGCATTCAAGGCATACTTAACCAGCATGACTACCTCAGCATTCTGCAGTGACACGCCATCCCATCTGGTTTGTGCTTAGTGGGACCTTCATTTGTTTTTCAAAAGGACAATGACCCAAAACCCACGTCCAGGCTAAATAAAGGTGAGTGGAGTACCGCATGAGATGACCTGGCCTCCACAATCACTCGACCTAAACCCGATTGAGATGGTTTGGAATGAGTTGGACTGTAGAATGAAGGAAAAGCAGCCAACAAGCGCTCAGAATTATGTGGTTACGCCTTCAAGACTGTTGGAAAAGCATTCAAGGTAACAGCCTCATAAAGCTGGTTGAGGGAATGCCAAGAGTGTGCAAATCTGTCATCAAGGCAAGCAGTGGCTACTTTAAGGAATCTAAAATATGAGATATTTTGGTTTGTTGAACACTTCTTTATTTGTTGTCGTGTCATTTTATAGTTTCGATGTCTTCAGTATTGTTCAAAAAATAAAGAAAATCCAAAACTTTGTGTGTGCGAGTCCAAACTTTTGACTGCTGCTATATGTGTGTACTAACTAATGAATAAAAGATGTCTAATGGTCCATATGTACTGCGTGGTGTCTTTCTCAGCTGCCCTTTTTTATTTTTTGGTCTTTTTGGTAGAGTTTGGGATGCCCAATGAAACTCTGTGCTGAATTGGAATCAGTTTTAAATTAATAAGAACCCATTAAACCCAGTATTTTCAAGGTTGGTTCTTCTATCAGTACTTGAAAACACTGGGGAGAGAGTTTAGTGGATCGTAAAATATGGTTTTGGTGTAATTTATGATCACACTGCCGTGCAGTCTTGCCTTTGTGGACATGCACGCACACACGCGCACACACACACACACACACACACACACACACACACAGTGGGCAGCAGAGCAGAGAGACCGCGATGGAGAGAATGACACTGTGTGAAGTGAAAGATTAATTTTACTCGCGGTGATGATGACTATACTCATTACTGTATATAATAAGTGTTGGGCCTTTGGAAATTTAATGGGTTTGGGTCGGCAGATATGGAGATGATTTCCGTCAACGAATCAGGAGACAGGAGAGAGGATCCTCAGGTCACAGGATTTATTGTAGACAGAGCAGTGGACATACATACTGTATACCAACAGCAGGACACTTATGAGAGTATGTGGAGTTCTGGTCATTGACGCACAACAGTGGGAAAAACACAAATAGTGTCCAGACTCTGCTCCTCTACTCTGCATGCAGCGAGTGCAGAAACTGACTGTGTGTCAGCACTCATCAACGGGGCTTGGCGGGCTTTCTTACACTGTAGGTGCAATAAAACCTTGAATAAAAAGTAGTAGATTTGATAAAAGTTATTTATCAAAAGACCACAACAAGCATACATTTGCAGAAAAGTGATATTATAAACAGTTATGCCTGCAGTTTCCACCGCCAGTATGTTTTGTACAGCAATACCGTGCTTGTTAAGGCCAATTGGCATCCACATTGGTCTATGTGACTTAAATGCCGTCATCCGTGCCAGCAAAATATGCATGGACCACTGTGTGTGCAACCCGAAATGTGTGACCACCAGACTGTATGCATAGAAAGTGTGCCAATTGTGCATGCACTAGAAAAGCAAACATGAACACTTGTCTCGTCTACTGTCTTCCTGTTCTGTCTTCCTAGTCTCATTAAGCTGTTCCTTTTCTTTCTTTTTTTAATGTCAAAAATACTATTTATTTGATGTCAAAGTTTACATTCATCTCCAGGGAATTATTGTTGAGTTTACATTGTGACTTTGCTGTTGTAAACATTGCTGTTGTTATTCTAAAAACAAAACGATTCCAGTCCTTTTCAGAATTTATTTTTTGTGCACAGCACTGATAAAATACCAGACTAATAAGGAGTATTGATAAGAGTATAAGTATTGATAAAATCCTAATGATACTCATCCATTGATGGAGAGAAGGTGCGTGATGGCAGGAGTAAGGAGTACACCAACATTTTGTCCACAGTAGAAAAAGCACAAGCAGGTACAATAACATCATCGCTTACTTGAAGTATCTTTTTCCATCAGCCTTTATTGCATCTTTCCTCGCTGTGTGCCCCTGTTAGGTACTGATGCAACAGTGTTTTTGTTTGTCTGCACACAAGATTTCTTTTCAGCAAGGGCACAATTTTCATCTTAAGCCACTTACTATAAAGAAGCAATGTTCAGGTCTGAAACAATACTGTGTGCAGGTACAGTACAGCCCTGGACTGGCTACAATTTACTCTACAATATTAACAGTCGTGATTTATTTTATTTCTGCTTTTAGTGGCTTCTGGTGGTGGTTTGTTCTATAGTGTTTTTGTAGTTTTGGTTTGTTCTGTAGTGTTTGGCAGTTTGGGGTGGATTGTATTGGTTTTGAAATTAGTTTTGTTGTATTTCCCAAACTCTGAGCTTCACATTTTCAGGCATTTGGAACACTAGCTGCAGCTTTATTATCCACTTTTATGCCCCTTCTGCCTATTTTAACTAGACTTATTAAGAAAAGTGGTACTTTGAATACAAAACCTTGTAATTGCAATGAGGGAAGGAAGGAAACCTTCCCCTTAATAGTCAACCAAGTTTTCACTAGTCAATTAGTCGCAGGGGAAAAAAAACCTCAAACTCCATTTGGGAGCTGTGCCTTGCCAAAATTAGGCCAAAACCAAGTATGACTGGACCATGTACAAAACGTTAGAGGCCATTTAAGGGATACAGGAAGTGGTGACATGTGGCGACACCCAACCGAGGCGACCAATCGCTCAGTCAGTGACCCGGTCCTCTGAGATAACAGAAGCATCGATTCCCCTGAAAATATCCATCAGCTTCAACACTTTCCTGCCGGGAAAACCCCCCAAGATGAGAGATATGAGGAATTAATGGAACTAACTGATCCACTGAAAAAGGTAACTCAGTTTACTCGCTCGTTGTTCTGATACATTCATTGTCATTAACAGGCAGCTCATTAACTCACTAATGGCTTGAATTAGCAACTATTAGTCGACTAGGAAAATCTAGGGGGCAGCCATAGTGTTATAAAAATTAGGATTATACTGACTGTGTGCCCCTTCTCTTTTGATATGTTATGATGAAGGTTTCTGTTTTGTTCTGTAATTTGCACAGATAATAACGCCAGCTAATATTAACGGTGGGAGGCCAGCAAACAAATGTTAGAGGGAGTCAGAAAGGGTCAAGAGACAGGTCAGGAGGATGTCATCTTCATTGAAGCATCTTAAGCTGGCCATAAATTCGGAGGCTGAGATAATGTGTGATGCTATCTGTGGAATGTGTCTGGAAACATTGGAAGAAAACTGTAAATGCCCAATTGTAAGGTATATAAACTAACTGTGAATGCTCCATGAGGAGCCTTTTCTCTGTAACCTCATCTGTGTTCTGCATTGTAAAACGTTCCTTCTTGTACAAGAAAATAAATTCAACTTAAACTTTGATTCTTCGGGTCCGGTCTCCATTATTTAAAGGTCATTAAGAAGAAATTCTTATGACACATAGTAAATGCTTCTCAATTTCTCTTTAATTCATCTCCAGTTGCTGCAGAAAATAAAGAGAGAAAAGAAGAGAAAGAAATAGAAAAGAGATGCAATTCTATGGTTTCAATTTACCTGTGCAGTATACTCCTCGTCTGAACAATGTGACACTTAACTTTATCTCTATTTCACCCTTTGCTGGTCATTCTAGCTCACTACATATAAAAATCATTTTTGTTCACTCCTACTGATCCTCTGCGGTGCAGATATGGCAGCCACAATGAACTGGACTCTGAAAGCACCCTTTTTTTGTCTGATGGTTGGGAAATTCAAAAATAAGTCATTTTTAATGGACATCAGCCAATAATCCAATCAACTAGGCACAATTTTTGTTATGTGTATTCAGATTTCCACACTAAAAGAAACGGTTTACACTGAATTTAAAAAGATCTGTAGAGTAGGATCACAAGTATCCTGTACAGGTTCAGAAGTAATGCTGCTGAGTCAACACAGTGCTGTGCTGCAGAAGGTGTAACATTACTTAAATGACCTCGACAAGCAATTCTATGCTTGAGTAAGTACACAGGAAACCATTAGCACACTGTAAACTGTATTTCACCATATTCCCAAATGACCCAGTACTTCAGTAAACGCACAAGCAATAACATGATTAATATTACAATTAGAACATTATATCATAAAGTAATTCTACCTCAGTGAGAGGCTGTCAGTTCTACTCTGGCACAACAGACACTTGTTGCATCTAAATGGCTTGGATTCACACAAAAATATATCAGCTTCTGTTCATTAGTGGTTGTAATAAAGGTAGTGTTGTACATTATGGAAAACAGAGGCAGTAAAGAATACAGTAATTCTTATGTAAGCCTCCTTGTGCAACTGGAGCTTCAGCTATTGCATCATGTGGACATGGATGTAACTATCTAACTTGACCAGCTTAAATGAAATAAAGGGCAGAAACACAAAGTTGCTCAACTGACCCTTCACACTTCATTAAAAAAAAAAGAAAATAGTAAGGCAAATGTCCTGACTGTAGTAAGGTGTGAAGGGCTCTATTGACGGCAAGCACAAGCATGAGACATACTGTATAAATGTGACAAACAGCAGATCTGAGAGCGCACAACTGACAACATGCGATAGCAGAAAAAAAACAATAGAAAGCAACCTCTGCAGGTGTGTATATATCTTTTTTCAAAAACACGACACCCCAAAGTCTTTACTCCTCTGTCTCCAACTCCTATACTCAGACTTGTTTACCCCTTGCTCCCTTCCTCCTCTCTACCAGCTGTGCAGATAAACAACAACGCACTCAAGTGGAGAACAGAAACATCCCCAATGGCAGCTTGGGGTAAGAGCTCTTATAATTACACTACAAAACACTGTCTTGGCTTCTTCTGCCTCGCTGCCATCCCGCCCTCTCTTATTCTCCTCCTAAACTCTGCTACTTTTGCTCCTTAGTCTCTGCCGCACTCCTCGTCTCTCTCCTGAATTTTTAACCACCGTGACAAACAGCTTAAGAATCATTTTTCTCGTCTAGTTTTGTGATGTGAAACATAGACGTCTGCTCACATCATCCACATCGACTATCCTTCCCCCATCATCACCTGTCTTCTCTCCTTCAATAATCTTCTGTCCTTGCTTCCTTCATCATCTGCTGTCTTCTCTTGCATCACTCATTTTTTCCCCTCTTTGTCATTTCTCTGGCCCTGATCTGCCTCCATCATCACTGTCTGGTAATAACAACTGTCTCCTCTCCACTTTTCCATCATCACCAGTGCCAACAATGCGGCAGTTTTTAACTATATCCGGTATATTTCTAAAAGGGATGGTCTAATCAAGTGTTTAGTGGGGATACCATTTAGCATTTACATGGCATTAGGATTGACCAATTCAATGTTCAACTGGCTAATTATAGTTTCTGAACATTTTTTACTTTGCATCCTGGAAGTGTTACACATGCCATTATTGAAGTTAAAGCTCATTACTCCAAAATATTTCCATATCACTGTGACTTATTTTAAAAATGAATTTCTTTCATCATGCTACATTCTGTTACATTCTGCAACTGTGTCCTTACCTTAAAAATGCCGGACAGGTCTCCAAATCCAGGTTACAGCGCTCTGAATGACCACAGGTCAGCCTGGTAAATCACGCTTTCACACACCTGGTAAGAAAAGTCAAACTAGAGGTCACATCACAGTGTCTGTTCCGCCGTTATTCCATCTTTCTTTTCCACTGGACTCCAAAGTCGGTTTTCATTTAGAAAAGTACTTTGAAATTAACCGTTAGCTCTGTTAGCTCAAACAGCTAGTAGCATGCTAACATAGGCCCAGGTTGACAATCGGCACAAACAGCCTGGAGATCCTGCCTGCCTGCATCAACAGCGCCATCCTGAGTCTCTGTGGGTCTGGGCAGTAAAATAAACTGTCTCATACACCTGTGTGGTAGATAGTGGGCAGCCATGATGGATTGGGCCATGAAAACAGTGTTTGAGTAATGCTCACTAACTTGCTTTGCCAGCTTTAAGATTTATTTATTTTTCGATAGGTAAATTTTGCTCCACCAATCATATCATTTTTAATATGATCAATTGCAATATCAGCTGGTCTCTCTTCCCTAAAAAATGCCCTTGAGTATAAAACTTAACCAGAAATACAGCAATAATTCACTGAGCAGAGCCTGTTAAATCTCCACTTCCAGATGTAACATTTTAGTAGAAGAATTATGCTCTACCAATTTATAACGGAAGAAAGTTTTGACAAATATTATGTAAATCACTGCAGGCAGTTCCACTGTAATAATGCAATAATACAACAATAACCCCACACTCTCATTCAAAAACCATGCCTCTTATTATTATAATGACAGACAGACCGACTAAATGGTAACTGTGAGTTTAATATAATAGCGGTGGCTGGCTAAAGCTTTTGTCTTGAATTTGCTTCTTCATTTTCCAGTTTTTGCTTCTCTTTGTTACATCTATCTCCAGCTTGCACACAGAAAGTCAAACCATATATTGTCTTAGTCTAGTTGTATAGTTCGGCGGTTTGGGATTGATGATGTGTGAGTTTGTGTGTATTTACTTTTATCAATTTAAACACAAAGTCATGTTCAGCATATTCAGTGTCTAGTTTTGTTGTCCTATTCCGTGTGATATTGTCCATCACAGCCTTTTGTCCTGTAGGAGCCAAAGACAAAGTTGATCATGCTGGAGTATAGTGATGAAGGGCCGCTGTTTAAAAATCAATCAGAAAAAAAATCAACACATTTTGTCCTCTTCTCAAGTTTCCATCAGAGAAACAAATAAGGTGCAGCAAGAAATATACAGTAGCTTGTATTAGCAGAGTGCTTCTCTGCTGGTAGTGATTTTGACTGCAGCACGAAGAAAAGCAAAGCACTTGCTTTATTTGTGCTCGCAGTCTTTCTATTATTCTCATTTTGATACTTCATATTCCTTGAAAAAGTCCACCCTTTCACTTTCAAGAAAAAAAAGACCTCTATCTCCCTTCTGAGCACATTGTTGTTTTTTTCCAAATTTAAATCACTTTTATGCCCACAGAGAATGCACAATCCAGGGCAACCCATTTTTTTTGTCCTCCCTCTCTCTCACTCCTTTCCTCTCTCTTGACTAATAACTCATCTCTGCCCGTTTGTTTGTTCAATTATTTTGCTCATTCTTTCATATCATCTTTCTTTTTCCTGTTTGCTTTTTATCTCTTTCCGCCGCTCACTCCAGCCTTCTCTCTCTCCGTCTCATGCAGGTTATTTCTCCTCCAGGAGCCAATCTAGCTGTGATTGATCCACTCATCTCTTCTGCATTAGAGTGCCAGAGGAACAAACCATAGTATTAACAACACCAATAAAACTGATGACGGTAATAAAGAACCACACTAGCATTATCAGCGCTGTTGATATAAGTAATGAAGAGAGAGTTTTCATGGATGAATCTCACTTTGACTCACTCCCCCTCTCTCCAAGTCACACACACACACAAATAATGCATGCATACACACTGCAGAGAAAGTAAATTCTTTTTAACAGGGCAATTTATGTGGTAATTGGGCCATAACTTTCTAATTCAAATTATTAATCAAAGTAGCCAGGCTCTCCAGCATCAGCAAGATTCCCAGGATCCCCCTACTGCCTACAAAGAGCTGACAGGCTGGAAAACGGTGGTGTCCAATCCTCCTGTCTCAGCATTTTACTTATTGGGTCTTAATCAATAGAGTTCAGGTCATGATCAGGGCTAGCCCTGTCATCAATTTGACTGACTGACATATTAATCCCTTAATTATTGACAGTAACAACTAAGGCCTTAAGACAAATAACTGTATACTGTACACTTGTGGGAAAGGTTCAATGGAGGAGTCCCACCACACCTTATGTAAGCAGAGACAGCCAGTTAGCAGTTATATAGTCAATCTCAAACAATTACTGGACATGTTCTCTCTCACCTTAAAAGCGGCTCAAATAACTATTTTTTTATAATAATGTATGAAATGAAAACGTGAAATGTGAGAGGTGTAGCTCGTAGTAATGAACGTACACAGAATTATTACTGGCCTCTTCAGCTCCCTCGGCTTTACACAGCTTTATAGCGAGTTTCAGCCTGTTGTTTAGCTGTCAGGCAGCACCATTACTGTTTTGATTCACTCTCAGTGCTGTCATAGTGTAGTTTTCATCTGCAGCAGGGTTTGTTTTCAGAAAAAAGGCCACTGTGTCTAAAATCCCACTGTACACTACCTGCTCAGCACCAAACGGCAAACAGACATTAGTTTGCAACGAGCTGGTGAACATAGCGGAGCATTAATCAACTCAAGAGCCAGTTATTTGCCTCTTGAGTTGGAATATACCAAAAACAGAGCTAAAAGAAAGTGAATAGTGGACTTACATTCTCCAGAAGGCCAGAAACACGACTCCAAATAATAACCTGATGATAATAATGATCTTTGACTGAAGGGTGTGTAAATTAGAAACTGTTTGCTAACATTTTCGTCATATCAACTTAAAAGGTGATATGTTCATATTGTGTTCACAACTTGTCTCTGCTGCCCCCAAAATCTGTTATAGCAGGTTTAAAGTATAAGATCTCAACTTTCTTTTAAAGTGCTAAATAATGATCTAAAATGTACACAAAAAGAAAAACAATACAAAATACACCATCATCAATCATTCGTTGCAGCCATAACATTATAATGCATCATTTGACAACACATGAAAATATCAGTCTGTACAGTCTGTTTTTTTTTGTTTTTTTTTTTTACTACATTCTTGAAAATGAAGATCCTGACTACTTTTCCTTCTTATGCATCTTTCAAACTGGCTTCAATGTGCCCGACTGACAAAAACAGGTTTTGCCAGATTTACAGGACTAACCTTTCTACCTATTGTAATTTACCCAGCAAGAGGAAAATGCACTCAGATTAAGTGACATTTCAGTGCCAGTGGAGTACAATGCGGCACAATAAACAAAAGACTGGAATCAATGTCACATAGAGCTGTGCTATATGACCAAAATCACATATGCCAACATAGATCATTTCATATTCTGATAATAATATATATCACAATATAATATAAATATATAAAAATTATAAATATATATATAGTTTTAATTCAATGTATAAATAGTTTCTGGTCCTTCCCCAATATTTCTTGTGGATTAAATTACACAGCCCTCTGCTGTGTGCAGCACACACACAAGGACAACTGTGGTGAAACACAGAGAGAGTGAGAGCAGAGAAAAGTAGCAGGACCATAAATGACAGCAAAATGCAGTAGAGACTCTCACACTGAGCTGGAATGAAACAAGTGCACATAAATTAGGTAAATAACACAAATAAACATAGTCTCTGCTGCATTTTGCTGTCATTTATGGTCACGCTACTCTCCCCTGCTTTCTGTGTTTCACCACAGGAGGGGCTGAGCCCTCCGTGTGTGTGTCTGTGTGTGTGTGTGTGTGTGTGGAGCACACACACAGCGCAGCAGAGGAGTGACAGTGAACCAGGTGAACTACTCGAGCTGACGACTATTACACTTGTTACGTTACTATAAGTGCAATAAAAGCTTTGCAAGTAAAAAACCAAGAAGAGTAATTTATTAATGTAATCCGCACAAAATATGGACAGACTCCAAATGACAAAAGATATTGCCATGAAGAGTTTGATTTGCAACACAACAAAATAAACGGTAGAGCATTATAGGAAACAATAGATGTTTTTTTATTATCACACGATATATATCCTCATATCGCACAGCCCTAGAAATACCTGCACAATATTATGCAATATAAGAGCTGCACTATACTACCTCAATGTTCTGTTTTTGTTGAGACTACTCCTTAACTTTGCTGAATCAGCTCTATGGTAATTCCTGAGGTTGTACTTTATAGTGTTGTATTGGACTACATTATTCTGAAAGCTATTTTTCTATTTCATTTACAGGGTTCATTTTCATTTAATTTACAAACCCTACCCTTACAATATAATCCAATACAAGACCACAACTGAAAATTACATCTTTGAAAATTTACATAAAGCTGAAATGACGCTCCTTTCAAGTCAAGTTTTACAATGGTTATATTTATTACATCATGTTGGACTGACTTACAATCTTCAGAGGTTTTGCTCATTGTCGTTATGGTGTTTACTAATGTTATCCAAAGTTCAGTGACTTTCAATTTAAGTTCACTTTCACACAAATAATCTATAGAAAGCAAGGGCTCTTACACTAAATATCACAGTCCGTTTTTGCCTTTTGCCAAATTAGGAAAATTGAAGGACAACATGGCAGTACAATGTTTGAAGATCTATAATGATACACTCCTGAAAATGCCCAGAAGCCACACAAGGCTCATACAGTTTTGTTCTATGTGTGTGTGTGTGTGTGTGTGTCTGTCTCATTCTAAGAGAACGATATCATAAAACTCCTACTCCTGCCCTGCAGGTAGACAGCCCTAGCGTCGGTGGCACTCAGATTGATTTGACCAATAATTCCAGCAACAGCTCATTTAGCTGAGACCAAAGTCTATGCTTCCCATCTGTCGCCCACTCCCTCACCTTCAGTCTTTCTACTTTTGATTTCCTCCGCCCTTATTTGTGTGCAACTCTCAAAAGCAGTCAAAATGAAAGATTGCAGGATTAAAACCAGACCGGAAAAATTTAGGCTCGTTGTCTCACCCATGCGTACTTTATGCAAACACATGCAATATGAATGCATAGACTAATGCATTTTTAATGAATGTCATCAGAAGGCCAAATGTGCTCTAAAATGTGATATTAATTCAAGAGGCAGAACACTTTGAGTATTCAACCTGCCATTTCTACAGCTCAGAGTGATTAAGTTGTTACATTATGACTCCCACTGTCATCTAATATTTCAAGAAATAATAAGTTTATGCTGTGTTACATCCTAAAACTGTGACATCTGCAGTTAGCCTGGAAAAGTTAGCCCTTGTTTGAGACAAATGTAATTTTAAGAAGTTTAAATAACAGATACTTTTGCATCAACATGCACTCCTCCAACACCTGAGTGGACATACACACACCTTGCTGTGTTATCACCGCTCTTTGTGTCTGATTTTCAAACTGAAAAGAGACATTTCTCCTACGCTACAGCCGGAAATCAGGTACTGGATAAATCTGATACTACAAAAAGGCCATGCAATTACAAAAAATGTGTTTCATTTAGTAACTACACTGCCTACTTTTAATCATTGTTAAAAGGTTTTTGGTTTTGAGAGGAGGTGAGTCACTCTATTATCTACTCACTCCCCATTGTTCAGTGATTGGTCCGGTTTGTATCTGATCAAGCAAAAATAGCTTGTGAGGAAGCGTGGACTGGCTTTGTGGAGCCAGTCACCAATCTTACTACACTGAGAACAAACAGGAAACATTGACACTGGTGACAATGGTTACTATGGGGACTGCATCGAATTGCACAATATCACTGACCACAGCGTTGTGAGTTCCTAATTTTAGCGCATGTGGTTCTAGGCCACAGGAACCAGAGGATGGTTGTCTTCTCTGGGTGAAAATAGCGACAACGAGGCAGGGGATACAACATCAAACAGCAGCTTGTGGTCCACTGAGAAGGTCTGTACTGCTGTCTGTCTAAGATATATTAATTATGAATCTGTTGCTTTCAGCATCAGAGCTCCAGTTTACCCAAAAGGCCACAGGCCAGTGACCTTGATATGAACAGATATACATTCAAGTGTAGCGTTATCTACTTTTATTGTTAATATCTCAACTAGTGGAGGCACCACCTTTCCTTTATTGAAGGGAACACATATGTTTAATTGATTAGTCTCAAATTAACAACAAGTTATTTTCAAAATAGTGACCTTTGTATGCTGTGATCAAAGGAAACCACAACTTCTTAAGATAAATGAAGACATTAATAGGGCAATATGTCTTAATAATACATGATAAAGAGAATATTAAAAAATAATAAGGCCTTTAAATCAAAGTATGAACTTTAAATCATTAGAAAATAGTGTCTCAAAGTGTGGGACTTGAATCTAACTTAAAATTTCAAGTTATAGCAATGGGAATCTTAAGGGCTTCAAACTTCTATGATGATGTTACTTTTAATTGACTCTATCCAACATCAATTTTGATCATAAACAATTGAGTTTCAGCATACTGGTCAGAATTTGGGGACCACACCAAAGTCACAGGAGATGCCTTTCAGATTTTTTATCAGTTTCTGAAGTCTTGGGTGTGGTGAAAAGTTTCTAGTGCCATTGTTCTAATAAATATGAATTTTCTTTGCTCTCCAAGGGAAAACATGGTGTTACTGAAATGGAGGGAGCTATGATTTACTAATCACTATGTCACTATGGCCCACCTTCATGTCAAAATTGTAGATACCAGTTGACTGTGAGACTATTCAGAAAACAAAGTTCAGCAGCATTTCTTAATTCCTCTTCTAACATAGCATTCCTGATTAATCTAACTATTGAGCATACTACTATAGGAAGTAAAATTAAAAACAACAATTAGGTGACTGGAAACAACATTTTTGATTTAAAAATCAGTATTATTACTTGAATTCAAGCATAAATTAAAAGTAACTCTTCCTTCATAATATAAAAACATTCTTTGACTTCTCGTCTAATGCAACTATAAAAATATAATTTGGCTAATACTTGTAGTACATGCGTGATTTAGGACGGTCCATGTAGTGTAAGAAGACTTTGCTGTAACAGTCAACAGGGACAATGTTGTCACATAGTGAAAAATATAATAAAGTTGAATTTTTAATATTTCATCAATGGATTATCATATAGCTATCAAAGTTATATCATTATTATTGAAATCTTAAGCTAAGCATCATTATCTGGCTCAAGTAATGGTAATTCAGGCACTGGCTTAAACAAAGGGCTAACAGGGAATACCCCAATGTTAAGCTACTCAGGAATGCACTCTCATATTTACACAGTTCATGTGTAGATAAGCAAGATCCAAAAAAGGAGTCTTAACAGTCTAGTGGTCCTGTTTGTTTGAAGTTATCTGTGCCTTTCTCCAGTTAAAATGACCCTAAAGGTCATTTATGCCTTATTTAGTTTTCCAAGAGTTTTGACACAGTGTTTGATTCTGGTCAGTGTCATGTTGTCAGACCCCCACTGGGGCAAAGAGATCAGCTCGGGTCTCTTGGGTGAGACACTCACCCCATGTCTTTGTGGAATTCAAGAAAGGTTTGGCCCTGAAATAGGAACACAACTCTATCTACCTTTCTCAGGAATAAAAAATACTGGTTCAGAAAAAATAAAAAATGAGCATGTGAACAATAACATGTGTACATGCTGCAAGAAAAAATAAATGCATACTAGCTGTGGAACTGATCTGCTGTGGAACTGATCTCAAGAGGTCACAATGGTATAATAATATATAATATAAATTTGAGTTCATCAAGTTGTTCGTGCTTCTGTGTGACACGTGTAAAATTTCAACTAAATTTTGAGTGTTTTTCTTCCTCAGATCCCCAACATGTGGATTGTTTACCCCACATTCTTGTCTGGTCCTTGCCTTGATAAGAGGGTGTGCTGAAGCGAGTTAAGTGTGTTCAAGAGGAAGAGGGTCGAGAGCAGGAAGTGTTAAGGTGCCAACCCCCTAAAGAATGTGTCTGTGACTATAAAAAGTGTTTATTTTTCAACACTGGAATAACTTCTCTCCACTGTTCCATGCAAAGAGTTTATATAAAGAAATGTGTCACTGTCCAAATATTAGGTTTGCTGGTCATACAAACACTTAATTGTGAATAAAATATGGCAACATTATTTGTCTGTACTGGTTTTTCACATTTAGGATTAACTCACCAAGACAGACTGTCTCTCTAAACCAGTCAGCAAATGAAGTTAACAGGAAGGAAGTTAACATAGTTTATTCAAAAGACATATTAGTACCATCGACTTCTAACTGTTTGCAAACCAAGCCTCTGTCATGGAGCAGTTTATTTTCCAACAGAGAGAGGGGAGTATAAAAGTGGATGGTACAGCATAACAAATAAATAGCTTTCTCCATTGTGAACATTCCAGCTCTCTCAAAAGGTCTGGGCAGTTTGCTAGTGGTCAAAAAGATTTATTTAACCAGAAAGTCAAATTTACTTAACCCCCACCCCCCCAAAGTGAATCTGCTAGTAGTGGCAATTCCCGTGAAATGAAATGATGTCACCACAAATTCTGCCATTTTAAAGAAGTAATGTGTGACTGGGTTTAACAAATTCAATTTCTTAAAAAAAATGACTCTCTGCAGTTTTGCGAACAAGTCTGTAAAGAACACTCCTAGCTAGAAATTTGTCACACCATTTGAATATGTCTTCTCTGTCTACCTAAGAATACTAACAATCATTCATTATTATGTGACATTTGCTCACACTGTGAACTGAGTCTTGTTGCCATGTTGTACAGACAACAAATTCCTCCTGACTGGTTGTGTGGCTTGTAAAGTGAAGTGAACTGAAGAGAGGAAAACTAATGGTAAGACAAAAAACTCAGAAGGTGTAGTCTCCCAGCTTCAGACCTTCAGCTAGAAGCTGACAACAGGTCACTGAACAACAGCGTTCACAGATAAAGAAAGATAATTACTGCAGAAGCAACTCCTACAAGGCCAGCAATAAATGGGGAAATGACCATGTAGAAAAAAAGAAAGAGCCTTAAATCAAAAAGGCCCTTTCTGACACTTTGTTTGGAACACCAAAGTATTAGCAAAACAAATACCCACACAAGCACAGATATTTCCCATAGTCCCACAGCAGTTATTCAGACTTGTCATCTGGTGCTCTATCTGAAGATACAACAGTCTTCCAATAATCCAGATTCACAGATAATTTACCCAGAGCAGTATCAAGCAGAACAAACTGGTAGGTTAGATGTCTTTTAGTATCATATCATTTAGTAAAATGTTAGCATCAATACATCAATAGATTATATGTTTGCTAGCTCATTTATAAATATTTAGGGGCAAAAATATTTTCTGTCATGGAGACTAACAACAACCATTTTCAAGCTTTATTTAACCAGGATAGATTCACTAAGCTAATACTATTTTTTCAGGAATGGCTGCTCCACACTCACACAGTAACACATTACATTACAGTCGCACCTGGAGTACAACTAGTAAGGGCATGTGCTGCTCTCACTGCCCCTTTCACTTCCCCTACCATGTGCAAAGGAATATGCAAGCAATAATAAGTATATAACTGACAGCATTGTTTGACTGGTTTGCCATCAATTAGTTGAAACTCTTGGATCAAAATATCAATAACAGACTCGCTATTTGGTGTGTTATGCCATGAAAACTGTCAATCAAGGTGGAAAAATACTTTGGTTGTTGTTGCTGTGTCATAAGTTTTAGCTAGTGAAGCAAAAAATCTTGACACTTGGTATAATTGAAAGCTTGTTTCTCTGTAAAGAAATTTGAAAAATTGACTTCTTGGCTTTATAATTGTGCAGTCTACAGCTTGCACCAAAACTGACAATTGGCTACTCAGCAGATTAAGTAAATTTAATCGGCTAGATGCCATTTGGCTCTGACAACATCTTACACATGGGTTGCATCTTTGTGCAATGATACAGTATGTCCTGGAGGTTTCAAAATAAAGACCTGAATCATCTTCTCTTTTGCAGGACACCAATATCTTCCCAACAATATCACAGTGACCTTCCACTGAACAGCACACCCTTGGGAAAAATGAGGGGGAACAACTGAAACAAAGTACAGAGTGAACAATTCCTGCAAGAAAACAGAAAACACATGATTTCCTGAGGATTTTTTGGCAGATGTATGGAGGTCATTTTGGTTTACAGGACAGTTGACCTTTTTATTTATGAAACCTGATTTTGTGATAGAATCTAACTAATCAATAGGTAATGAAAGTATTGTTTGTGAGTGGATGACTAATCACATGTTTACACTGACACATTCCCATTTCTTCTGTCTTCTTCATCCTTTGGTCTGGGTTCAGTAAGAAATAATAAAGTGGTCTGTGTACTGTAATGCAGACAGCACTCTACTACAAGCTCCCTACAGGGATCATGGAGAAACTTGGCTTTAAAGTCAAAGACAGTCAGAGGATACAGAGGAAGGAAACAACTGCTGACGAAAGACAGAGAGGGATAAAAGATAAGTAGAGAAGTCCTTTGACACCTAAGGTCTGATAGACATGACATTGAAGGCATGTCCTAGGACAGCTTAAAATGGATTTTGATAACTTTTGACACCTTCAATCCACAAAAGTTCTTTTTCATAAAGGCCAAACTTTCTAATGAGACTCAAACCTTCTTTTTGGTTGTGAGTAGCAGATTCAAAGGCCCTTTTTTATTGTTTTTCCTCAGTGAAATCTTGAAGCTGTTCACATGCGCCATTATAAACTTAATATGCATGGCACGCAGAACAAAGTCTAAACCACCTCTCTCTACACATGTTTACAGCATATAAAGTGGAAAAATAAAGTAGACTCCCATCATTTCCTGATAACAAACATCAATCTTGCTGGCCTTTATATTACAATATGAGCGTGTCTGTAATGTATGGTCAGAAATGAGGCTTATGCAGAGTTTCTCATTCCTCTTCATTGATAAAAAATGGCTGGCTCAGTTTTGCATGCAAGAAAAGAATGGCAAAAAAGATGCATTAATGTTAATGTGATTGTATGATTAAGAGAAGTGACACAAGACATGACATGTGTGTACTTAAGTTTGGGTGAAAGAAAGCCATTGATGCGTCATCAAGACATATTACACTTCTTACTGCTCCATTTCTGTCATGTGGAAAATCACTTACGGTATGCCTGCATCATATGCCCAGATGACGATATTGAATTTATCCAGGCATTGAAAATACCCACATATATGGAACTAATGTCCCATAAAGGAAAGAATGGTGTTTAGCTAACTGCTGATGTATGAGTCAGCAATCTCCTCTTGTAATGGACAGTTTGAGGCAAGATGTGTTTTTCACCAGACACATTTATTACAAAAAAGAAAGAAAGTTTCATGTCCAATAACACATTCAACTGTCCCTCCCATCAGGTAAGAGGTAAAAAATAATCAATTCTTGGATTCATTGCAATTCTCCTTTGTTCGATTCAGCACTGACATACAAACTCCTTAATTGGAAAGCAGAGGGCCCCCACAAGCAGTCCCTGCCAGCTAGATAGCAGATAAAATGCATATCAGGCAGCTATTTTCACAGTTTATACTGTGGTTAAGTCATATTTTGCTGAAGGAGAAGAAAATCTAGTCTAGACTCCAGTCTAGAATGGGCTCCAATCCAAATTAGATGATGGAGGAGAATATGGCACGTAAAGCTAAAGTTAAAGACTTGGAATACAGTTCAAAACACCAAAATATCAGAGTATTGAGACTGTCGGAAAATGTGGAGGGGAAAGATGCTAGGGATTTTATGACCAAGCTGTTCTCTGCCCTTCTGAGAGACTGGGGCCAACTGAGTTAGACTGTGCTCACACCAAGTGTATTCGCTAGTGTTATGGAATTTTCCATCTTTAGGGGTTACAAATTGGGTTACACTGGGTCAAGCTGGGTCTTGAGGTCACAATGTAATTCTTAAGCAGCAAGGAGACATTTTCTCCTTCCCTTGAGACTCCAGCTGTCTGTGAGGTTTTGGGGAAAGCAGGAACCTCTCTGGTAGAGGTTATCAGCATTGCCATGGTTACCAAGGTCAGAGGAGGCTTTCCTAGACAACACAGATAGGTGGATGACACGGTCAAGCTAACAAACATTTTTAGCTTTAAGACATCAAAGTCTTGTGTGCACTTTTCTCCACTGAGGTGCTGACCATCACTGAAAATATCCACAACAGCTAGTGTATATGCATCGAACTGGGATAGCCCATGTTTTATGTCTGCAATATTTCCCCACCTACCAAATTTGGACATTGACCATTTAATCTTCAGTGGGGGTCTCAACCTTTACCATTCACAATTCAAATCAATCATACCAACAGCAATGTCTAAGATCTTATGGGGCCTTATAGGGTGTGTTGACCCCTGGCACTTCTTTCACCCTATCGCTAAAGATTTTTCTTATTTCCCCACTGTCCATCAAGTCAACTCACGTATTGATTTTTTTTTTTATTGACAGGGCCTTTCTACCTTCTGTCAGATCTATAAAATGCAGCGCCATAGTAATTTCTAATTATGCCCCACACATATTAGACCTTTGGCTCCCCTCAGGTTCACGTAGACATCAGGGGGTGGAAACTGAAAACAGGACTGCTGGCCAACACATAGTTCTGTGACTATGTATTAACAAATATTGACTTCTTTTCAGAGACCAACACTTCTGATCACATATCAACATCACTTTTATGGGAAATGTTGAAAGCTTTTATCTGTAGGCATATCATTTCTTTCAGTGCACATTTGGTCAAAACAAGAAGAGTGAGATGGAAACAACTCATGGATGCTATCCTAGACATAGATAGGCGACAGGCCTCTTCACCTAATCCTGTTCTAGCAGCTAAACGCCTACAACTGCAAATTGAATTTGACCTGTTGACAAGAGCATGGGGACAAGGCTAGTCATCTCTTAGCCTCACTGCTAAGGCATCAATAAGCATCTCACTTAGATGACTCTTCTCAGAACTTGACCACAGGTCCAGTAAACATAAATTCTTCCTTTTACTCCAACCATTACAAATCGCAGCCTTCCTCTGATACTTCTGTTATGGAGTCTTTTCTTAATGATATAGATATAGCACCATAAGTGAAGAAATGGCAGACAGTTTAGATGAACCACTAGTATTAGAAGAAATCACTTTTTGCATCTATCTGATGCCGAATAATATAACTCCCAGCCCAGATGTTTTCCCGGTGGAGTTCTATAAGAAGTTTGTGCACAACTTGCTCTTTTATTATGAGATGTTTTTTAATGATTCACTTCGCTAGAACAGAGTGTTTTACCACCAACACCAAACTAAGCTTTGATTTATCTTATACTAAAGAAAGATAAGGACTCTAACTTATGCAGTAGCTACACACCTATCAATCTATTCAACAGTGTCAAGCTATTAGCAAAGACCTGCCTCCCCTATATCATATCAGAGGACCAAACAGACTTTATTTTGAGTCGTCAGATGCTGGAGGTCTGTAGACTTCTGGATGTAATTTTGTCTTCCTCTGCCTCTCCAACTCCTCAAATGGTCATCTCATTGGAAGCAGAGAAGGCACTTGATTGCATGGAATGGCAATATTTATTTACAGTACTACAAATATTTGGCTTTGATCCTAAATTTATCTCATGGATTTGCTTTCTATATTCTGCCCCTCTAGCTAGTGTTAAAGCAAATTCTGAAATCTCTCCCCTTTTTCCTCTCACTCATGGCACATACCAGAGGTGCCCCCTCTCGTCTCTACTCTTTGTACTGTCTATAGATCTGAAATGGTCCACATCATTCTCAGGCATACAAAGCAGGTATTGAACACAGAGTAGCACTGTATGCTGATGAACTATTATTATATGTTTAAGACCCACTAAACTGTGTTGAGGGAATAGTAAGTTGTTAAAGGCCTTCAGAATATTTTCAGGTTACCAACTGAATATTGCAAAGAGTGTATGTTTTTCTGTCAACCAGTTGGCCAAATTAATCCCTCCAGGTACACTACCCTGTCACCGGTCTCCTAGTGGCTGTAAATACCTAGGTGTCATCACCTCACATTCTCTTAGCTCACTTCATGAGATAATTTCACAGAACTGACTGAGAAGATTAACTGGTCCTTCAGAGATGGAGCATGTTACCTCTTTCACTTGTGGGCCAGATTGAAACAATCAAAATGAACGTGCTACCTTGAATTCTATGTCTTTTTCAAACTTCTTTTTTATCTCCTAAAATCCTTTTTTAACTGACTTAACACCACTATACTGTCTTATATTTAGGCTGGTAAGCCCCCTAAGATCAAAAAAGCAATTCTCCAGAGGTCCAAACAGGATGGGGGCTTTGTCTTACTCAACACACTGCTGTATTATCGGGCCACCATCCTTCAATAGCTTAAAAAACGGTGTCATTCTCTTGACTCACCTAACTCCTGTACACTGTACTTCCTGCATTACTTTTTGCTCCTATCTCAATACGTCCCTCAAAATACACTAGCAACTCTGTTGTACTTTCCCAATTAAAAATCTGGATACAGTTTAGACCACATTTTGGATTAAAATTACCTTCTGTCCTCACCCCTATTTGCAACAATCACCTGCTTTTACCCCTCCACTCTAGATCCAGCATTTATAAAATGGAGGAAGAAAGGCCTGGTCTCTTTTTGTGACATCTACTTTGATAAGACATTTGGAAGTTTTGAAAACCTTATCACTAAATTTGGTCACATGGTTTGCTGAGCCAAACCATGGTCTTTCCAGATACATTGAATTGTGTAAGTGTACAATAACTCACTTCATATCATGTTACCTAATGTTATTCCCATATGGGGCAAATATGTGCAGAAAGAATATATTTATTCCAACCCGAGATAAATTATCAAATTAAGCATTTACATGGTTATTAGGCACTAATATGTTCCCATTGAACAAACATTCAAAAGGTTTAGACCAAACCTCTCAACCCAACTGAAAATTCCTTCTGATCAGGCCAGATCAGGCCAATCTCTTCCGATTGAGGTGGTTACATGAACCATTTATATTCTGATGGAGTTGTTATTCCGATTATTAGTGTAATATTAGCGTCCATGTAAACGTAGACACTGTTACCCACCTAACCCCTCTGGAAAACTTCTTGGTTAAAAGATTTAATGTCTTTCACTTAGAAAAAAAAATCAAGCACACAGTCAGGGGATCTGTGAAAAGACTTCACAGAACTTGGGATCACTTTCTCCCCTACATTAACTCTCTAACTTCGATAGACACTTAATCTGATCAATACCCCTCTCTTTATCTCCCCTTTTTCTTTCTTTCATCAGTCACTCTAGGAAGTGTATTATGTACCCCCCAGGACATGTGGGAGGGTGGGTGGGCGGGAGGGTGAATTCAGGGTGATGGGAGTGTTTCGTGCTGTCTTTTTCTAGAAAAGTGTTTTGTGTGCCTTTTCCACCTAAGCTTCATATGAGGTACAGCTTAAAGCATTTAGCTTCCAAATTTAATGGGCTTATAACACACAATAAATATAATAATCTCTCTTTCATGAGCAAAAAGCGTATGTGACTGATGTATAAGTCAACATAGTATGGTCACTGTGACAGAATTTATTTGAAATTTTCAGTTTTGTTTCATGGTTACCACTATGAGACTGAATAGCACTTAACATTCCTGCTTCATGGACGACATCTTGCTTTATGAATGAACTAGCTTTCCATCACCTTGTGATGATCATAAATCATCATGAAGCTGCAATACTGGGAGGTACAAACGCTGCTGACAAACTGTATACTACTTGAGACGATCCATTTGAATAATAAAATGAGCCTAATTTAAACCACAAGCTAAAAACTTGCCAGCTAACATGGATTAACTGGGTGGATGTGTGAGGAGTGATATGTGCGTGAGGGGCCACAGCCTGCAGGGACAGAGACTGCCCCCTACCAAGTGCCATCCAGCTGGGACATGATGTCTTTTCAAACAGCAGCTTCAGACACTGCTGGGTACAGGATTCATGGGTTCAGCCTGGACACTTGAGAACAATGTCAAGTGTATTATATTGTAGCTTTCATCAACCACCTAAGTGTTAATGGAAGGCTTTATTTATTCTTGTTGACAGACATATCTTTTGTCGGTGAGCATATCAGGATGAGCAGTCCAGTGATGACCATGAAGCCTTTTTTTAAGTAATAATTGTGACTTGTAGTGCCGGTTTAGTGAATTATCTGCTAAAAGGAAATACTGATCTAACATTAGGTTCGTCACAAATCTGCCATCTGTGAGCAAATTTTGTGAATACAGCCTAAATCTTGTTTATTTATAACTGTTCTCTTTGACATGCATTTATTCTTTCAGTTCTGTTTGCATTTACACTGTATTTATGTTCATTTCCATTTGTGAGTTAGTGTCACTCTGCTTTGAGTTAACCAGGAATCAGCAGTAGTTGCCTATTATTATATTATATAGTTCCCCTGTTATTATATATTATTACACAGACACAGGGAGTAAATGCAAACTGTGCTAACCACGGCATTGCTGTGCTGCACTTAAATAATATTCATTAAACATTTAAATCATAAAATAAAAAGGAAATAACTGGGGATGAAAAACAAAATTTTACCTATTGGTTCTAAATCTTTAATGAATATTAGGTCCCACATCTTTTGTCAGCCCAGATTTCTGGCAGTGAAATCAAATTATTGCAAATGCTTGCAAACCTTGGTACATGGTTGTCTATATACTCTACACTACAAGTCACTGTGCTGTTCCATTTGCCATAAAGACTTACTGGATGATAAGTAAGGTTTCCACCACCCTTGTAAAGTGGCAACCATATTAGTTTGAAGTGGTTCATGGTTCAATACATAGCTTCAATACAGGGGTAATGGCACATATTTTCAGACTGTCTATCCCGGAAGGCAGTCATAGTGTTGCACTTGGTTGTTCACATAAAAAGTGACAGAAATTGTTGTGTGAAGAATGAAAAAAGGAGAGCTAGAAAGATAAGTCCAAACCCTAGCTCCTTTGTCACCTTTACACAGTTACAGGCCAATCACTGCATGAAGTGGAGGTGAGCGGTGCCTGATTGGAGTCGTAAAATTACAGAAATGACCCTGCACAGCCCTACCCTAATCTGCCATCGGAAAGGTGTGGGGGGATGGAGGTTTCCTAAGCTATTCGATTATATCTGACAAGCTGTTCTGAAGGAGTATAAGTGCCCTTTTGGCCTACTGCTGGATGCAGATAATCACGGGATAAATAGATAGATGGAGGAGGATGATTAACCAAGAATATAGAGCCCCGATACGGCTTACAACTGCAGTTACAATAAATAACCATCTGTATGTGAAATC